>CM055266.1:136870050-137470050 GCA_029237695.1 Conchocele bisecta | reverse complement strand
TGTGGTCTCCAAACCTCTCAAAGTTGTGTAAGATATATCTGTACATATCGAGAGACAACTCCTACCCTGGTGACTTCTCAAGTTTGTCGCATTGACATTTTGCACCTGTCATGGGCTTATTTTGATGTATATGTAGTGACAACTTTACATACCAGTATTTGCTTGATTTTTGTGACATTGCACAGGTGAGCGATATAGGACCATCATGGCCCTCTTGTTTATTAATCTTTAACCCTTAGACCGCTACACACAACAATTGTCGTCTGCTGTTGCTCTTATATCTTGCCTTATTTCTCAATAAAAACATGGTTTGACAGCACTTCAGAATCATTTCCAATGGAAATGATTCTGAAGTGCTGACGGAGCATGTTCAGTTGTAAATTATTCGAAAGTACTGTCAAAGCATGTTTTTGATGATAAAAATGGAAAATAGAAAATAAACAGCAGACGACAAAAAATGAAGATAGCGGTCTAAGGGTTAATACTCTTTTGTTATTAGCAGAGTATACTATATTTACCAGGGACTTACACCATAGTACCACACTACTAACTTTCCATGCGGCTGTTACTGGAAAAATGGGATTTATGATATTTGTGACCAGTGTAGATCCAAATCAGCCTTACGCCTTCACACAGTCTGATCAGGATCTGCACTGATCACCATTCAGTCAGTATAATACTGACTGAATGGTGATCAGTGCAGATCCTGATCAGACTGCGTGAAGGCGCAGGCTGATCTGGATCTACACTGGTCACAAACATCATAAAGAAGCAGGACCGGTGTTTCAATACTATTGCAACACTGGTCCTGCTTGTAACACACAGTATAGGTCCTTATCATTCCTCAGGACTGAGCAGGAGTGAGACTGGTCACAAATCATATAAACCCCATTTCTCCAGTCACAGCCACATATTATGGGTTGTATTGGACATGCTTTAGCACTGGTGTGTGTGTGTGGCAATAGGCACTTTTGTTTCCAGATGTATTATATTGAAGTGTTCACTACTAAACTACTAAACTAGCATGTGGTGTCCCGTCCATGAGTTTTCTAACCTGGTTGTACGTTTCTGTTTCTAACCTGTGTGTGTTTTCTAATCTGGTTTCGGGATTGAAATGCATATCTCCACAATTTAGTTGTTTGGATCATGAATTGCGCACATTTAATCAAATCGAGGGGTCAGTGGAAGAACATAGTCCATAAATGACTTAGCCCCCTACTTCCAGTGACCTCTTCAATTGTTATGCCCGGTGATGCAATAGCAAGGGGGCATATTGTGTTGCTTTTGAGGTTCCGTACGTCCGTGTACATTAACGTCGAAAATACAAAAAGTTTGTCCGAATTTCTCCAGTTAGAGTACAGGGGGCCGTTTCACTAAACATCGTACGACTAAAATGTTCGTAAGTGCAAAATTATGATAGTCTGTAAATTTCACATTAGCAATGTTTTCTTGTAAATAATTATTGGATTTACATTTATTGAGTATAGGCTGCATATGCAGCCTATGCTCAATAAATGTAAATCCATCAATTGAAATTTACAGACGATCTTAAATTTGCACTTACGAACATTTTAGTCGTAAGAAGTTTAGTGAAACGGGCCCCAGTATGCCACGGGGGCATATCCATGTATTACAAACATATTGTCTAGTTATACATGTCTTTGTGTTTGATTTGCCCCGTAATAATTCATGTATGTCTCAACAACTTATACTTGCAATATGGAACATTTCCACAACAGTTGTTGTCCTGTGACAATGTATGGTTGTCACCTGGGCCCCGTTTCACTAAACTTCGTGTGACTAAAATGTTCATAAATGCAAAATTATGATAGTCTGTAAATATCACATTAACAATGTTTTATTGTAAACAATTATTGGATTTACATTTATTGAGCATTAAAACAAAATGGAAAGCAGGACGGACGTCAATATTTTTCCATATTGACGTCTCGTGAGTTCATATTGGTCAGTGACGGAACTATGTTTCACCTCGTAAAATAGTTCCTTCAAAATCATCACTATTTTTTATACAACCATTTTAAAAAAACGATACGTATTAACAAAATATCACCTTTTTAACTTAGCCGTTTTTTCTACATTTTTAGCTCGCCTGCACGAAGTGCATAAGAGCTTATGGCATACCCCCAGTGTTGTCGGCATCGGCGTCCACAAACTCAACGTTGGGTAAATGTCTTATAACTTCTGTTTCCTTTCATGGATCACCTTGTTATTATAACCTCCGCAACGAGTTGTGGGGGTGTATACTGGAGTCAGGTTGTCCGTCCGTCCGTCCGTCCGTCCGCGTAAACTTAACATCAGAGAAATATTGTTATAACTTCTATTTCCTTCATCTAATATGCTTGATATTTCACACATGCATTCCTGTAAGGCTCTACTACCATGCTGTGCCAAATCCACGACCGTCCAACTCCCGCAGATTCCAAGGTCAAGGTCAAATACTTAGTCCGTAAACTTAACATCAGAGAAATATTGTTATAACTTCTATTTCCTTCATCTAAAATGCTTAATATTTCACACATGCATTCCTGTAAGGCTCTACTACCATGCTGTGCCAAATCCACGACCATCCAACCCCCACTGATACCAAGGTCAAGGTCAAATACTTAGTCTCTTTACAAAACTTAACATCTGAGAAATATTGTTCGTACTTCTATTTCCTTCATCTAAAATGCTTAATATTTCACACATGCATTCCTGTAGGGCTCTACTACCATGCTGTGCTAAATCCACGACCGTCCAACCCCCGCAGATTCCAAGGTCAAGGTCAAATACTTAGTCTCTTTACAAAACTTAACATCAGAGAAATATTGTTATAACTTCTATTTCCTTCATCTAAAATGCTTAATATTTCACACATGCATTCCTGTAAGGCTCTACTACCATGCTGTGCCAAATCCACGACCATCCAACCCCCACTGATACCAAGGTCAAGGTCAAATACTTAGTCTCTTTACAAAACTTAACATCAGAGAAATATTGTTCTAACTTCTATTTCCTTCATCTAAAATGCTTAATATTTCACACATGCATTCCTGTAAGGCTCTACTACCATGCTGTGCTAAATCCATGACCGTCCAACCCACGCAGATCCCACGGTCAAGGTCAAATACTTAGTCTCTTTACAAAACTTAACATCAGAGAAATATTGTTATGACTTCTATTTCCTTCATCTAAAATGCTTAATATTTCACACATGCATTCCTGTAAGGCTCTACTACCATGCTGTGCCAAATCCACGACCATCCAACCCCCACTGATACCAAGGTCAAGGTCAAATACTTAGTCTCTTTACAAAACTTAACATCAGAGAAATATTGTTCTAAGTTCTATTTCCTTCATCTAAAAGTCTTAATATTTCACACATGCTTTCCTGTAAGGCTCTAATACCATGCTGTGCCAAATCCATGACCGTCCAACCCCCGCTGATCCCAATGTCAAGGTCAAATACTTAGTCTCTTTACAAAACTTAACATCCGAGAAATAAGTTATAACTTCTATTTCCTTCATTGAAAGTTCTTATTATTTCACTTGTGCATTCCTCTAAGGTTGTACTATCATGATGTGACAAATCTACGACTGTCCAACCCCCGCTGATCCCAAGGTCAAGGTCACATACTTAGTCTCTTTACAAAACTTAACATCAGAGAAATATGTTATAACTTCTATTTCTTTCATTGAAAATTCTTAATATTTCATATGCTGTGACAAATCCCCGCTGATCTCGAGGTCAACGTCACATACATACGTATAAATAACCTCAAATTAACGCCCCCCCTCCTAATAAACCCCCCCCCCCACCCACCCCCAAATAATAAAATAAAAAAAAAAACATTTACCAATGACCGCCAATTTCAAACACAAATAATCATTAAATCCTTATTTGTGTTGAAAATTGGCGGTCCTTGGTAAAAAAAAAATTTTTTTTTTTTTTGTTTTTTTTTTTTGTTTTTTTTTTGTTTTTTTTCTACTGGCTAATAAACGCCCCCCCCCCTTCCTTTTGTAAAATGTAACGCCTCCAGGGGCATTAATTCGAGGTTATACGGTAGTCTCTTTACAAAACTTAACATCAGAGAAATCGGTTATAACTATTTGCTTGCTTGGATCTGCTTCACATTTCACACACTCATTGCTCCAATGGACCTCCAATGGACGTTCATGCCGCTTGCGCTAATCCCAGAGTCAAGGTCACAAGCCCACACACTTGGAAATTTTTACATATTTTAGGGATACCTGGGCCCACGCGGGGGGTATTCCGTAAGCCTCGCTTACTGACCAATCTAGTTTCATACATGCATTCCTCAGATGACCCTCTATCATGCTGTAGCAAATCCATGACCCACCACCCACCCCTTACCCCAAGGTCAAGGTCACAAACTTAGCACATTCATAAACTTAATGTTGGGGTAAATTTCTTATAACATCCGTTTCCTTTCATGGAACGCCTTGATATTTCATACATGCATTCCTCAGATGACCCTCTATCATGCTGTAGCAAATCCATGACCCACCACCCAACCCTTACCCCAAGGTCAAGGTCACAAACTTTGCACATTCATAAACTTAACTTTGGGGTAAATGTCTTATAACATCTGTTTCCTTTCATGGAACACCTTGATATTTCATGCATGCATTCCTCAGATGACCCTCTATCATGCTGTAGCACATCCACGACCCACCACCCAACCCTTACCCCAAGGTCAAGGTCACCAACTTAGCATGTTCATAAACTTAACGTTGGGGTAAATGTTGTGTAACTTCTGTTTATTTACAGGGAATGCCTTCATATTTCATACATGCATTCATCTGCTGACCCTCTATCATGATGTAGCAAATCCACGATCCACCACCCAACCCTTACCCCAAGGTCAAGGTCACAAACTTAGCATGTTCATAAACTTAACGTTGGGGTAAATGTTGTGTGACTTCTGTTCACTTACAGGGAACGCCTTCATATTTCATACATAGATTCATCTGATGATACTCTATCGTGCTATTTCAAATCCATGACCCACCGCCCATCCCTTACCTCAAGGTCAAGGTCACAAACTTAGCACATTCATAAACTTAATGTTGGGGTAAATGTCTTATAACATCTGTTTTCTTTCATGGAACGCCTTGATATTTCATACATGCATTCCTCAGATGACCCTCTATCATGCTGTAGCAAATCCATGACTCACCACCCAACCCTTACCCCAAGGTCAAGGTCACAAACCTAGCACATTCATAAACTTAACGTTGGGGTAAATGTTGTGTAACTTCTGTTTATTTACAGGGAACACCTTCTTATTTCATACATGCATTCATCTGATGAAACTCTATCGTACTATAGCAAATCCATGACCCACCTCCCACCCCTTTCCCCAAGGTCAAGGTCACAAACTTAGCAAATTCATAAAATTAAAAATAGCTTTGGGGTAAATGTCTTATAACATCTGTTTCCTTTCATGGAACGCCTTGATATTTCATACATGCAATCCTCAGATGACCGACCCTCTATCATGCTGTAGCAAATCCACAACCCACCACCCAACCCTTACCCCAAGGTCAAGGTCACAAACTTAGCATGTTCATAAACTTAACCATTGGGGTAAATGTTGTTTAACTTCTGTTTCTTTACAGGGAACGCTTTGATATTTCATACATGCATTCATCTGATGATCCTCTATTGTGCTACAGCAAATCCATGACCCACCCCCCACCACCCCTTTCCCCAAGGTCACAAACCCATGACCCACCTTGCACCACTGACCCCAATGTCAAGGTGCACCGCACGCCCCTTAACCCAAGGTCAATTATATATAATATTCATGTTTTTTTTATGCAACTGTGCCAAGTTTGAGTGAAGGTTGCCAACAGGCGAGCTTCTTTGTCTTCTGACAACTCTTGTTCTATACAATTCTATATAGGGTACAGAGTTTGTGTACACAACTTCTCTGAAACAGTTCCATGATTCGATCTGAAACTATACACACGTCTTCCACACATATTGTAGATGTGCACATTGATGTATTTAACAAAAAGATCACCTTTTTAGCTCAGCCATTTTTTCAAAAAAATTCTATCCAATTCTATATAAGTTCTACTATACACATCTCTACCTAAATTAGTATACCTGTTTATCACAAGAGGAAGAAATAATGCTGTAGATTTTCAAATTCTCATTAACCCTTAGACCGCTATCTTAATTTTTTTGTCGTCTGCTGTTTTTTTCTATTTTCAATTTGTATCATCAAAAACATGCTTTGACAGCACATTAGAATAATTTACAACATGCTTCGACAGCACTTCAGAATCATTTTCATTGATTCTGAAGTTCTGTCAAAACATGTTTTTATTGAAATAAGGCAAGATATAAAAGCCACAGCAGACGACAATTGTTGTGAGTAGCGGTATAAGGGTTAATGTTTCTTGCCTTGGTGACAGCTTCACATTTCTGCATCTTCCCTGTCTGGCCCATCGTCGACGGGCGTATTTTATGACTTACAGCACTCTTGTCTTATTATACCCCCACAAACAAAGTTTGTTGGGGGTATATAGGTTGGTCTGTCGGTCGGTCGGTCGGTCTGTTGGAAATTCCCTTCCGCTCTATATCTTCTACACCGATGCATGGATTATCAAATGGCTTGGCACAAATGTTTCTCATGATGAGAAGGTGTGTCGCGATCAATAACCACACACCGTCCAAGGACAAGGTCACAGTTGAAGGTCAAAGGTCAAACCTATTGAAATTCCCTTCCACTCTATATCTTCTACACCGATGCATGGATTATCAAATGCCTTGGCACAAATGTTTCTCATGATGAGAAGGTGTGTCGCGATCAATAACCACGCACCTACATCCAAGGTCAAGGTCACAGTTGAAGGTCAAAGTTGAAACCTATTGAAATTCCCTTCCGCTCTATATCTTGTACACCGATGCATGGATTATCACATTATGCCCAGGGTCAAGGTCACAGACTTGATGCGTAACACTCGGCTAAATCGCTTATGATCAAAAATGCCTTGTTTTCTTTGGCTGCCAGTGGGGGTATTCGTGTGCTAATAGGCCACATTTCTAGTTTTAGTTACATTTTGTGTATTTTTTAGACACTGTATGGTGCTGCACTTATGCAATAAATAGAATGTAACATTTGTGTTGATTTAATATGATATTTATTAAACGGTTTGACTGATTTCATAAGAAACTTGGCATAGCCTCGTTTCTTATGAAAGCTGTAAACTTGTGCCAGGCTCGTGTTGATCTACACTGCTCATTGCTATGGCTTATGGGTTTGTGACCAGTGTAGTTCCAGATCAGCCTGTTCATCCGCACAGCACTGTTCACAATTCCATCCATGAAACACCCGCCATGCTGCTAACAAGCAATATAGATCAAGGTGTATGATCACGTGGTATTAACAACAACAACAAGTACCGATTCAAAGTACGTATTCCTTTATAATGTGCTTATTACGTAACGGATTTTGATGAAATATGGCGCATCAAATGCGTCTTGTTAAGCTGCATTTGGTGATCTCTTTATGTTCGCTCAAACTTCTGTCGTTTTTGCGAGGAATCGATTTCCGTGTCTCTGACACGGAAATCGATTCTTCGCAAAAACGACATAAGTCTGTGTCAAACTCCCTAGACCACCAAATGCAGCTCATGAAGACTGCGCCATATTTCATCAAAATCCGTTGCATATTAAGGAAAATATCAAATAATACTTACTTTGGAGTGGGCGACATTGTTGGTGTTGTAACCACGTGACCATGCATCTTGTAGATTGTTATCAGGCTGCAGGAGTGCTATTTCATCAGGAGCTTCACTGGTCAGAAATCCCATAGCGGGCTTTCGGGTTCAAAAGGTTAACTTGATCCATGAATTTTAATGCTATGATACCCCGGGAGTTGTTCTAAGTGAAGTTACTTGTGATTTCCGAAGTTCGGTAACCAGTTTCTAAGACCGGTCTATAATCCCAGTTGTGTCAGATCTCGGCTTATTGGTCTTACAGCCTGAAGGAGGAGGGAAGGCGGTGGCTCAAACTTTTCGGAAGTGAATATATTGACGACCTACAGTTCCGAGATGCGTTCTTCCTGATTGGTCAAAAAGGATTGAAGCAGGGTTTGGCAGTCGAAGAGGTAAGATCGTTTATTGCTACATGAATGCCGTTGTTCGACACAGCTCACAGTCGTGTTTAAATGTACAGCGCGTGCTGTTTGACCATGGCTGTTGACAATGCTCATTTCTGGGCCAAGCCAACACCTACGTAATGCATGTGTCTCATCACGTTACTAGAATGCACCATTACGTCACCAGACCAGTTCACAACAGTCGCACTGACATTTTGAAATTGGTGCAGATGATGGGGAACCTGCATGCGACATGCACTGCAGCCCCGGAATATGTATGTGTCAATAAGCTGTTTGAATTGAACGGGGTATCAAAGTACCGAAAGTACTGCATAATATGTGCTCAAATTACACGATGTTTCTGATGGAAATGTTTGACCATGTCCCACCGTGGGTAAACATTTGTAATGGGAACTCAGGAACTGTTTGAACTCGCCTTAGTACAGCCTTAGGGTTCAACATGTTCCCTCGTGCCACGGCAAACATTTACCCATGACTGGATATTGTCAAACCTTATATTGTATATGTATAAAACAAAGCATGCTTTTCTGTGAGCACTGGGCTGGTGATAACTAAACTAATAGGTCAAAGGTGACTAAAACGGAATTAGGCTAAATGATTACCATGGATTATCAAAACTGTTTAAAAAAAAAATGAGATCATCTGGTATAACACTGGGATTGTGGTCTGTAGAGTTTATGGACTATTAACCCTCACTACGCGGGAGACGAAAATTGTCGTCTGCTATTTTTAGCTCACCTGAGCGAAGCTCATGTGAGCTATTGTTACCGCAATGTGTCCGTCGTCGTCGTCCGTCGTCCGTCGTCGTCCGTGAACATTTTCAAACGTCTACTCCTCGGTAACCATTGGGTCTATAGTCACCAAACTTCATGGTCATGGTCCTTAGGTAGAGATTTCAAAATTCTTCTTCACATGAACCGCTTGGCTCATGGTAGTGAAACTTAAAAGTTATGGTCCATGGGTGAAGCCTTTTCAGATTTGTTAAAATGGAGGTCATCGTTAATACAAGATGGCCGCCGTCTAAAAATAGCATAAATTCTTAAAAAATCTTCTTCTCATGAACCGCTAGCCGGATTTCGATGAAACTTGGTAGGAATGATCGATGTACATTGCTCTTTCAAAGTTGTTAAAATGGTGACCCCGGGGTCAAAAATGGGCGTGGCCCGTGGGGTCAAATTGGGGTCAAATTTTATTTTTGACCGAATATGGTCATGTCATATATCAAATTGAAAGTATCAATGAGGCGATCACTCTGGTGCATTTTCTGTCAAAATCGGATTGTTATGTCATCCAAGATGGCCGCCAAAAGGTCAAAAGGTCGTTCTTTTATTAGAGATTTCAAAATTCTTCTTCACATGAACCGCTTGGCCCATGGTAGCCAAACTTAAAAGTTATGGTCCATGTGTGAAGCCTTTTCAGATTTGTTAAAATGGAGGTCATCGCTAATCCAAGATGGCCGCCTATAAAAATAGCATAAAGTCTTAAAAAATCTTCTTCTCATGAACCGCTAGCCGGATTTCGACGAAACTTGGTAGGAATGATCGATGTACAATGCTCTTTCAAAGTTGTTAAAATGGTGACCCCGGGGTCAAAAATGGGTGTGGCCCGTGGGGTCAAATTTTATTTTTGACCGAATATGGTCATGTTATATATCAAATCGAAGGCGCCATTGTGACCATTATAAGTATGAGTACGCACCCAAAACCCATTATGTCTGCAGTTTTATGCTTGAAACTAGTGACTTATTTACTATTGAGTTATTTTTTCTGACCCACTTCCTTTCAATATATTGTGGAATGGACACTAACACAATTTCATAATCGCATAAGACTAACACCATGAAGTCGAACAACTCCTCACTATGTTGTTACATGTTTTCTTTTTTCAATAACTCTCATGTTGAGATTATTATTATCCCAACATATCTGGTGACTGCTGATTCGGGGGGCTCTGTTGTGTTGTTGTTGCATGCGTCTATGCTGCGGGGTGTCGATGTCTGTCGTGCTGCTGTCGTTGTGCCCCGGGCGGACTCGGGAAGTATACTGACCACATTTAAACCTAAGCTGACCTCCCCGAGATTGCCCTGGGCTCGCGGCGATAGTGGTGCGACAGGCGCGCGATGGCAATATAGACGGCTTTATCCGAAACCACTTATCTGGCTCATATTGACCACCATACTTCTTCGCGGAATAGCACAATCAACCGTAAATGTACTTAGCATAAAACATGCACTTGAATCTACCACAAACCTGTGTCGCTTGACACAATTAACAAACCATAGGTGTACACCAAACCAGATAAAACTCGAACGCAACAAAACATTTACACGTCAAACATTAGCCATATTTATATCGGTTACTACCCTATCTATACTCGCATTCATCTTGCAGGGGACAACCTTAACATCACTTACTAAACTACTCCTCATTTTAGCAGGTGATATACATCCAAACCCGGGACCAGCTCCAGATAATGACTCCTCCCTAAACGACTCAGCATCTTCATATTCCAAACTCATAAATAGTGGGCTGAGCATAATGCACCTTAATATACAAAGCATAAAGCACAAAATCGACATATTAGAAGTAGAGGCTCAACCTTATGATATCTTAATATTCACCGAAACTTGGCTTACACCAGACACATTAAATACAGAACTGTGCATACCTAACTTTAATCCTCCTTTTCGGTGTGACAGAATAGGCAGAATTGGTGGCGGAGTAGCTATATACGTTCGGAATTCACTTTTATCTAAACAACGCAGCGATCTAAACTTAAACGGCATTGAATCAGTTTGGATCGAAGTAAACACTCACCAACGTATTAATTGGTGGCATATACAGGCCACCAGACTCGAATAATGCTCACTGGACGTTAATGGAAGAAAACATTGATCGTGCATTTAACGAAACATGTGACAATATCCTGATAGCAGGCGATTTTAATATTAACACACTTAACTCAACATCTAACAAAATTAACAGGCTCATATCTTCGTATAATGCCGAGCAGTTAATTACTTCACCAACACACTACACGGAGCACTCATCATCCCTCATCGACCTAATGTTCATAAAACACACAGACCAGATTCTCACCAGCTTTGTCGCGGATCCATTTATACCAGATCTTGTCCGATTTCATTGCCCAATCGTTTGTGTAATGAAATTTAATAGGCCCAAAATATCAATCTATAAGAGACAAATTTGGCTTTATGACCGAGGAGATTTTAACGCTTATAGAGATATACTAAAAAATCATAACTGGGCTAACTTAATTCAACCTGACGATATTGAAACAACGATAAAGTCATTAACCGATATAATTACTGATGCTGCATCCAAATCTATACCAAATAAACTTGTAACTATTAGACCTAATGATATCCCATGGTTTAATAATAGCTTACGCCGACTAATAAAAAAACGACATAGACTCCACAAAAAAGCAAAATCGTGTAAAACCGAAAGCGCCTGGGCCAACTTCAGAAAAATAAGAAACGAAGTGACAAGCCTCCTACGAAAGTGCAAATTATAACATAAAAACAAATTGATAGAAACAATCAATACGAGTGACATTCTAGCAAAAACATGGTTTAAAATAGCCAAGCAACTAACAGACAAAGCCGGCTCATCCCCACAAATACCAATACTTATAGAAAATGGAACTGAAGCCAATTCTGACCTCGAAAAAACAGAGATGCTTAACGCCTACTTCTGTAAACAATCTTCTATTGATGACAGTAACCAAGTTTTACCACCTCTTACGTTACCCCAACACAACATATCTTCTATTCACATATCACAAAGAGATATATGTGACGCTATATCCCGTATCGACCCGTCCAAAGCATGTGGTCCAGACCTTATAAGTCCTTGCCTATTGAGAGAAGGTGCAAACGAGCTTTCATCACCTCTTTCTTTAATATTCAATATATCAATCAACTCCTCGTAATTTCCATGTTCATGGAAACTAGCTAACGTCATCCCAATATTCAAAAAGAATGATCCTTCAAATCCACAAAATCGGCCTATATCACTCTTAAGCTGTATCGGGAAGCTCATGGAACGCTGTATCCATAAGTATCTATATAATTATATAGTTAATAATAATATTCTCACACCATTCCAATCGGGGTTCGTCAAAGGAGACTCAACAGTAAACCAGTTACTATATGTATACAATGATATATGTAAGGCCTTTGGATGACGGCAAAGAAGTTTGTGCAGTTTTTTGTGATATATCGAAAGCTTTTGATAGGGTCTGGCACCGTGGCCTTCTTTATAAGCTGTCTTCAGCAGGCATTACTGGCAATTTGCACCGATGGTTTACATCTTATCTATCTTCCAGGCAACAGAGAGTAGTTTTACGCAAACTCTTCATCCCACTGGTCCACATTAATGCCGGCGTTCCTCAAGGGTCTATCCTAGGCCCACTCCTCTTTTTACTTTATATAAATGATATAGTCACGGAAATCAAATCGAATATTAGACTTTTTGCCGATGACACGAGCTTATACATCATAGTCGACGACCCGAACACCTCCGCCATTTCTCTTAACGATGACCTCAAAACAATTAATCAGTGGTCGCGAGACTGGTTGGTCACGTTTAATCCATTAAAAACGGAAACAATGATATTTTCTCGAAAACAAAACAAACCGCAACACCCAGATCTTATCATGAACAATGTAACACTAAACCCCATTAGTGAACATACACACCTAGGTTTAACATTATCAGAAGATGGTAAATGGAAAACACACATTTCCCGCTGCATAAATAAAGCATGGCAACGAATTGGCATCCTACGTTCATTGAAATTCCTCCTAAATAGATCGGGTCTTGAACGTTTATACTTCTCATCCATTCGACCTCTCATAGAATACGGCGATGTCGTTTGGGACAATTGCACTTGTGAACTGAAAAATGATTTGGACGCAATTCAAAATGAAGCCGCGCGAATAGTAACAGGAGCCACAAAACTATGCAGTAATAGAAAAATTTATATCGCGACTTAAAATGGGAAACGCTAAGTACCAGAAGAAGAAAACATAAACTAATACATCTCTTTAAAATGAAAAATAATCTTACACCTAATTATCTACATACTCTTATACCGACTCAAGTACAAAATCGCTACGCCCTTCGCAACGCGGATGATATTCCACATATTCCTTGCCGCACTCAAATGTACAATAACTCATTTCTACCGTCTGCTATACGCGAATGGAAGACATTACCTGCAGAAATTAGAAACTCACCTAGCCTATCCATCTTTAAATATCGAATGAAAAAAAATACATCTAAATCAACACAACTTTTTAACATAGGCAACAGGAGAGACCAAATATTGCACGCTCGCCTACGACTAGCTTGTAGCTCGCTCAACTACGACCTATACCGAAAATCAATAGTAGATTCCCCTTTATGTTCTTGTGGATCACAAGAGACTGTAGACCACTACCTAACAGCATGCACAAACTATGAACTACAGCGTCAACAATATTTAGCTGGGCTGGATTGTCCAGTCATTGCCGATAATCTTTTAAACGGAAATGAGCACCTTTCATTAGAGAAAAACAAACACGTGTTCCTACAAGTTCACAAATATATTACAGCAACTATGCGGTTCTAATCGTATCAACTATATTCATCATTATATGTCAGACCAAAATGTATTGCTGGGAGGGGGGGAATACTACGCATCGTCTTCATCATAAGTCGCGCCGGCAGCCCCGAGTAGCAAGACGCATGGTACAGTCAGTTAACAGAGGTTATCCGATCAGCTCTCACCATCAAAATCACCACTCCTTTCCTCTCTTTTTTAGCCAGGTTTTTTGAAAAAAAATCCAGGCTATTGGATTGGCGAAAGCCAGGCGGGCGGGCGGCGCGGCGGGCGGGCGGGCGGGCGGCGGGCGGCGTCCACAATCAATGTTAAGTTTTCGTGTTTGAGTCCATTTCTTTGTTACTGTACCACCTAGGACCACCAAACTTTCACAGCTTCATAATCAAGGGGTGCCCACCACATATCACTATCCAACATGTTACTTTTTTTTTAACTTCACCCATTTTTTCCGCGTAATCGACTTAGCCATTTTCAATGTTAAGTTTTCGCATTTACAATGTTAAGTTTTCGTGTTTAAGTCAATTTCTTTGGTACTGTACCACCTAGGACCACCAAACTTTCACAGCTTCATAATCAAGGGGTGCCTACCACATACAACTATCCAACATATGACCATTTTTTTACCTTCACCTATTATTTCTACGTAATTGACTTAGCCATTTTCAACGTTAACTTTTTAACGTACGTCTGGTTAGAGTTTTTTGGTTAAAACTTTTTTGTTATACTATATCTCTGCAACTGCTTCGCCCATTACCTTGAAACTTCACATGGGTGTTTATCATCATCCATATTTTCATTCTAACCCCCAACCGTGCGGCCCCTGTGCCCAATGTCAAGGTCAAATTACTTTGAATTTTTTTGTTAAAAGTTTTTTTGTGTACTATATCTCTGCAACTGCTTCACCCAATACCTTGATACTTCACATGGGTGTTTATCATCATTGTCGCACCTGCTTGCTGAAAGCGCGATCCTGTGCCCAATGTCAAGGTCAAATTACTTTGAATCTTTTTCTTAAAGTTTTTTCGTGTACTATATCTCTGCAACTGCTTCACCCAATACCTTGATACTTCACATGGGTGTTTATCATCATTGTCGCACCTGCTTGCGGAAAGCGCGATCCTGTGCCCAATGTCAAGGTCAAATTACTTTGAAGAATTTTTTTGTTAAAGTTTTTTCGTGTACTATATCTCTGCAACTGCTTCACCCAATACCTTGATACTTCACATGGGTGTTTATCATCATTGTTGCACCTGCTTGCGGAAAGCGCGATCCTGTGCCCAATGTCAAGGTCAAATTACTTTGAATTTTTTTGTTAAATTTTGTTTGTGTACTATATCTCTGCAACTGCTTCACCCAATACCTTGATACATCATGTGTTTATCATCATTGTCGCACCTGCTTGCGGAAAGCGCGATCCTGTGCCCTATGTCAAGTTCAAATTACTTTGAATTTGTTTGTTAAAGTTTTTTCGTGTACTATATCTCTGCAACTGCTTCACCCAATACCTTGATACTTCACATGGGTGTTTATCATCATTGTCACACCTGCTTGCGGAAAGCGCGATATCGTCGGCATTTTGGCATACGTCTGTCCGTTCGTCCGTGTGTCCGGTTAAAGTTTTTTGGTTAAAGTTTTTCCATCTACTATATCTATTTTTTTAGTGTCCATGCCTCGCCCCAAGGCGCGACATGCAGGCCACGGCCATCTAGTCTACAAAAAGTGGGTATAATTATGTTATCCAAGTGTCTATGCTTGGAAAAAACCTGGCCTTCGTGGCTTTGCCTCGTTTCTTGTTATTTCATTATATTATCTTTGTTCCTTCTCTAACACTACGTTTATAAACAATATAATCAGTCAAATTTGTATATTGCAATGCGCACTACATATGATTTGTATGTTACACTGTCTTATATCTTGTAGGGAGATGAATTCATATAAGCTTCTAGCTTGTTTTCAAATCCTTGTATTTTGTTATGTAACATGTATATTGTACATTTGCCAATAAAATATTGTTTAAACTAAATCGAAGGTATCAATGAGGCGATCACTCTGGTACATTTTTTGTCCAAATCGGATTGTTATGTCATCCAAGATGGCCGCCGTAATGTCAAAATGTCATTCTTTTATTAGAGATTTCAAAATTCTTCTTCACATGAACCGCTTGGCCCATGGTAGCCAAACTTAAAAGTTATGGTCCATGGGTGAAGCCTTTTCAGATTTGTTAAAATGAACGTCTTTTTCTCAGGAACCACATGGCCGATGCTGGGTGAAGCATTTTCAGATTTTGTAAAATGAGAGTCATCGCTTAATCCAAGATGACCGCCATCTAAAAATAGCACAATTTTTTTAAAACACATGAACTCGATGTCACATTCTCCTCTGGTGTTCATGGAGTCAGGTGAGCGAATTAGGGCCATCATGGCCCTCTTGTTTATTTTTGCCTTAATTCTTAACAAAAAAACATGTTTTGGCAGCACATGAGAATCGTCTCCAGTGGAGACGATTCTCATGCGCTGTCAAAACAAGTTTTTATCAAAAAATATTGAAAATAAAACATTTCCGGCAGACGACAAAATTTAATTCAGCGTAGTAAGGGTTAAACTACATCTACAATCTCTCTTGTATTCCATGCTATATGAGGGATGGGTTGTGGTCTTGGGATTAGATCTGACTTCCAATCCAGAGGTTGTGGGTTCAAACCACGGCTACTGCATCAAACAATACTTTAATCATATTTCCATTTGGATGAGACTTTAAACCGAGGTCCCTTCTCTTAATGACCTTAGCTGTTGCTGAGACGTTTAAAAAACGCCCTCACTTTCACTTTTTAATGTTGTCTCCTTAAACCATGCACCACTCGTACTCATTTCCACCATGTATTGCAGGTCAGTCGGAAGGCGGACAATAGATACGCCACTCCTCTGGAGAAGGCTGGCTGTTTATCTGTGCCTCGTAAGTCTATTGTCGCTTCAAGTTGAACTATGCTTTTACTTTTTCATCCCATCATAGCAAAAATGGGATATAGGGATGCAAAAGGTGTCCATCTGTCTGTCCGTCACGTTTCCATTCTGATATAACTTCTTTACCGCATGACCGATTGGCTTGAAACTTCATCTGCATGTTCATATCATCCATATTTTCATTCCCAGTCCCACTTATGCCCCCCACCATGCCCAAAGTCAATGTCAAATAACTTTCTATTTCACGTTTAGTAGATTTCAAATTTCGGTATCGTAGATTCATTCTGATATATAATTTCTTTAAAATTTGAACAATTCACTTTAAACTTCATGTGCATTTTGTCTTCATCCATATTTTCTGTTTGCTATCACATATCTGGCTCTTATTGACACATGCATTCCTCTGAATATCATGCTGTGACAAATCCACGATCAGGGCTTCTAAAATTTTCAGTTTGTCGGTTCTGGACCGATTTTTTAACTCTCCGACCGATTGAGATTTGAAAACTAGTCTTAAAAATCGGTCTGAGAAAAATTGCCAGTCGGCTGGTATTTCGCTATAAACCTTGTAAATTTACCGTTTTTGACCACCAAGTAATGTCCATTTTATGACACATATCCGTGGGCCATATCCGTGTTAAAACCGGGTGACAACTCGCTGTGTATTCAGTTTCTCCTAGTATCGATTTTTTCTTAACACACGCGTGGTAATTGGGACATGTGTATAGCAGCTTAGTGACTTAAATAGACTGGCTTCAGCGTAAAGATACGAGAGGTCCTAGAATCGCCATTTCTGATGATGTTAAAATAAAATAAAGAAACCATGCACTGTGTTTATCTGTGTTCGTAATATTTAACCCCAAGTAACTGACATGGACTATCGGCCCGGGATATCCCATATTAAGTTAGGAACTGTTACATTATCACTGGTCTGTCGGATGAGACGTTAAACTGCGGTCCCGTCTCTGTATGACCTTAGCTGTTGCTGGGACATTAAACCCTTTCACTTTTCACTTTTCCAAGCAAATAGTATTGGGGACAAGCCATGTGAGTTTGTACTGAAGAAGACATCTCATGAGATATGAAATGATATCTAAATGACATCCAAAGTTGATGAAATGTTCAGAGCAATGCTGTAAAAATAAATCATGAAAAATCTCACATCATCTTAGGTACAAAATCACATGGCTCGTCTCATTTATCCTTATCAGACTACAGGAGGGAGATTGCCGTGCTGTTGAACTCACATAAAAACCAAATTAATTGAAAGTATGTTCAGTACTTTCAGCACTTTGATTTTCTATTCGCGAACAGAAAATCAAAGTGCTGGAAGTACTGTACATACAATAGAGCTTCTGACTCCTTTGTAAAAACACATTATAAAATCAATCATGTCATTGTCTCTGGCGTGCTGTGTTCATTGAGGGGTTTATGTTGACAGTGGGGCCTGTGTTACCCCTGGACGAGGCTTTGCCGAGGATTGTGAACGGTGCCAAGGTGATGGTGGGGGAGCCAATGACCAACTGTGGTTCCATTGAGCGGTGTGGAGACAGCAGTTTCCCGGTGATGGTGTTCACTGGCGAGGCCAGCACTGTCTACCCTGAGATCTGTGTCAATGGATACATGTAAGTATTATATGTCTATGCTCCAGATAAGGTGCGTATTTGCGTAAATACCCAATTAAAATTGCCAAAAAACCCAATTGAAATCAGAAGTAGTGAATATCAAAAAGCAATGAAAAATTGGTGGTATCTTTATCATGCTACAGAAAACAATAAACAGACCACAAATATGGCATATTTTCTTTTTTTTGCATGAAAACACGTCCAAGGAGACAATTCTAATGAAATACCAAGATGTGTTTTCATTTAGAAGCAAACTGTTCAATAAGTGCGGTCTGCTGATGTGTAAACAGTAGTGTGATTGTATTTTACACAATTAAAATTTTGAAATACCCAATTGCTTCAGAAATGATGGAGTGACAATACTTGATTACTAATTCCTTATCTGGAGCCCTGATGTGTTCCACCGCTCGAGTAAATTTGTATCATTCTGTGTATCCGAAATATGTCTGTTAGATTTGACTAATTATTGACTCTTTATTCAAACACATTGTGTTTTAACTAGTTTAACTAATTTAATTAAATGTGGATGTACTATACATCTCTGCAACCATACGTTGAATTTACTCAAACTTAATTGATCAAGGATCTGACATGACTGGTGATTTAATATAATATAGGAATGAATGGCCTTTTTGTGGAATTTATCGGGGTACATGTATAAACTTGGAAAAGTCGCGGGAATACTGGACGATGGCCGGAAGGCCTCGTCCAGTATTCCCGCGACTTTTCCAAGTTTATATCTCCGATAAATTCCACAAAAAGGCCATTCATTCCTTATAATTCCAGCATTTGAAATAAATTCATCAAGAAAATGTGTTTATTTTCCTGTTTTCTTAAGAATTATTTTAACTGCGCCTCACAGTTACGGAAAGTAGTTCGGCATGGGAGTTTACTGGGATATAAATTTTGAACAGAGACTTGCTACGAGCCAATCAAATGTTAGGGAATTGTGTAAATATTTTTGTGCTGGAATTATTATTTATTATACTGAGATCTGTGAGATTATCGGACAAAAATGGCAGTATTTTTCCTTAAAGGCACTGAACGGCTCAGTATTACAATTTTCCGATTTTTTCAAACACAAAAACATGTTTGGCAACTGATTTAATACTCAAAACTAACATATACTGCCTAATAGATACATCTGAAGGTACATGCCCACGCAACAGGTTGCACTGTACTACTACTTTTCATTTTCTGTCATGCCTTATATGAGCCATTTGTCTACCCACTAACGAGTTATTTTTAATTACGGCGCGTGTTAATTGGTGTTAAATCGCATTTTATATGCCGCGACCAGAAAGGGTATTTTCCGACCTCGTGCTATTTTTACCAATACGCGTCACGTGACACGGTCATTCATATCACATTTCATACAATTTCCGTCCTGGACGTTTCGACATGTTGATATTTTTGTTTTCATATTGGGAAGCCTACTGGCGAGCGTAGTATACTGCGCATGCGCACCGCAAGCCGTGATGTGAAAGTCGTCGTCCCTGCACATTATGAAAATAGATTGTTACCGCCGCGCGTCGCTAACAGTAAATTGATAATTAATAAATGATTATATTTGTATAGCGGGCACTCGTAATTTTTAGAACTGGTGGAATAGTGATATAATTATACACTTATTTAATTCCTATAAAGAACATTTTGTGCCTACTGCGTGGGCATGTACCTTTAATCGCAATGTGAAGACGACAAAATTTGTTTGTATTTTTCGTGATATTGAGATTTCTCATATCGCACCTTATCTGACACCTATACAAAGCCATGCAATGAATTGGTCATCGCTTATCTCTCCTGTTACTGCGACCCATAATCCTAATTTATCCAGTCACAGCCACAAATGTGCAAATAAAACACAATTCAAAATAAAATTGAGAGTATTTTCATCAGTGTTTCTGATTATGCCCCCTATGCGATAGCAAGGGGGGGGGACATATTGCATTGCTCTTGAGGTTCCTTACATCCGTCCGTGTACATTTACGCTGAAAAGTCAAAAAGTTTGTAAGAGTTTCTCCAGTTAGAATCCAGGGGGCCGTTTCACTAAACTTTGTACGACTAAAATGTTCGTAAGTGCAAAATTATGATAGCCTGTAAATTTCACATTAACAATGTTTTCTTGTAAACAATTATTGGATTTACATTTATTGAGCATAACCTATGATACATGTAAATCCATCAATTGAAATTTCCAGACGATCATAAATTTGCACTTACGAACATTTTAGTCGTACAAAGTTTAGTGAAACGGACCCCAGTATGCCACTGGGGCATATCCATGTTTTACAAACATAATGTCTACTTGCTTGTTTCTTGCTTGGTTACATGCGGCTTCTGTGCTCAAGGTTAAGGTCAACGATCGTGGTTCATCCTTACCGGAATTCCGACTGGAAACCTGGTTTGGCCCTCACATACGTCTGGCATTTTGTATGTGACAGTTGAATCTGGTTATATGAGTATTACGATTATTCGTAATCCTAATTTAGGGGACGGGGCCAAGTGACTTTGGTGTGGTATTCACCTGACACCAGGTCAGGTTATTCTAATTTCAGTGCTGAATATATTTTTTCTCGATGTAAATATTCCGTTCTTATTTTGGGATTTTCCCCCCAATGCAGCAGGTTAAAATGGGATTGAACCCGTTTGCCCGGCCTTACATGACCTTAGCTGTTGATCGGCTGTTAAACACCAATAAACAAACAAACAATAAGGTCAAATGACTTGGAAATTTGCATTTTTTTTAGGGGTACATCTATCAGTGTTAATGATTTCTCGTTTTGTGGTTTAGGCATTGGCTTGGTGCTCACATACTGCTGTGTGTTGCAGGGTCATGCAAAAGGAGCTGAATGGCGCCGGCCGGGGAATAAACATGGTCATTGTTGATGAAAAGTCTGGCCAACCGAAATACACCAAACTGTTTGATACATATCAGTACGGTAGGTCAGAGTGAGTTGAAGGGATCAGTGGAATAAGGGGGCTAACTTCTTGAGGGAGTTAGCCCCCTTATTCCACTGACCCCTATTTATACCCCCACAAACAAAGTTTGAGGGGGTATATAGGAGTCAGCTTGTCGGTCAGTCGGTCGGTCTGTCGGTCTGTTGGAAATTCCCTTCCGCTCTATATCTTCTACACCCATGCATGGATTATCAAATGGCTTGGCACAAATGTTTCTCATGATGAGAAGGTGTGTCGCGATCAATAACCACGCACCTACGTCCAAGGTCACAGTTGAAGGTCAAAGGTCAAACCTATTGAAATTCCCTTCCGCTATATATCTTCTACACCGATGCATGGATTATCAAATGCCTTGGCACAAATGTTTCTCAGGATGAGAAGGTGTGTCGCGATCAATAACCACGCACGTACGTCCAAGGTCAAGGTCACAGTTGAAGGTCAAAGGTCAAATCTATTGAAATTCCCTTCTGCTCTATATCTTCTACACCGATGCATGGATTATCACACTATGCCTAGGGTCAAGGTCACAGACTTGATGCGTTTGAAACCTTAGCGCTCGGCTCAATGGCTTATAATCAAAAATGCCTCGTTTTCTTTGGCTGCCAGTGGGGGTATTCGTGTGCCGACAGGCCACATTTCTAGTTATTTCTGTAAATATTCAGTTCTGATTTTGGAATTTCTTCCCCCATCCTACAGGTGAAATATGGGATTCGACCGCCTACAGGTGAAATATGGGATTCGACCCCATTAACCCAGCCTAAGTGACCTTTGCTGTTGATAGGCCATTAATCGCCATTAAATAAATAAATATTCAACACCTTCAATTGGTTACAACTTTAAAATTAAACATACTCAGCCTTGGCACGAAGGAAGTGGATCAGTAAAGTAAAAATATGGAAAAAAACAAGAAGAAAAAGACCTAAGAATCTGTGTGTTTATATAGACTTAATCTATATAATATGCGGTCTCGACGAACTGTATGCGGTTTGACTGTTTCAGAGAGTGATGACCTGGAGGAGTTCCTGAAGGGGTTGGTGGATGGTGACATCATCATTGCCACAAGTTTCGACGATGCTGCAAGGAAGTAAGTGTCTGCGAAATGAACGGCGGGCAATTTCACTTTGTTAACGTGCTAATCTTGCTATTAAGTGCACTTTAATAGTTTATTTTTCAATATTACCTGACTTAAAATTTTTATAGGACCGTTTTAAAAAAACTGTCCGTATTATGTTTTACCGCTGCGTGGGCAGGCGGGCTTTGGAAAAGCATAGTTTGTGTACACAACTCCTCTGCAACTGTTTAGTCAATCGATTTGAAACTATGCACACTTCTACACATATTGAAGATGTGCACGTTGGTGTTTTTATGCGGGAAAAATATTTGTTAACAAAAATATCACCTTTTTAACTTAATAGCCATTTTTTCTACATTTTTATATACAATTCTATATAGGGTACAGAGTTTGTGTACACATCTCCTCTGAAACCGTTCGTTCAATCAATCGATCTAAAAATATACACACGTCTTCTACACATATTGAAGATGTGCACCTTGGTGTTTTTATGCCGAAGAAATATTTCACATTTTTGTCTCGCCCGCGAAAGCGGAAAGCGAGACTAAGGTTTTGCTTTTCCGGAGTCGTTGGCGGCGGCGGTGGTGGCATCGTCATCATTCAATGTTAAGTTTTCGTGTTACGGTCATTACTTCAACACCTTATCAGCTACAGTCATCAAACTTTATACATACCTTTACTATGATATGTAGATGAATATAGGACTATTCTCGGGGCCCCAGGGTCAAGGTCAAGGCCCCAGGGTCAAGGTCAAGACGGAACAAGGCGAGACATTTGATTCCGCGAAATTTTTGTTAACTTAATAGCCATTTTTTCTACATTTTTGTATTCAATTCTATAGAGGGTACACACGTCTTCTACACATATTGAAGATGTGCACCTTGGAGTTTTTATGCCGAAAATTATTTTTTTTTAACAAAAATTGTTGTTTTTTTTAACAAAAATATCCTCTTTTTATACACCCGTTTGAAAAAACGGGACATATTATGTATTCATCTTGCACGAGCGGGCGGGCGGGCGAGCGGGCACAGCTTGTCCACACAATAACTAGAGTTCTACTTGACGGATTGTAACCAATTCGGTATACATGTTTATCACGGCAAAGTGAATAAGCCTATTGATTTATCTTCCCTTGGTGGCCATTTTTGTCGAGCCCGCTTGCGGAATGCGAGACATAGTGATCACAATGACGTCCGGGTGTCCGTCCGAAATCTGCGTTAAAGTTTTTAAATACCTTATATCTCTGCAATCCTAAGTCACATTTACTTGAAACTTCATATGCTTATTAGTCATGATCCATATATTCATGCTGTATCCCACTCATGCGGCCCCTGTGCCCAAGGTCAAGGTCAAATGACTTAGAAGTTTGCGTTCAGAAATCTGCGTTAAAGTTTTTAAATACCTTATATCTCTGCAGTCCTAAGTCACATTGACTTGAAACTTCATATACTTATTAGTCATCATCCATATATTCATTCTGTGTCCCACTCATGCGGCCCCTGTGCCCCTATGTCAAGGTCAAATGACTTAGAAGTTTGCGTTTAAGTTTCTGTCAAAATTTGCGTTAAAGTTTTCACATACTTACTATCTCTGTAACCATAAGTCAGATTTGCTTGAAACTTTGTATGCTTATTGGGCATACATCAAATGCCTCGGCAGGCTCGACATGCGGGCCACGGCCATCCTCGTTATTTTTTGCACTCTGTATCCTTGTTAATTTTTGCACTCTGTGTCCGTGTCCATGCAGTAACTCAAGTTCTACTTGACCGATTATAACCAAATTTGGTATACAAGTTTATCACGACAAGACAAAGAAGGCTATTGATTTTGAATTCAGTATACATGTTTATCACGGCAAGAAGAAGCTTATTGGATTTCAACATTTTTCGATGACTTATCTCCCCTTGGCGGCCATTTTTAATTTTCTCACTATATCCTTGTTCACACAATAACTCAAGTTCTACTTGACCAATAATAACCAAATTTATCGCGGCAAGATGAAGAAGCCTATTGGATTTCAGCGAGTTATCTCCCCTTGCTGACTGGCCTTGCCTCGACGGGCGTATATTGTGACCTTCGGCTAATATTTACTTTACACATCTCTGCCTAAATTAGTATACCTGTTTATCTCAACAACAGTATGAAATAATGCTATAGATTTTCAAATTCTCACAAAAGTGACTGATGTTTCAACAGGGATGACACTATAATAAAAGCAGTACTTTATCAGGTAACGAGCATTGTATTGGCCCAATACGTACTGACTGATAACATAATGTTGTATCAGGTGTTGACCTGATACAAATATCCGGGTTACAACAAATTGAAAACTAATGTTTTATTGGTCGAACAGCGTCACATGACATTACTATAATGATGCAATGTAAGCAAGTCCATGTTCATTTAAACAAAAACAATTTTCTATTTGACCATCGGCTATAAACATAAAATGTTACCTGATAAATAGAATATGAGGCTAGTGTCTTAATATATCAAGTTTATCCTGCATTATCTAGCCTGCATATTGGCAAGCCTCAGAATTCCTACCCATTTCCTAACCTTGCCTGATAAATTTGATATCAAGAAACTCTGGACACAGGTTGAAGTAACAGACCGAGGAGCAAACAAAATTTTAGGTTATTTTTTTTCATTTATTGATAATTCCAGCACAAAAATATTTACACAATTCCCTAACATTTGATTGGCCACGCCGAACTACTTTCCGTAACCGTGAGGCGCAGTTAAAATAATTCTTAAGAAAACTGAAAATAAACACATTTTCTTGATGACTGTATTCCAAATGCTTGAATTATAAGGAATGAATGGCCTTTTTGTGGAATTTATCTGATAAATTCCACAAAAAGGCCATTCATTCCTATAATGCTTTTAGGCATATTTAATGTATTTATAGACCTCGATCCGTTACTTCAACCTGTGACTCTAGACTGGTATTCTCTATTTACTTTCACTTTGCATATTTATGTTACCTGTGGTATTTTCAGACTGAGCTACGATGCGCGGGAACTGTTGAACAAGTACGGCAGCAGTCTGATACAGAATCTGAAGTTCCGCGATGTCTGGTACTTCGTCGGGCAGAAGGGCATGTCGGGGTTCACGAGCATGGAGAAGGTAAGGCAGTGCTCCAGATAAGCTGCGTATTTTACACGCGTATTTTAGCAGAATACTCATTGGTTATCAAAAGTGGGAGTACAAAATACTCACAGGAATGTGAAAATATGCATAGATTTTCAAACTGAGTACTGAAAATACTGTAATCAAGTATTTACTTTAAATAGTTGAGCTACAAAGGCAAACAGTGTTTGTTTTGTGCAGCTGAAATAAGTGAATTTTTTATTTCTTTTACCTTTTGTTCCCTATTTACTAAGGAAGAACATAAATAATACATTTGTAAAAGTAAAATATGCATTGAATTTGAAATCTGGGCATATAATACTCTTTAGGTACAAAACTTATCTGGAGCTCTGAGGTAAGGGTAATTGTGACTGCAAAACCTGTATAAAGCATATTTCTCTAGTCACAGCTACAGCTAATTCCATCTTTGAGCTCCCTTCTTCCACTGCCCCCTGTCAAGTGTGTCTGTGACAGAGAAATAGGATCATATTACGTGAGTGCTGATATGCTAATGTGATGATACTTAGGTAATTGAAGGAGTCAGTGGAAGAAGGGAGCTAACTCCCTCAGGGAGCTAGCCCCCTTCTTCCACTCACCCCTTCACGCTTGTCTTTGAGGGGCAAATCTCACAGGGTATTGAAGGGGCCAGTATAATGAGGGGTCTAACTTCATTATGGAGTTAGCCCCCTTCTTCCACTGACTCCTTCAAGCGTGTCTGTGACTACCGAAGTAGAGGATGGTACATGGGTACTGATGTACTAGTTATCCCCTCGCCGATATGCAAGAGGGGGATATTGCGTTAGTTCATGTATGTTGCGTACGTACGTACGTTAGTAACACCTTTCATTTTTCAATAACTCATGAACTGCTTCACCGATTTTTGTCTCGCCCGCGTAAGCGAGACATAGATTTTGCTTTTCCGGAGTCGTCGGCGGCGGCGTTTATCATTCAATGTTAAGTTTTTGTGTTACGGTCATTACTTCATTACCTTTACTATGATACGTAGATGAATATATGACTATTCTCGCGGCCCCAGGGTCAAGGTCAAGACATTTGATTCCGCGGAATTCTTGTGATAATATTTGGCCACAATGTGTGTCATGGGATGCTGCTTTGTTTTGCATACGACCCACGTCTGACCGCCCAAGGTTAAGGTCACTGAGGACTTGATTTTATTTTATTTTTTATTAAGGCTGCTAGCAAGGGTTTAGCTTTGTTTAACTATGCCAGATCTTGTAGATATATTTATTAAACACATTTACTGATTTCCTAAGAAACAAAGTTTCTTTGGAATCAATTATTTAAACTAGTGTAATAAATATAGCAACACACATTAGATTTTGTTCATGCATAAACACAGCAGTGTATATGAGCTGTACTGATATATAGGAAAACACTGATATTCTCTGTTCAATACTATAAGATCCTCATCTTATGTTTCAGATCAGCTACTCGGGAATGGATGCAGAATGGCCGAAGCCTCTCAGAGATTCTTTATGTGTTCCAAGGAAAAGTATGTGCCATACAAACTTTTATTTGGTATTTGCACTTATCAAAAATATAACAAAGCATAATAAAGCAAAAATATAACAAATAGTAATGAAACCATATAACAAACCATAATAAAACTATCAAATGTTATAAGACTACATTTAACCCTTAGACCGCTACACACAACAATTGTCGTCTGCTGTTGCTTTTATATCTTGCATTATTTCTCAATAAAAAACATGGTTTGTCAGCACTTCAGCATCATTTCCAATGGAAATGATTCTGAAGTGCTGTCAAAGCATGTTGTAAATTATTCTAAAGTGCTGTGAAAGCATGTTTTTGATGATAAAAATGGAAAATAGAAAATAAACAGCAGACGACAAAAAATGAAGATAGCAGTGTAAGGGTTAAGGTAAATTTGCATTAAAATCAGAGCTCCAGTTAAGGTGCGTAATTTGGGGACAAATTTCTTATTTCTCTATCAAAAATGGCATGTTGGGAGTGTTTTAGAATCGTCTCAATGAGATGATTCTAAAGGACTCCCAACTTGCTATTTTTGGTGAAGAAATAAGAAATTTCACCACAAATTGAACAAATTACGCACCTTAACTGGAGCGCTGTAAAATGTACCATTAGTCGCTGTAGAATGATAAATAAACCATTTGTACACCTGATAAGGTACAACATAATTACATAGCTGTGCCTGGAGATATAGGGCTTTAGAGATATGTGGCCAGTTGAACTTGATGATAGTCTCTAAATTTCACATTAGTAACGTTTTCTTGTAAACAATTATTGGATTTACATTTATTGAGCATAGGCTGCATATGCAGCCTATGCTCAATAAATGGAAATCCATCAATTGAAATGTTCAGATGATCCAAAATTTGAAGTTTAGTGAAACGGGCCCCTGCAGCTGGATGAAGATACATGGATATGCTATATTTTTCATCAATACGTCTGTTGTTTCTTTCTTTTAACGATAACCATGTTCCAATTGTTAACAGTGCCAGTCTGACAATACCAAATTTTCCAGCATTACTTCTGTAGTTATTCTGTAGAGAATATTCTGTAGAGAAATTTCACAGCTTCCACCCTTTCAGAGCTCCAGATAAGGTGCATATTGGCGTACATTACACACTTATTTTAGCAGAATACACATTGCTTATCAACAGTGGGAGTAAAATACTCACAGTAATGCGAAAATATGCATTGATTTTCAAATTGAGTAGTGAAAATACTGTAATAAAGTTGAACATTTACTTAAGTCAAATAAGTGATTTTTGTTGAGCCCACTTGCGGTAAGCGAGACATAGTGATCAAAATGACGTCCATGTGTCCGTCCGTCCCTCCGTCCATCCGAAATCTGTGTTAAAGTTTTGAAATACCTTATATCTCTGCAGTCCTATGTCACATTCACAATAATACATTTGTAAAAGTAAAATACACATTGAATTTGAAATATGTGTTCATAGTACTCTTTATTTACAAACCTTATCTGGAGCTCTGTCCTTTTATCCAAAATTTCTCCACAGTATGTTCCGACTAACGGCAGAAGAAATTCTGCTATATTATTATCAGACTCGTAGTGTTAAAGGCTGAAACATGGTCAACTTTCTACGTCGTTTACAGAAAATATCATAAATTTTGTTTTCATGATCTAGCACACGTACTCTTAGGCACAAAATCACATGGATTGTGTCGACTGTATTGATGTGTGTATTCCAGTTGTCACCCCCGCCTCCATATGACCTTAGCTGTTGCTCGAACGTTAAACCCATTCACTTTCACTTTTCCAGTGGTCGGCAGCAAGGTCATTCCGGACCCGCAGGTGTTCCGCAACGACAGGAGGCGTCACTTCTGTAAGAACTTTGATGGCTACGCGGAATTCTGTGACTGTAAGTTCACATGTGGACCTGTGATAGTAAACATGTCTGAGTACGTACTCCATTCTAATGCTCGAACTCGGGAAGTTTCTGCTGTCAGATCAAACTGTCTGATCCAGAGTATGAATTTGGAGAGTGTGAGAGCTTCAGATAAGGTTTGTGTCTAAAGGGTATTTTACCCCCTGATTTAAAATTAAATGCGTATTTTATTTTTACAAATGTGTTATTGATTTTCTTCATTATTAAATAAGGAACAAATTATCAAAAATAATTTAGACATTCACTTATTAGAGTGCATTATTACTTATTCACTTATTTATACTGCAATACAGTTGAAAATGTACTTAGTTGAGCTGCAAAAAGCAAACAGTGTTTGCTTTTTGCAGCTCAACTAAGTACATTTTCAACTTTATTACAGTATTTCCACTACTCAATTTGAAAATCAATACGTATTTTCACATTGATATTTTGTACTCCTGCTGTTGATAATCAATGCGTAAGCAGCTAAAATAAGTGCATAAAAAACGCCAATACACCCCTTATCTGGAGCTCTGGAGTGTGGCTCAATGAAGTGTTATATTAGCACTCGCTTCGGATCCAATGATAATTAAAGTTTCTGTGAATATTTGTTTCACCTATTTCAAATTTGTATGCACAATGTACTCTGATAAATATTTCCGGGTGCATGTAGTCCACATCATGTCCGTCTTTGCATCTGTCAGTCCGTCTGTCTGAGACCGTCTGTCTGAGATATGCGTTCGTTTTCGGCTACCTACTGCCTCTGATATGGTAAATTGCATTGACGTGAAACTGTTTATGCTTATCCATATTTTCATTCTATAGCCCATACATGCAGCCCGGAATATTTACATCGAAAAACAAATAATTCAGCCCTGAAATTAGAATAACTTGACCTCGTGCCAGGTTCATACCACACCAATGTCACTCGTCCCCTTCCCCTAAAAGTAATAGGATTACGAATAATCCTAATATAATATAATACTCACATAAGGATATAACCAGATTCAAACAAAAGCCTATTTCACCAACATTGCAAAGTATACTTATCTAGCAAAGTATACTTTGAGGGAGAAATTTTCAATTTATGGATAAATTTTTTAATTTTTATTGGCTGTGATAATGAAATAAATTCAGTATAATAATTATACCCCCACAAACAAAGTTTGTTATACCCCACAAACAAAGTTTGTCGGGGGTATATAGGAGTCAGCTTGTCGGTCGGTCGGTCTGTTGGAAATTCCCTTCCACTCTATATCTTCTACACCGATGCATGGATTATCAAATGGCTTGGCACAAATGTTTCTCATGATGAGAAGGTGTGTCGCGATCAATAACCACGCACCTACGTCCAAGGTCAAAGTCACAGTTGAAGGTCAAAGGTCAAACCTATCGAAATTCCCTTCTGCTCTATATCTTTTACACCGATGCATGGATTATCAAATGGCTTGGCACAAATGTTTCTCATGATGAGAAGGTGTGTCGCGATCAATAACCACGCACCTACGTCCAAGGTCAAGGTCACAGTTGAAGGTCAAAGGTCAAACCTATTGAAATTCCCGTCCGCTCTATATCTTCTACACTGATGCATGGATTATCACACTATGCCCAGGGTCAAGGTCACAGACTTGATGCGTTTGAAACCTTAACGCTCGGCTAAATGGCTTATAATCAAAAATGCCTCGTTTTCTTTGGCTGCCAGTGGAGGTATTCGTGTGCCGACGGGCCACATTTCTAGTTCTGCATACTTTTAACCATCAAATATATGCAGTCTGTAGTTCTATATGAAATAATGCTTTTCGGGAAAAATAAATGATTACTCGCTTAAAGTCTACTTTGCTAGAAAAGTATACTTTGCAATGTTGGTGAAATAGGCTACAGATCTCCGGTCAAGATTCTGGTACGGATGAACCCCGATCATTAAATTACCCATCGCATGCTCCCACCTGCCACCCTGTTACTGATTTCTAGTTCTACACTTTCCTACGGTTCTGTACACGGTATAGAGGTTTTGCGGTAATGTTTTTGAGGGGTATATCCGCCTGTGTTACTGATTTCTTGTTATATTTGTTTCTCCTTGCAGCGAACCACATTGATGACCCGCCCATTAAGCCAGTCCCATTGGTGGATGACAAGATGAAAACCAGTCCCGTATATTCATCACCCATAGTCCTCATTCCTGGTAATATAATCACTTTATTTGTGCATATAACTGCCGTTTACAGTGTTATAACACAGTGTATTAGTAATACAGTGGAACCTCTCTAAACCGGACACCCTGGGAGGTCCCCAGGGTGTCCGGTTTAGAGAGGTTCCACTGTAATTCAAATGTAAGGGCACTGGAATACATGCCTGTGCAGGTTCCAGATAAGGAATTAGTAATTGAGTATTGCCACTCCATCATTAATAGGGTATTTCAAAATTTCAATTGGGTAAAATAAAATCACACTACTGTTAACACATCAGCAGACTGCAATTACTGAATAGATTGCTTCTAAATGAAAACATGTCTTGGCATACCAAGATATGTTTTCATGGAAAATAAGAAAAATATGCTATATTTGTGATCTGTTTACTGTTTTCTGCAGCATGATAAATGTACCACAAAATTGTAATTGCTTTTTGATACTCGCTACTTCTGATTTCATTTCGGTTTTTGGCAATTTTAATTGGGTATTTGAGCAAATACGCAGCTTATCTGGAGCACTGCCTGTGTGTATTGCAATCGTGAACAATGATACGCATTAATAGCGATATATGACAGTGAAATTGGTCATAATTTAACATATCCATGCCAGATTGTAGTTCTGTTTAGAGAGGTTGCACTGTAGTTATAGTGTGAGGTGTGAATATCATGATTGGCGGTCTCTTTGATTTGTTTCGCTTGACAGGTGGTGACATAAAATTACAAATTTAAAAATTAAACAACGTTAATTCCACGTCGAGATGACCACGATAATTAATTAATTTGAACAAAATTCGCTTTTAAATATTTAATTGAATTTTAACTGTCACATTTTCTTTCTTTCCTTTGAACTACGCCTGACTCAACTTTTATTCGAGTCCGTTGACTGACTGTCCTGACATATTGGTGCCGTGGCTATACTTGTGACATCATGCCTCAATCAAAAGGCTTTGTATGTATTTCAACAAATTCACAAACGAACATGTGATATTTTCATAGCAAATTTGGAATAGAATTTCAATTTTCTACATAGTTTATGGAAAATATCGTAATTTTTGTTGCGCCCGCTTGCGGAAAGCGCAATATAGTCGGCAATATAGTCGGCAATATAGTCGGCACTGGCGTACGTACGTACTTCGTATGTCCGGTTAAAGTTTTTGGTTAAGTTTTTTTGTTAAAGTTTTTCGTTATACTATATCTCTGCAACTGCTTTGCCCATTACCTTGAAACTTCACATGGGTGTTTATCATCATCTATATTTTCATTCTACCCCCCTCCCGTGCGGCCGCTGTGTCCAATGTTAAGTTCAAAGTACTTTGCAATTTTTGGTTAAAGTTTTTGGTTAAAGTTTTTTGGTTAACGTTTTTCGTTATACTATATCTCTTTTTTTTAATGTCCATGCCTCGCCAAAAGGCGCGACATGCAGGCCGCGGCCATCTAGTTGTAAATATGTTTTATTATGACTTGTCACATTTGCTAGGAAAGGTTTGCCATCTTTCAACATCATTAACAGAAAATATCGCAGTTTCTGTAAATACATTTCATGAAAAATTGCACATGTTCTTGGGTACAAGTTCACATGGCGTGTCTCGTATGTATGTTGTCAGGGTTGAACCACAACGCCCTGGTGAGAACCATTGAGACGACCCTGATGCAGCCCGGAGTCCAGTCCAACTACACCATTGTGAGTCGGCCGCTCGCTCATAAACGGGGACTTAAGGAATTTCCTTGACGGATTGTAACCAAATTCGGTAGACATGTTTATCACGGCAAGATGAAGAAGCCTATTGATTTTTAAAAATTTCCGATACTTATCTCCCCTTGGCAGCCATTTTTAATTTTGGCACTGTATCCTTGTCCACGCAATAACTCGAGTTCTACATGACCGATCCTAACCAAATTTGGTTTACATGTTTATCACGTCAAGATGAGTTATCTTCTCTTGTTGACTGGCCTTGCCTCGACGGGCGTATATTGTGACCTTCGGCACTCTTGTTCATAAATGGACTAGTCCAAAAACCATTTTGTGACGGTTTGATCGGTTGCAAAATTAACATATGAAAATCCATTCCAGTTACTTTAATAGGGTTGAAGGGTTAAATAAATTTGTTTCTCAATCACTACTTAACCCCTTCTCATATATTAATAATATTTGGCCACAATATCTGTCTAATATGGTGCTTTGTTTCACATACACCCATGTCTGAAAGGTCAAGGTCACTGACGAATAATGTTAATTTTATTATCAAGGCTGCAAGACTGTCAGCGAAGAGATTAGCTAAATACTGATAATGATCCCTTCTTAAATGTGCTGATTGATTTCATAAGAAACTCTACATAACATCGTGTTTTATACAAGCAGTAAACTCATTTACCCTTTAGACTGCTATACGCAACAATTGTCTTCTGCTGTTTCTTTTATATCTTGCCTTATTTCGCAATAAAAATGGAAATGATTCTGAAGAGCTGTCAAAGCATGTTGTAAATTATTCTAAAGTGCTGTCCAAGCATGTTTTTGATGATAAAATAGAAAATAAGCAGATGACAAAAAATTAGAAAAGCGTTTTAAGGGTTAATAAATTAATAAATCACCACTCCCATACAATCCTCTATCGGTAGTGTCCATGTTGATAGGTGGCGTGGGATGAGAAGTTCCCGGAGCAGGCGGAACTGGCCGGCCTGTTTGGTGTCCAGAACCTCTCTCTGTCCAGTAGCACGCTCTACCAAGGTACGCTAACAGCACAGCACATGGTATTGTAGACGGGGCTTCATAGCTTCATTATAGGAATGAATGGCCTTTTTGTGGAATTTATCGGGGTATAAACTTGGAAAAGTCGCGGGAATACTGGACGAAGCGATAAAAAATTACAATTATCGAAAAAAAAAAAAAAAAATTATTATTTATTTTTTTTTTCGAAAATTGTAGTTTTTTAAAGCATTTGAAATAAATTCATCAAGAAAATGTGTTTATTTTCCGTTTTCTTAAGAATTATTTTAACTGCGCCTGACGGTTACGGAAAGTAGTTTGGCATGGGAGTTTACTGGGATATACATTTTGGACAGAGACTTGTTACGGGCCAATCAAATGTTAGGGAATTGTGTAAATATTTTTGTGCTGGAATTATAGGCTAGTAGAGAGACATAATTTGAAAACCATAGTCTTGGGCGTTTATTTGATTTCAGATTTTGAGAAATTACTGTACAATTGATCTGCAGGCATAAGATTTGTACCAATAACCATGTATTGTGTGTAATAATGGATTGGGCATCAATGCAATAATACACAAGAAACATCAGTAATATTATACAATTATTTACTTTTGAGGGGGTGTTCACGAGATTTACGGACCTGAGAGAAGTCCGATATGAATATGACTTCGAAGGTCCATAAATTTCGTGTACACCGACTCGAAGACAATAATTATTTTATTATATGACTGATGTTTTTGCTGAAACCCGACTGAAATTTATGTACACGTTTTCTTCAGTTTGCATCCATTGTTGTTATTTTGCTGTCAACTGCGAAGTATATTGATAATTTGTAAACTTGTTGCTGATTGGATGATACTATTTGCGTAGTTTTGTTCAATTGGCATATCAACATGCATATCTCCCCTTGTACAGTGGAACCTCTCTAAACCGGACACCAATAAAACACCTGTGATCTTATTTTTGATGAGCTTCTTGGTCATTTATCTCAGGTGATGATATCTGATCATGATCGCATAGTAGACAACTATGGCTCAGAATGATCAAATGCCTAATTTTCAGTGAACCCTCTCTAAGCCGGACACCCTGGGGACCTCCCAGGGTGTCCGGTTTAGAGAAGTTTCACTGTATAATGTATGTCTTATCATGATTGTCTCCCTTGCAGACCAGATGATGAAAGCTATGGAACAGGTTGCTCAGATCTACCCTGATTCTGTAAGTGGTTTGTGTGTAATCATGAAGTTGATTTGAAATTACAGGGGCCAGTGGAAGAAGGGGGCTAAGTCCTTCATGGACTTAGCCTCATTCTTCCACAGGCGCCTTAATTCATTACCATAAACACAGATGGCTCTTCTTTAAATTGTGGGTGGTTGGTCGGGTGAACGTGACGGCGTAAATTAACGGTAGGGGTTCCTCCATATAGGAATCGTTTGCCTGGTTTGGCCGGGAGTTGATTTGGGTTATGGCCCATTATTAAAGTAGTAAGATTATTACTGATCCTACTGCTTTTGGGAGGGGGTCAAGTGATTCTAGTGAGGCGAGGACCTGGCATCAGATCAAGATTATTCTGATTTCAAGGCTGAATATATTTTTTTTTTATTGTTAATATTCAGTTCTGATTTTGGGATCCCCCCCTCCCCCCCCCACATTCCCATTCTATGCCAATCCCCCCATATGTACATGTACTTGAAAATGTACATGTACTTGTACATGTAATATATGGGATTTAGTACTAAACCCATTGACCCGGAATGACCTTAGCTGTTGATAGGCCGTTAAACCCCAACAAACATCTACTTTTTATTATGCCCAAAATGTGTCTGGAGGGGTATATATCATATGTAATTGAAGGAGTCAATTTAAGAAGGGGGCTAAGTCCATTATTTTCAGTTCACGCCATAGGCATGCAAACAATACTTTCATAGTGTATCCATCCCAGTAGTGTTTCGGAAGAGACTTGAAACTGAGATCCTGTCTCTATATGAACTGAGTTGGTGCTGGGACATTAACCCTTTCAACACCACAGGCCAGTATAGTGGTATTGGCAAACAGTGTAGATCCAGATGGGCGGGCTCTTGATGAGCCGTCTCATCAGGATCTGCACTTTTTGCAAGTAATTTTCATATTTTTGAGAACAAAAACACCTCCTTTTCATAAATGGACTAGTCTGACAAGTTTTGTGACTGTTAGATGGGTTGCAAAATTAACATATCAAAATCCATTCCAGTTACTTGTGAAAGGGTTAACTGTTCACCTTTCCCACTGACCCTTCAATTGATGAGCATATAATACTTGTGTTTCAGCGCTACATGATAGTGTTGGAGGAGGAGCTACTGCTGGCCCCGGACTTCCTGTCCTTCCTGGCACAGGTGGCCCCGGTCTTGGACTTGGACCCCTCCCTGCTGGGGGCCTCCGCCTTCAACTACAACGGTAAATGGGCGGGACCCGTCCGGCGATAATAGACCAGACTTATACACGACCACCTGCGCTAATCTTGCTATTTAATCTCAATTTCTTTATTTCAAAATATTTGATTATTGTGCTCGAAATCAAGCAGATTGATTGACTGAGCCTGAGCTGTGCTCAATCATAGGACATGCTTATGGAAAGCTGTCAAGGGACTTAGCCTCCATCTTCCGCTGAACCCTTCACTTTTCAGCAGCATTTTACAAAACATTAGTCCTATTTGTGTCATCTGAAACCACGCTCGTGGCAAATGAAGGCATTGGGAGAAGGGGGCTAAGTCCATAAAGGACCTAGCCCCCTTCTTCCACTGACCCCTTAACTTTTCAGATGCATTTTGCAAACTGTAGTCCCATTTGTCACTACTGTCTGTTCCATGTTTTGCTGCAGATAGTGCAGATGCAGATAGTACAGATGCAGATAGTGCAGATGCCAAACAGCAATTTGAGCCTTAACCTAAAATGACCGTCCACACGAAATGTTTTGATGGTTTTGATAACTTGGATGTCTACTAATTGCAAAACCGCAGGCACGAGGAAATTGAGAAATCCAAGATGGCCACCATATATATAAAAAATCATAATCAATGTCGTATTTTGTTTGTTATCCAAGTTACATGTAGATCAACCCATTTGGTGTATATTATTCATTTTTTCAAGTGGAATGATACCTTGATAGTATTGGCACTTAATTGGTATTTTCATAATTATACCCACTTTTTTGGGGAAAAAAAATGGGTATATTGTTTTCGTCACGGGTGTCCGTCCGTCCGTATGTCCGTACGTCCCTACGTCCGTCATGTTTCTTGTAACTCGAAAAACTTTTTCACCTTCATACCTACGCGCCTGATATTTGGTATGTATATTTGATATTTCGTTATCATGTGCAGATGCACAAAGTGAATTCGGATTTTTGATCCGACCCTCCGTCATGGATTATCTCCCCCTTTCGGATTCAGAATTTCCCATTTTTTCCTTGTAACTCAAAAAACTTTTTCACCTTCATACCTATGCGCCTGATATTTAGTATGTACCTTCGTTATCATGTGCAGATGCGCAAAGTGAATTCCCATTTTTGATATGACCCTCCATCATCGATTACCTCCCCCTTTCCGACTCAGAATTTCCCATTTTTTCCTTGTAACTCGAAAAACTTTTTCACCTTCATACCTACGCGCGTCATATTTGCTATGTAGCTTCGTTATCATGTGCACATGCGCAAAGTGAATTCGGATTTTTCATCCGACCCTCCATCATGGATTATCTCCCCCTTTCGGACTCAGAATTTCCCATTTTTTCCTTGTAACTCGAAAAACTTTTTCACCTTAATACCTACGCGTCTGATATTTGGTTCGTAGCTTCGTTTTGATGTGCTGATGCGCAAAGTGAATTCGGATTTTTTATCCGACCCTCCATCATGGATTACCTCCCCCTTTCGGACTTAGCATTTGGGGAAAGTGGGTATATTGCGATGGCGCGCCATCGACTTTTTCTAGTTGAAATTCAAGATGGAAGCCACATATATAAAATATTCTAATCAATGTCATATTGCAGGCCTCGACAAATCCACTCGTCCGCTCGTATTTACGAGTAACTTTTCAGCCTGGGCGAGTGAAAATTGAAAGCCGCTCGTCCAGTCGGGCGAGTGGAAATTTGAAGATCACCACTGAGAAAATGCAAATGCGAAGTTTTGCGAAGCGAAATACTAAATTCCAATAAAATATTCAACTGATTACCGAGCGTGGTAAAGGGAGACTACCTACTACACTCGCCTTTCTGCGTTGCCAAGATACATATACAATGTAGACTGTGTCCGACTTATTCCCATTCATGGCTGCAACTACTGAATTTAATACGTGCATTCTACAACCAGTCACCGTGACTTAGCATCCTGTTTAACTGTCGTCTGCTCTGTGTTTACAAACAAAACAAGATGTCAGACATACGCCGGTTTTTGCAGGGCGGCGGAGATATTGATAGATCCAATGAACAACTTGAAAAGGCGAAATTAATCACGGTTATCTGGTGAATTATATCTAAAACTTGGCAATCTTATTATTCCTGCAATACACAACGCTACGCTAAGCCGTTTACAATAAGATGCAAACTGCAGTGTACCCCTCCCACCATGGCACCATTGTTTCACGCTGTGTAGCAACAGTTACACAAATTACATAAATTACATAATTTATTTGTTGAAGCCACGCACCGAAAGCTGGAAATATAGATCTACACGGGCACATTGACTGTGGAAATATTATTGTTATCACAAAATATTATCACAAACTGTACATACAAAAATGTATCTTTTGTTATTTGACCAAAAGTTTGGACGAGTAGAAGTCCAGTCTGGACGAGTAGATTTTTAGGTTCTCTCGTCCAATGGGACGAGTCAGAAAATAAAAATTTGTCGAGGCCTGATTGTGTTTGCTATTCGGATTAGACCAATCAATTTCGTATATATTATTTGTTAAATGACACACTGATAGCATTAACCACTTTACTGTTTTGTCCAAAATGAAAATTCAAGATGGCCGCCAAAATATATGGAAAATAAATGAAAATCATGAATATAGTATATACGTATGTCTGTGGCGGGACAGCACCAAGAGCGTATACAGTATCGGACCTATTATATATTGACGTGTCAATATTTAGTACAGCATATATCAATAGTTATGTAGTACGTTTTTACCTAAGTTATCATTGCAAGATACTAAGCGCCCGCTATTTACAACACACTCTGAATATAAAATATATGAGCCAGCTGTATACATATACCTGTGGCGGAAACAGTCTCCTCAGCAGCAGGTTTATACACATTAGCGCAAATATGTTATACTCGCCAGTGTATACTTATTATCACGACAATAATGATTCTCATGTAATGTGGTTACTCGTATACATCACGAGTGATGGGCGTTGTTAAAGGAATGGCTTCCTTCATCGGCGAAATCTGGTTCTTCGGTCTTGTTACATGTATCGTTCTCACAAAAATCTGCGGCATCTTTCGTCCATCAGTTTTGACAATGGCCTGTGCTGCTACAGCTGCAGAAGATGGTACACGCTAACCGAGCTGTGTAACATTCACATCTGGCAGTCGCACATGGTTACAACGAAATTTACTCCGAAATATACAAAACAAAAGTTAGATTTGAAAATCGGTCCACAAATATTTTGGCACATTAAATTTAAACAATATTTAAATGTAAGTACTTTTTCATCAATAATAAAAAAGTCACCCTCCCCAAATGTTTCTATTTGATGATAAAATTCAAGTTATTGCAAAAGAATGATTTACCTATGGGAATTTAACATGGGGGGGGGGAAAGGAGGAGATGAGTTTGGGGAGGAATCAAAAAGTGGAAAATTTTGGAAATTTACTCCGAAATATACAAAACAAAAGTTAGATTTTGAAAATCGGTCCACAAATATTTTTTAAAATCTATTTTTAGCCCTCATGTTCATGGAAAATTGTTATCGATGAAAAGGTGCTTACATTTAAATATTTTTTAGATTTAATGTCTTTAATAGCCAAAAGTTTGTTGGCAGCAAAACGTGGAACAGACAATATTTCAGGATTGGAAGCTTCCTCAGATATTGACCAATTGCTATATTTCTGGGACTACGCTCGTAGCAATTGAAGGGGTCAGTGGAAGAAGGGGGCTATGTCCATAAAAGGACTTAGCCCCCTTCTTCCGCTTTCCCCTTCACTTAGCAGCTGCATTTTACAAACTGTAGTTCATTGTGTCACTAATATTTCAGGATTTGAAGCTACCTCGGGCATGAACCAACTACTGTATAGGGTTGAGGAGTTCCCAGGCCTTGGCTTCATGGTGAAGATGTCCGTTTACAAGTTGCGCATGAAGAGGAGTTTGAAGAGCTGCTGCTCCTCTAGGTAAGTCGGAGTTTGTGTTAGTGTGTCTTGAGTGTTGCACTGCTTATCTCACGGTCGTGGATTCGAGCCTCACTCGAGGCTTGCATTGTGTCCTTGTGAGCAAGACGTTTTATCCACACTGCTTCAGTCCACCCAGCTGTAAATGGGTACCAGCGAGTTACCAGGATACATGATTGTATTTGTTTGTATGTACATGTACTTATGAATAAACTATGATCCTACACATACTCCCGAAAGTATGGAGCCCCGCAGGGGACGTAGAATTCTTTCTTTTATTAATTTGTTAAATAACAATTTGTTCCCACGAATTAACAATTCTGTCCCTCAATTTAACAATTCATTCCAACGAAATAACTATTCATTCCCACGGGAACGAATTGTTAATTCGTGGGAATGAATTGTTATAGCGTGGGAATGAATTGTTATAGCGTGGGAATGAATTGTTAATTCGAGGGAACGAATTGTCATTTTTTGGGAACAAATTGTTAATTCGAGGGAACAAATTGTTATATCGTGAGAACAAATTGTTAAATTGAGGGAACGAATTGTTATTTCGTGGCAACTAGTTAATAAAATCCATGTCCCCTGCGGGGCTCCGTACGAAAGAGGGCTTTGCAATATGAAAAGATATTTTTTCACGCAAAAAAGGTATTTTCTTCTGTACTTAAAATCCAGCGGTTGTGGGTTCAAACCGTCCCATCCCTTAATGACCATACCTGTTGCTGGGACATTAAACCCATTCGCTTTTACTTTTCTTCTGTGCAAGCTCAAATTTTAATTATCACAAGGTGAATGAAGTGCTTATAAATCTTTCTCATGCTCGAAATCAGGCAGCTGGATTGGTCGAGGCTGAGCTGTGCTCAAACAGCATGCGTACAAATTTGGAGAATATGCTTAGAATGTCCCCTTTCTACCACTGACTCCTTTAACCCTTTCACCCCTAGGTAACTGGAATGGATTTTGATATGTTAAATTTGCAACCAATCCATCCATCACAAAATGGTTTCAGACGAGTCAATTTATGAAAAGGGGGTATTTTTGGTTCTCAAAAATATAGAAATGGCTCCTTACGAGCTTGCTCATCTGAATCTGCACTGTTCGCATAAATAAAATTACTTTTAAAAAGTGCAGAGCCTGATGAGACGGCTCGTTATGAGCCGGCTCATCTGGATCTGCACTGTTCACATAAACCACTATAGCGGGCTTTCGAGTTGCAAGGGTTAATATTATTAATTTCAACAACTGAAACAGAGAAACAGAATTGTCTGAAGATGTCACTTTCATTTTGGTGATATAGCTAGTGGTGAATAGCTTATTGTAATAAACAAATATTGTAATAAACAGATATTGTAATAAACCAACAAACTGACCACTTTAATTATTATTAATTGCAGAAATTCAAATAAGATGTCACTTTCGTTTTGGTGAATAGCTAGTGGTGAATATTTAAAGGGATCAGTGACAGAAGGAGCCTCTGCTCATTTGCTGTAGGTATTAATTACAACAATTGAAATAGAATTTCACTTTAACCCTTTCAACACTCAACACGGCCTGTATAGTGGTAGTGGCAAAAAGTGTAGATCCAGATGAACCGGCTCGTGACGAGCCTTCCATCAGGATCTGCACTTTTTGCAAGTAATTTTTGAGAACAAAAACACCCCCTTTTCATAAATGGACTAGTCTGAAAATCATTTTATGGGCGATTGGATTGGTCGGAATATGGACATATCAAAGTCCATTCCAGTTACTTAGGGATGAAAGGGTTAGTATAGTTTATTCCTCTCCTCATTGGCCTGTGCCCTGTTATAGGGCATGGGATGGCTGGCGCCTGCCGCTGAACAACTCCTCCCTGGGTGGGGAGGTGGTGGTGCCCGATGTGTCGCGCGTACACAGGCAGTCCTATGAGGGCTCGCGCCCAGATGAACAGTACCTGCTCAACCTATTCCAGACGCCCAGAGCCACCAATCTGTGAGTAATCAGTTGTCTTACATTTCCACCAGTAGTTTTAATACACAATTCAGCACTTTTTAGGGGCCAATCTTCGGTGGCTTCACAATCGGAAATATGATGGGGGTTTTCACATTTCAGGGTGCCGTTTCACTAAACTTCGTACGACTAAAATGTTCGTAAGTGCAAAATTATGATAGTCTGTAAATATCACATTAGCAATGTTTTCTTGTAAACAATTATTGGATTTACATTTATTGAGCATAGGCTGCATATGCAGCCTATGCTCAATAAATGTAAATTCATAAATTGAAATTTCCAGACGATTCTAAAGTTGCGCTTACATTGTAGTTGTACGATGTTTAGTGAAACGGCCCCTGGTATAGTAAACACAAATAAATAAATAAAAAAAATTGTTCGCTTATGTCATTATTCCTTGCACCATCCTTATTAAATTGTTTAAACACAATTGAAAGTTTCTATAATCCATTGTAAGTTAGTGACTTTAGTATTACCATGTTATTTATATCGGGGACCATACATACAACTGCATTCTTCGTCCTAGTTTACATGTACCGGTATTTGATTTTCAATTGCGCAAATGTTCACAATTTTGGCGAAAATCTTGCTTTTTATACGCCCGTTTGAAAAAACGGGACTTATTATGTATTCATCTCGGGCGGGCTGGCACAGCTTGTCCACCCAATAACTAGAGGTCTACTTGACGGATTTTAACCAAATTTGGTATACATGTTTATCACGGCAAGATGAAGAAGCCTATTGATTTTCAAAAATTTCGGCCATTTTTAGCTCGACTATTCGAAGAATAAGTAGAGCTTATGTTGTCACCCCGGCGTCGGCGTCGGCGTCACCGTCACCGTCACGCCTTGGTTAAGGTTTTTAGTCAAGCTTGTATATGGAATACTACTGGCCCTACTGATCAATAACCCCTGATCTATATTTGACCTTGACCTACATTTCTCCTTGAATTACTTGGTTAATTCCCCTTGGTTAAGGTTTTTAGTCAACCTTGGTTAAGGTTTTTAGTCAAGTTTGTATATGCAATACTACTGGCCCTACACCCACCATACTTGGACAACTTCATCTCCTAGTGATGCACATCAATAACCACTGATCTATATTTGACCTTGACCTACGTTTCCTCTTGAATTACTTACTTAATTCCCCTTGGTTAAGGTTTTTAGTCAACCTTGATTAAGGTTTTTTTTTTTCAAGCTTGTACATTGAATACTATTGTGCATCCAGACACCATACTTCGACAACCTTTTCTCATAGGTATGTACATCAATAACCCCTGATCTATATTTGACCTTGACCTACATATCCTCTTCAATTACTTACTTAATTCGTTTTGGTTAAGGTTTTTAGTCAACCTTCTATATGGAATACTACTGGCCCTACACCCACCATACTTGCACAACTTCATCTCCTAGTGATGTACATCAACAACCCCTGATCTATATTTGACCTTGACCTACATTTCCTCTTGAATTACTTAATTCCCCTTTGTTAACGTTTTTAGTCAAGCTTGTAGATGGAATACTCCTGGCCCTACACCAACCATACTTGGACAACTTCATCTCCTGTGATGTACATCAACAACCCCTGACCTATATTTGACCTTGACCTACATTTAACCTTGAATTCCTTACTTAATTCCCCTTGGTTAAGGTTTTTACTCGACCTTGGTTAAGCTTTTTACTCAAGCTTGTACACGGAATACTATTGTGCATACAGACACCATAATTGGACAACCTTTTCTCATAGTGATGTACATCAATAACCCCTGATCTATATTTGACCTTGACCTACATTTCCTCTTGAATTACTTACTTAATTCTCTTTGGTTAAGGTTTTTAGTCAAGCTTGTAGATGGAATACTCATGGCCCTACACCAACCATACTTGGACAACTTCATCTCCTAGTGATGTACATCAACAACCCCTGACCTATATCTGACCTTGACCTACATTTAACCTTAAATTACTTACTTAATTCCCCTTGGTTAAGGTTTTTACTCAACCTTGGTTAAGGTTTTTAGTCAAGCTTGTAGATGGAATACTATTGTGCATACAGACACCATACTTGGATAACTTTTTCTCATAGGGATGTACATCAATAACCCCTGACCTTTATTTTACCTTCACCTACATTTAACCTTCAATTACTTGGTTAATGTTTATAGTCAAGCTTTTATATGGAATACTTCTGGGCCTACATCAACCATACTTGGACAACTTTATCTCCTAGTGATGTACATCAATAATCCCTGACCTATATTTGACCTTGACCTACTTTTATCCTTGGATTACTTAGTTATCTCCCCTTGGTTACGTTTTTTACTCAAGCTTGTATATGGAATACTGCTGGGCCTACAGCAACCATACTTGGAAAACCACGCACCTACGTCCAAGGTCAAGGTCACTGTTGAAGGTCAAAGGTCAAACCTATTGAAATTCCCTTCCGATCTATATCTTCTACACCGATGCATGGATTATCAAATTGCTAACCACGCACCTACGTCCAAGGTCACAGTTGAAGGTCAAAGGTCAAACCTATTGAAATTCCCTTCCGCTCTATATCTTCTACACCCATGCATGGATTATCAAATGGCTTGGCACAGATGTTTCTCATGATGAGAAGGTGTGTAGCAATCAATAACCACGCACCTACGTCCAAGGTCAAGGTCACAGTTGAAGGTCAAACCTATTGAAATTCCCTTCCGCTCTATATCTTCTACACCGATGCATGGATTATCAAATGCCTTGGCACAAATGTTTCTCAGGTAGAAGGTGTATCGCGATCAATAACCACGCACCTACGTCCAAGGTCAAGGTCACAGTTGAAGGTCAAAGGTCAAAAATATTGAAATTCCCAAATGGCTTGGCACAAATGTTTCTCACGATGAGAAGGTGTGTCGCGATCAATAACCACGCACCTATGTCCAAGGTCAAGGTCACTCTTGAACGTCAAAGGTCAAACCTATTGAAATTCCCTTCCTCTCTATGTCTTCTACACCGATGCATGGATTATCAAATGGCTTGGCACAAATGTTTCTCATGATGAGAAGGTGTGTCGCGATCAATAACCACGTACCTACGTCCAAGGTCAAGGTCACAGTTGAAGGTCAAAGGTCAAACCTATTGAAATTCCCTTCCGCTCTATATCTTCTACACTGATGCATGGATTATCAAATTGCTAACCACGCACCTACGTCCAAGGTCACAGTTGAAGGTCAAAGGTCAAACCTATTGAAATTCCCTTCCACTCTACATCTTCTACACCGATGCATGGATTATCAAATGGCTTGGCACAAATGTTTCTCATGATGAGAAGGTGTGTCGCAATCAATAACCACGCACCTACGTCCAAGGTCAAGGTCACAGTTGAAGGTCAAAGGTCAAACCTATTGAAATTCCCTTCCGCTCTATATCTTCTACACCGATGCATGGATTAATAAATGCCTTGGCACAAATGTTTCTCAGGATGAGAAGGTGTGTCTCGATCAATAACCACGCACCTACGTCCAAGGTCACAGTTGAAGGTCAAAGGTCAAACCTATTGAAATTCCCTTCCGCTCTATATCTTCTACACCGATGCATGGATTATCAAATGGCTTAGCACAGATGTTTCTCATGATGAGAAGGTGTGTCGCAATCAATAACCACGCACCTACGTCCAAGGTCAAGGTCACAGTTGAAGGTCAAACCTATTGAAATTCCCTTCCGCTTCTATATCTTCTACAACCGATGCATGGATTGATCGCAAATGCCTTGGCCACAAATGTTTCTTCCAGGATGAGAATGGGTGTATCGGCGCGTCAATAAACCAAGCACGCTTAGCATCCAAGGAGGTCAAGGTCACAGTTGAAGGTCCAAAGGTCAAAAAGAAATTATTGAAATTCCCGTGGCTGGCTTGGCACCAAATGTTTCTCCAGCGATGAGAAGGTGTGTGTCGCGATCAATAACCAGCGCACCTAGTGTCCAATAAGGTCAATTCTCACTGGTTGAAGCGTTTCAAAGGTCAAACCTATTTGAAATTCCCTTCCTCTCTATGTCTTCTACACCGATGCATGGATTATCAAATGGCTTGGCACAAATGTTTCTCATGATGAGAAGGTGTGTCGCGATCAATAACCACGCACCTACGTCCAAGGTCAAGGTCACAGTTGAAGGTCAAAGGTCAAACCTATTGAAATTCCCTTCCCCCGCTCTATATCTTCTACACTGATGCATGGATTATCAAATTGCTAACCACGCACCTACGTCCAAGGTCACAGTTGAAGGTCAAAGGTCAAACCTATTGAAATTCCCTTCCGCTCTATATCTTCTACACCGATGCATGGATTATCAAATGGCTTGGCACAAATGTTTCTCATGATGAGAAGGTGTGTCGCAATCAATAACCACGCACCTACGTCCAAGGTCAAGGTCACAGTTGAAGGTCAAAGGTCAAACCTATTGAAATTCCCTTCCGCTCTATATCTTCTACACCAATGCATGGATTAATAAATGCCTTGACACAAATGTTTCTCAGGATGAGAAGGTGTGTCTCGATCAATAACCACGCACCTACGTCCAAGGTCAAGGTCATAGTTGAAGGTCAAACCTATTGAAATTCCCTTCCGCTCTATATCTTCTACACCGATGCATGGAGTATCACACTATGCCCAGGGTCAAGGTCACAGACTTGATGCGTTTGAAACCTAAATGCTCGGCTAAATGGCTTATAATCAAAAATGCCTCGTTTTCTTTGGCTGCCAGTGGGGGTATTCGTGTGCCGACAGGCCACATTTCTAGTTTCCCTTGGTTAATGTTTTTAGTCAACCTTAGTTAAGGTTTTTATGTAGGCCGCAGCCACCTTCTTTGTCAAGCTATGTGTACATCGACAACCCTCGTAGTCGAGCTATGCTGTTCTCCTACAGCTCTTGTTATTTTTCACACTCTGTATCCTTGTCCACGCGATAACTCAAGTTCTACTTCACCGCTCGTAACCAACTTCGCACTCTGTATCCTTGTCCACGCAATAACTCAAGTTCTACTTCACCAATCGTAAACAAATTTGGTATACATGTTTATCACGGCAAGACAAAGAAGCCTATTTATTTTGCCAGATTGTGACCAAATTCAATATACATTTCTATCACGGCAAGAACCCTATTAATTGTCAGTGAGTTATCTCCCCTTGTTAACTGGCCTTGCCTCGACGGGCGTATATTGTGACCTTCGGCACTCTTGTTCACAATTTCTGTAAAAAAAGCACTGCAAATATATTATAGGGTTAACTGTATTGTAATTTTGAAATTTGCGGCGTATATCAGAAAATAATAGGTCGGAAAATCGGTTTAGTAATATTGAATACATATTGAAATAATTTGCGACTGTTCATCAACAATGATATACCTGTAATGTATGACCATCAGCCAATCAGATTGCGTGATATTTATAGAGTGCATTAGAATGGTGAATTATACCACTCAGTTCTGTAGAGCAGCAGTAGTTTACACCACTCTCGTGATTCCTATGTATGAAGAATTGTGGTAACATCGCAATGACATGTTACCATAGACCAATTAAATCATTTTCTTTCACAAACACTCTGACAGTCGTTGTCACGACTGCCTGCTCCGGAAATTAATTAGAACAACTCTTGACAATTTGTTTGTGCTTGATTCAGTTTCTTTTTGTAAAGTACCATGTGTAACATGTCAGAAAATGTTTAATTGCTTAGTAGAATACCGGTGGCTTGAAATAATGCCTTCTTGCTTAGCAGAAGGACCAAATAATTATCCTAATCTCACCGGGTTGAATATACACTATATAAAGTACATGTACCAAATACATGTAATAGCCAGTTTCACTGAACCTTGTACAGAGGTTGGTAAGTGTAAAATTTATGTTGACTATATATACTGTATATATTATAGGAATGAATGGCCTTTTTGTGGAATTTATCGGGGTATAAACTTGGAAAAGTCGCGGGAATACTGGACGAAGGCCGGAAGGCCTCGTCCAGTATTCCCGCGACTTTTCCAAGATTATATCCCCGATAAATTCCACAAAAAGGCCATTCATTCCTTATAATTCCAGCATTTGAAATAAATTCATCAAGAAAATGTGTTTATTTTCCGCTTTCTTAAGAATTATTTTAACAGCGCCTCACGGTTACGAAAAGTAGTTCGGCGTGGGAGTTTACTGGGATATAAATTTTGGACAGAGACTTGCTACGGGCCAATCAAATGTTAGGGAATTGTGTAAATATTTTTGTGCTGGAACTATATGCAATTAAACAAGCAAAAATGTCCACAAGTATACCTGTTGTTTCAGAGACAGCAACGTGAAGCTGTATGGGATCCACCAAATGGTGTCGGATGCATACGAGAGTCTGATAACATCCTACCTTATAGCTGCCAAGATGATAAGCCACACGGAACTGTCTGCCTGTGTACTCGCCAATGGGGAGAATAGAATAAACCTGACAAAAATAGAAGGGTACGTTGAGAGTATTTGCTCAGTCAGTTGATGAGTAGAATGAATTGGGAGCATTCTTGTATTACTGGAAATGGTATGGGCCAGGTTGACCAGTGGCATAGCCAGGCTCTTGTCGAGGGGTGTGATGGTTGGTTGGGAGCATGCGATGGGTAATTTAGCGGTCGTGATTCATCCTTACCGGAATCCTGACTGGAGATCTGGGGCCCGTTTCACTAAGCTTTGTACGACTAAGAAGTTCGTAAGTGCAAATTTAGGATTGTCTGGAAATTTAAATTGATGGATTTACATTTATTGAGCATAGGCTGCATATGCAACCTATGCTCAATAAATGTAAATCCAATAATTGTTTACAAGAAAATAGTTCTTATGTGAAATTTACAGACTATCATAAGTTTGCACTTACAAACATTTTAGTCGTAAGAAGTTTAGTGAAACGGGCCCGAGGTTTGACCCTCAGGTACGTCTTTGGCTTTCTTGTATGTGAGATCTAGAGTTTAATCTGGTTATACCCCTTATATGAGTAATCATACTGGCATTACTTTTAGGGGAAGGAGCCAAGTGACTCGGGTGTGGTATGGACCTGGCACCAGGTCAGGTTATTCTAATTTCACTGCTGAATATATACTTATTTCTATGTAAATATTCCGTTCTGATTTTGGGATTTTTCCCCCAATACAGCTGGTTAAGTATGGGATGGAACCCGTTGGCCCGGCCTTAAATGACCTTAACTGCTGATAGGCCGTTAAACACCAATAAATGAAATCAAATCTTGCTGAGGGGGCAGTGAATTGTGGATCAAGTTTGGACAGGCGTAATAGTGACTCGCGGTGGGATCAGGCTATTTTCATATGCAAATTGAAGCATTATATTTTTTAATCATTTATACTAATTAAATGCATCACCTGAAAAAAATAATAGTTTTGACAGATTATAAAGTGTGTTCATTGCACATCAAATAATAAATACAGATAATAAATAGTAATGTCCGGTAACATTTTAAGGAAACACGGTTATCTCCCCTGATATCAGTGTGGAAATTTACTTCTGATATAAAATGTATAATTGCCAATCAATACATGGGATAATGTTGAATGATTGTTTATTTGCCTGAAAATGTTTTTGATGATGTCTCTGATATAAAGATCGTGTTGTGCCTACTGAGTGGGCATGTATCTTTAAAGCTACAATTTTCACAAAAACTGTAGTAATTTCCCTCAGAAAAATATAAGTTAAAGTAAAAATACACACACATCTGACCAAAGTTTCGCAACCCTTGCGCCGCACTGTTGATAAAACGGGTTTCACAATTTGTTACTTACTATGTTAGTATCCAGTGTAGCCCCAGGTCAGCCCCAGGTCAGCCTGCACATCTTCACATCATTATAAGCAAATATGTAGCCTATTTCACCAACATTGCAAAGTATACTTATCTAGCAAAGTATACTTTGAGGGAGAAATTTTCAATTTAAGGATAAATTTATTAATTATACCCCCCGCAACGAGTTGTGGGGGGGTATACTGGAGTCAGGTTGTCCGTCCGTCCGTCCGTCCGTCCATCCGTAAACTTAACATCAGAGAAATATTGTTATAACTTCTATTTCCTTCATCTAAAATGCTTGATATTTCACACATGCATTCCTGCAAGCCTGTACTACCATGCTGTGCCAAATCCACGACCGTCCAACCCCCGCAGATCCCAAGGTCAAGGTCAAATACTTAGTCTCTTTACAAAACTTAACATCAGAGAAATATTGTTATAACTTCTATTTCCTTCATCTAAAATGCTTAATATTTCACACGTGCATTCCTGTAAGGCTCTACTACCATGCTGTGCCAAATCCACGACCATCCAACCCCCGCTCATACCAAGGTCAATGTCAAATACTTAGTCTCTTTACAAAACTTAACATCAGAGAAATATTGTTCTAACTTCTATTTCCTTCATCTAAAATGCTTAATATTTCACACATGCATTCCTGTAAGGCTCTACTACCATGCTGTGCCAAATCCACGACCGTCCAACCCCCGCTGATCCCAAGGTCAAGGTCAAATACTTAGTCTCTTTACAAAACTTAACATCAGAGAAATATTGTTCTAGCTTCTATTTCCTTCATCTAAAATTATTAATATTTCACACATGCATTCCTGTAAGGCTCTAATACTATGCTGTGCCAAATCTACGACTGTCCAACCCCCGCTGATCCCAAGGTCAAGTCACATACTTAGTCTCTTTACAAAACTTAACATCAGAGAAATTGTGTAATAACTTCTATTTCTTTCATTGAAAATTCTTAATATTTCATATGCTGTGACAAATCCCCCCGCTGATCTCGAGGTCAACGTCACATACATACCGTAAAACCTCGAATTAACGCCCCCCTCCTAATAATAAACTGCCCCCCCCCCCCCCCCCCCCATAAAAAAAAATAAAAAAATATAAAAAATATTTTCCAATGACCGCCAATTTCAAACACAAATAATCCTTAAATCCTTATTTGTGTTTGAAATTGGCGGTCCTTGGTAAAAAACAAAATCTTTTTTTACTGGCTAAGAAACGCCCCCCCCCCCCTTTGTAAAATGTAACGCCTCTGGGGGCGTTAATTCGAGGTTATACGGTAGTCTCTTTACAAAACTTAACATCAGAGAAATCGGTTATAACTTCTATTTCCTTGCTCGGATCTGCTTCACATTTCACACACTCATTGCTCCAATGGACCTCTACCACCCTGTGACAAATTCACATTCATGCCGCTCGCGCTAATCCCAGAGTCAAGGTCACAAGCCAACACACTTGGAAATTTTTACATATTTTAGGGGTACCTGGGCCCACGTGGGCGGGGGGGGTATTCCGTAAGCCTCGCTTACTGACCAATCTAGTTTTTATTATACTGAATGTATTACATTATCACAGCCATTCTGCTACAGATAACAATTATAGTTGATGTGCTGTACTGTACATGCAGTTGAAATGATACCATTATCTTCAATTTTTGTCGTGCCTGCTTGCAGACAGTGCGATATAATCAGTACATTGTCGTACATACGTGCGTCCGGGTTAAAGTTTTTGGTTAAAGTTGTGGGCCGTGGCCATCTACTGTCTGTTTCACGTTTTGCTGCCAACAAACTTTTGGCCATTAAACACATATAAAAATATAAAAAATATTTAAAAGTAAGTACTTTTTCATCAAGAACAAAAAAGTCACCCTCCCCAAAAAAAAAAAAATATTGATTTTGTTGCGAAAAAACGATTTTCCTATGGGAATTTAACATGGGGATCAAAAAACGAAAACATTTGGAAATTGACTGCGAAACCTGGCGAGATAGATTGAAAATGATGTAACTAAGAAAACAAAAGTTAGATTTTGAAAATCGGTCTACAAATAAAAAAAATATTTAAAATAAATCTATTTTTAGCCCCCATGTTAAATTCCCATAGGAAAATTGGGGAGGGTGACTTTTGTGTTATTGATAAAAAAAGTACTTACTTTTAAATATTTTTTAGATTTAATGTGTTTAATAGCCAAATGTTTGTCGGCAGCAAAACGTGGAACAGACAGTAGGTATTTGTATTTTGTTTACAGAAGTTACGCGGTTTACTATCGCCAACAGAATACCACAGACTCTGTACCACTGAGAAAGCTGTGTCAGTGTTTTGGCCTGTTTTCCATGGAGTCCCATCAGCCGAAGAATTTACATAATGGCCTACTGAGGTAAGGTCGGGAATTCAAGCTGCCTGCCCGGCTCATGTATTGTCACAGAAACTTAATTTGTAGTTTCTCGTTCTCAATTGCAAAACTAATATTTTATCTGTATTGTTTTCAAAAATACGGAAATTATTGTTTTTTACACTAGTTTATAAGAATTTCAGTAACACTTAACATCTGCGGGCCGTATTGTGTTCCAAAATTTTATACATTGTCCACAATACAATAATTCCAGCACAAAAATATTTACACAATTCCCTAACATTTGATTGGCCCGTAGCAAGTCTCTGTCCAAAATTTATATCCCAGTAAACTCCCACGCCGAACTACTTTCCGTAACCGTGAGGCGCAGTTAAAATAATTCTTAAGAAAACGGAAAATAAACACATTTTCTTGATGAATTTATTTCAAATGCTGGAATTATAAGGAATGAATGGCCTTTTTGTGGAATTTATCGGGGATATAAACTTGGAAAAGTCGCGGGAATACTGAACAAGGCTTTAAAAAATTACAATTTTCGAAAAAAAAAAAAGAAATCCAGTATTCCAGCGACTTTTCCAAGTTTATACCCCGATAAATTCCACAAAAAGGCCATTCATTCCTATAATGAATCTGACATTAGTGATGAGTTAAACAGTGGAATCTCAGTGTTGTGAACTCAAAAATAACGAGTATACGGTAAATAACGATGCATTAGCAGAGCTCCAAATAAGGTGCGTATCGGACTTACTTTAGCAGAATACGCACGGATTATCAACATGGGAGTACAAAATACTCACAGCAGTGTGAAAATATGCATTGATTTGCAAATTTGCAAATTGAGTAGCGAAAATACTGTAATAAAGTTGAAATTTACTTTAAATAGTTGAGCTGCAAGCACTGTTTGCTTTTTGCAGCTGAAATAAGTGAATTTTTAAATGTGTTTTATTTTTTAATCATTTGTTCCCTATTTAACAAGGAAGAAAATCAAGAATACATTTGTAAAAGTAAAATACGCATTGAATTTGAAATCTGGGGGTATAATAATCTTTAGATACAAAACTTATCTAAAGCTCTGCATTAGTTTGGTCCCTGGCAATGCTGATAGCAAGGGCCACCTCGATATAGAGTATGCTTTACAGTATGAAATTATTAATTGAATTTGTTTATTATAGGAATGAATAGCAAGGACCACCTCGATATAGAGTATGCTTTACAGTATGAAATTATTAATTGAATTTGTTTATTATAGGAATGAATGCCCTTTTTGTGGAATTTATCGGGGTATAAACTTGGAAAAGTCGCGGGAATACTGGACGAAGGCCTTCCGGCCTCGTCCAGTATTCCCGCGACTTTTCCAAGTTTATATCCCCGATAAATTCAACAAAAAGGGCATTCATTCCTTATAATTCCAGCATTTGAAATAAATTCATTAAGAAAATGGGTTTATTTTCCGTTTTCTTAAGAATTATTTTAACTGCGCCTGACGGTTACGGAAAGTAGTTCGGCATGGAGTTTACTGGGATATAAATTTTGGACGGAGACTTGCAACTGACCAATCAAATGTTAGGGAATTGTGTAAATATTTTTGTGCTGGAATTATTTTGCCGTATTGGTAATTTGACAAACACGTGTCAACCTTGTTTGCATATGTTTGCATGTCAATCACTATGTTACAAATTTTTAAACCGAACCATAATAATCAATAAATTAATGGGTACTTGTTTATAATTCAATCGAAATATATTCTAAGGTATTGCGTTTCATCTGAATGCTGTTCAGTTATAACGGTTTAGACACCCAGGGATAAATTACAAATTTGGAAGTCCAGGTGACCTCGTTATAATGAGATTCGACTATATGATATTTATTAAGCAAATTAACTGATTAAACCCTCAAAATATTTCATCCTTAATGAGTCTCATGAAAGTGTTAATGCAATACATGTAGTCCAAAAAGTAGGATAGAAAAGCCAATGTTTAATATTCAGGGACAAATGTATTATTATAAAGCCATTATGTTTTGTCCTCTTATTGCAGGTTTGTGAGTTCCGGCTGTGAAATATTCCTTGTTGGTTCATCTACGAGATATTCCAAGTTTAAACCAAAGAATACATCATATTTTGTAGTGTAACAAATGTGAAACTGCCAGCCATATCTTTGCTATGATTATATAATTCCAGCACAAAAATATTTACACAATTCCCTAACATTTGATTGGCTCGTAGCAAGTCTCTGTCCAAAATTTATATCCCAGTAAACTCCCACGCCAAACTACTTTCCATAACCGTCAGGCACTGTTAAAGTAATTCTTAAGAAAACGGAAAATAAACACATTTTCTTGATGAATTTATTTCAAATGCTGGAATTATAAGGAATGAATGGCCTTTTTGTGGAATTTATCGGGGATATAAACTTGGAAAAGTCGCGGGAAGGCCTCGTCCAGTATTCCCGCGACTTTTCCAAGTTTATACCCCGATAAATTCCACAAAAAGGCCATTCATTCCTATAATGAAAGTAACCTATTAATCCCCGATAAATTCCACAAAAAAGGCCATTCATTCCTTATAATTCCAGCATTTGAAATAATTGCATCGAGTGAAAATGTGTTTATATTCCGTTTTCTTAAGATTTATTTTAACTGCGCCTCACGGTTACGGAAAGTAGTTTGGCGTGGGAGTTTACTGGGATATAAATTTTGGACAGAGACTTGCTACGGGCCAATGAAATGTTAGGGAATTGTGTAAATATTTTTGTGCTGGAATTATAGTATTGCCATCCCACTTATCTTTCTGATGAACCTTGAAGCCAAGATCCCATCTCTGTGTGACCGTAGTTGTTTCTGGGACACAAAACCACAGGTTACTGAAAGGTCCAATTACACTATCTAGTACAGTAGAACCCCTCTAACCCGGACACCCTGGGGACGTCATTGTGTTCAATTTAGATGGATTTCACTGTAATGTGTTTCATTGTCGTGTCCGTTCATTATTGAAATGACAAAAAGTGTTCACGAAATGCTTAATTACAGTGGAACCTCTATAAACCGACACCCTGGGGACCTCCCTAGGGTGTCAGGTTTAGAGAGGTTCCACTGTATAAGTATATTTAATCAATGAGAGACCATATAGATATATCGGACTACTTTTTCTCCGTCACCTTTGCATTAAACCATTTCACTTTTTTTTCTGAGTATGTTCACTAAATTTGAAATCCGGCTGTTTCATTGGTTGAGACTGACACGTTAAATGTCAGTCTCGACCAATCAAACTTCCTGATTTCTAGGGATGGGTCATGGCCTAGGGGATATGGCATTGGATTTACCGGAGGTTGCGAGTTCACTCCTCACTCACCATAGGCGTGAAAAATAATTACCGTAATTACCCTAAATATTTGGACACCAATGTGTGAGCAAACAGTGTAGACCCAGACCAGCCTGCTCCTGAAGGAGCAGTCTGATCAGGGTCTGCACTATTTGCCATTTTCACAGAATGCTTCGGAGGCCTCATTGGACAACATAATCAACTTGATACCGGGTAAATGTTTATGACACTTATAACAATTGGTTTTGGTGTCCGAATATTTAGGGTAATTATGGTACATAGTATTTCCATCCCACTGGTCTGTCGGATGAGACGTTAAATTGTATTTATATAAGACCTTAGCTGTTCCTTGGACCCATTGACCCTGGTTTCGAGCATAAGAATTAAATAAGGGCTCAGAATGTTTTTTAAGCACAGGCCCTGATCAGAATCAGAAGTGGAATCGGCAATAGCTAGAGCTGGGGCCGTTTCACTAAACTTCATACGACTAAAATTTTTGTTAGTGCAAAATTATGATAGTCTGTAAATTTCATATTAACAAAGTTTTCTTGTAAACAATTATTGGATGTAAATCCATCAATTGAAATTTCCAGTCCATCCTAAATTTGCACTTACAAACATTTTAGTCGTATGAAGTTTAGTGAAATGGGCCTCTGTTCCAAATTTCACAAATAGATTTCTCTGATGTAGGAAGGTGACTGGCATCAGATCATGATCGTGTAAATGCAACGTGCCATGCAAGGAGTGGAACTATAAGAGTTATTTTTCATTCCAATCCTCTTCACATTGTTTATCTATGTAATTGGAGGTAAATTGTTATTTAATAAAATATGTTTATATTAATTGCCATATCCTGCAAATCCAGTGTACAGACACAGTCACACATCTGTACACATCTGTATCATTAAAACCTGTCGATCAGTGAATCCTCTGTACTCGAAGAAATCCGTAAGTTATTCCCGTCACTTGCTATTTGTCGGATGTGAAAACCCAATCAATCCATGTGCCACTTTAACGCTTTCACCCCTAAGTAACTGGAATGGTTTGTGATATGTTAATTTTCCGACCAAACAAATCATCATAAAATGGTTTTCAGACTAGTCCATTTATAAAAAGGGGGTGTTTTTTTCTCTAAAAAATATGAAAAATTTGCAAAAAGTGCAGATCAGATCCTGATGAGACGGCTTGTCACGAGCCGGCTCATCTGGATCTACACTTTTTGCCAATACCACTATACTGGCCTGTGATGTTGACAGAGGCACTGGAGTCAGCCAAATAATTGCTGTTAGAGGCATTTTTCTCAACAACTCCTCAATATATATTCATCACAGATGGTCATTATTTCCACCTGCCATCATTCACATCAACCCATACATCCATAATATTATACCACCTTGACCTAATTCACATACTTCAGTGACTTTTCTATTACTTGCTTCATCTCGTCATTCCTTAGTCAATGTATTATAATCATTATACCCCCCCCCCCCGCAACGAATTGTGGCGGGGTATACTGGTGTCAGGTTGTTATTCCCCCCCCCCCGCAACGAGTTGTGGGGAGGTATGCTGGAGTCAGGTTGTCCGTCCGTCCGTCCGTCCATAAACTTAACATCAGAGAAATATTGTTATAACTTCTATTTCCTTCATCTAAAATTCTTAATATTTCACACATGCATTCCTGTAAGGCTCTACTACCATGCTGTGCCAAATCCACGACCATCCAACCCCTGCTGATCCCAAGGTCAAGGTCAAATACTTGGTCTCTTTACAAAACTTAACATCAGAGAAATATGTATAACTTCTTAATTTTCTTTTATCTAAAATGCTTAATATTTCACACATGCATTCCTGTAAGGCTCTACTACCATGCTGTGCCAAACCGATCCACGACAAGAAACCAACCCGCTGATCGCAAGGTCAAGGTCAAATACTTGGTCTCTTTACAAAACTTAACATCAGAGAAATATTGTTATAACTTCTATTTCTTTTATCTAAAATGCTTAATATTTCACACATGCATTCCTGTAAGGCTCTACTACCATGCTGTGCCAAATCTACGACCGTCCAACCCCCGCTGATCCCATGGTCAAGGTCAAATACTTGAAGTCTCTTTACAAAACTTAACATCAGAAATATTGTTATAACTTCTATTTCCTTCATCTAAAATGGTTAATATTTCACACATGAATTCCTGTAAGGCTCTACTACCATGCTGTGCCACATCCACGACCGTCCAACCCCTGCTGATCCCTAGGTCAAGGTCAAATACTTGGTCTCTTTACAAAACTTAACATCAGAGAAATAAGTGATAACTTCTATTTCTTTCATCGAAAATTCTTAATATTTCATTCATGCATTCCTCTAAGGCTCTACTATCATGCTTTGACAAATTTCCGCTGATCTCGAGGTCAAGGTCACATAGTTAGTCTCTTTACAAAACTTAACATCAGAGAAATCGGTTATAACTTCTATTTCCTTGCTCGGATCTGCTTCACATCACATTTCACACACGCATTTCTCCAATGGACCTCTACCACCCTGTGACAAATTCACGTTCATGCCGCTCCCGCTAAGCCCAGAGTCAAGGTCACAAGCCCACACACTTGGAAATTTTTACATATTTTAGAGGTACCTGAGCCCACGCGGGGGTTATTCTGTAAACCTCGCTTACTGACCAATCTAGTTGACTAAGGAATGACATTTTAATTTTTTTTCTACGTGTCTAAAAAGTATAATATACTATCCTATCAACATGCCGATGGCCTGTCGGTATAAGTATATATGAACTTATAGCTTTGGTCGGACACAACCTGGAAAAATCCGCGATTTTAATACTGTTCGGTCTGAAACCACCAAAAGTGCACCCTGTTATCGGCGAGTTGTGTGTATCACATAACCTTATGTAAAACGCATAGCCGTTAATTGACATTGACCTACATATCTGTTCATTTATTTAACTCTATGGCTTGCTTAATCCATTTCATGCGTAAATCGTAAATAATCTTTTTATATGTACGTAAAAGTATATGTCGTGACCACCAACGGTTCAAATGGTGGTCACGACATATACTTTCATTGAGCAATAACAAAAATCAAATTACATGACCTTCAAATGTCCTTGGCATACAGAACTCTGGATAAGGTACTTATTGACGTATTTTACGCACTTAATTTAGCAGAATACGCATTGATTATCAAAAGTACAAAATACTCGCAGCAATATGAAAATACGCATTGATTTTCAAATTGAGTAGTGAAAATACTGTCATGAAGTTTAAAATTTACTCAGTTGAGTTTGCTTTTTGCAGCTCAAGTAAGTGACTTTTCAAATTTGTTTTATTGTTTTATCATTTGTTCCCTATTTAATAAGGAAGAAAATCAATAGTACATTTGTAAGGTAAAATACGGTAAGCATTGAATTTGAAATATGGGGATCTACTCTTTAGATACAAAACTTATTTGGAGCTCTGGCATACGCCTTCCACTTCACTGACTGCACCTCAGACAGGTGTATTTTATAACAATGACACCTGGGGGCCGTTTCACTCAACTGCTTACGACTAAAATGTTTGTAAGTGCAAAATTATGATAGTCTGTAAATGTCACATTAACAATGTTTTCTTGTAAACAATTATTGGATTTACATTTATTGAGCATAGGCTGCATATGCAGCCTATGCTCAATAAATGTAAATCCATCAATTGAAATTTCCAGACGATCCTAAATTTTCACTGGGCTCCTGTTGCTGTGATGGGTCCATATTGTTTCCATTCCGGGGCCTGTTGCACTAAAATTTGTACGACTAATAAGTTTGTAAGTGCAAAATTGAAATATACAATAGCATTTGCACTTACATCTGATGCTGGCAAATCTTTTGTGTATGTGGTCGCATACAATGCTGTGTACATGTATGTGGAAAATGGTAGTATTCGTGACTTGAGAACCTAATTCATAAAAATCGTACGAAGTTTAGTGAAACGGGCCCCTGGTGTATGTGTTTATTAGCAATTTTAGCTGTTTACCTGGTAATCGGTATAGGGTAGTAGTACCGTACTGTCCGAGTTTTTGTTACCTGTTTACTCGTCACGTTTTGGTTTGACCGACGGTTTTTTTTCTCATTTGCACATGAGCAGAATTGTCAGTACAAAACCCATTTTAATCGAAATATATGTTTTGTTACAGCGTAGATAGTTGAAAAAAAAACATTTGAAAATTTGAAAAAGAGAAGATGGACATTGGGGAAGATGATTAAACGTGCCCTTCGATCATGTTTTAACCTCGTATGTGCACTTGTGATTTCAGGGTTGAACAAAAACTTAGACAGTACTGTAAACTATATCCATGCTCATATTATGCACCTATCAATATCTTCTTCGCCCAGGGAGGGGTGGCCACCTGTTGAAGACTCGGACCTGTGACACACAAATAAATGCCAATTAAAAAATCCCATTAATATGGGATTTTTTAATGGGCATTTTTTTGTGTCACAGGTCCGAGTCAATAATATGGGATTTTTAATGGGTATTTTGTGTGTCACAGGTCCTTGTGAGTAGTGTAAACCCTGATCAGACTGCGCGGTTGCCCTGTCTTCCACCTGTAGTGGTGGCCACCTTTTGGATAATCCTGACCGTATCAGTACATGTGTGGCTGTGACTAGAGAAATGGGGCTTATTTGATTTGTGACCAGTGTAGCTCCTGATCATATAGACTCCTGTACCCTGTAGCCGATTTCATCAACATTGCAAAGTATACTTTAGTAGCAAAGTATACTTTGAGGGAGAAATTTTCCTTTTTTTTTTAAATTTATTAATTTTTATTATACTGAATTTATTACATTATCACAGCCATTTAATGGCTGTGATAATGTAATAAATTCAGTATAATAATTCTGCATACTTTTAATCATGAAATATATGCATTTGTTAGTTCTATGTGAAATAATGCATTTCTGGAAAAATAAATGATTACTCCCTCAAAGTATACTTTGCTAGTAAAGTATACTTTGCAATGTTGATGAAATAGGCTACTGATCATATAGACTCCTGTACCCTGACAAGATCTGTATTGCTTGCTAGAAGCATGAGGTGTGTTTCATTGATGGAGTGGCGAACAGTACAGGTCCTGATCTAACTGCGTATGCACAGGCTGATCTGGATCTCCACTGGTCGCAAAACCCGTAAGTCCACTTTATCCAGTCACAGCCACATTTAATTCTGATGATTGCAAACCAGATTTCAAAATTGTTTTTAAAATCTAATTCCCAACCCTCCGGATTAAATAATCTGTCTAATTCCACATGGTAGGAACCGTATTTACCAGTAGTGGATTTTGGGCACCTAATATCTCCTCGCCGGGGTATGTTGGAGCTGTTTAATTCCCTCAAGGCACTGTCTGATTTTCCTGGAGAGGAAAACATTGATAAAGTACAATAGTCTACATTTATATTTACTAGTATATATTTGTATAATAAACATTTTAATAACTCACTTGTGTTTTAGTTGTTCATAATGAAGCCATAATTTCGCCCATTGCATTTTGAGAATAGGAAACACATAGTAATTCTGAGTAATTGTACCATTTCCAAGCTGCAGGGCTGAATACATTTGTTTATGCGCCCGTTTTAAAAAACGGGACGTATTATGTATTCACCTTGTACGGGCAGGCGGCTGCGTGTGGGCGGGCGGCACAGCTTGTCCACGCAATCACTAGAATTCTACTACACGGATCGTAACCAAATTTGGTATACATGTTTACCACATCAAGACGAAGAAGCCTATTGATTTTCAAAAATGTCCGATGACTTGTCTCCCCTTGGCGTAGCCCCGTGCAGGCACCGGGGCGGGATCAACTGATCCTGAGAATAGTGCTGCAGTAGCCATTGCTTGTCGTAAAAGGCGACTAAACTGGCTTAACGATTGGGTTCATACTTTCCGGAACCCACTATACCGGATTTGGCCCTCATGTACATTTTTGGCTTTCTTGTATGTGAGAGTTGAGTCAGGCTATGCCCCATATATAAAAGTTAGATTAGCGCTAATCCTATTACTTTTAGGGGATGGGATAAATGATGCTGGTGTGGCGAGGGCCTGGCACCAGATCAGGTTGTTCTAATTTCAGGACTGAATATATATTTTGATTGTAAATATTGAGTTCTGAAGTTGGGATTTACCCCCCTCGGACAGGTGGATACGGGACACGATCCCGTTGACCCGTCTGCGTGTAGACTCCCTGAGGCTTGTACCTCTATGTCAGAAAAGCGGACGTTAAACCCTATTCACTCACTCACTCACTCCCCTTGGCGGCCATTGTTAATTTTCGCACTGTATCATTGTCCACGCAATAACCGATCGTAACCAAATTCGGTATACATTTTTATCATGAAGAGACGAAGAGGCCTATTGATTTTCAAACATTTCCGATGACTTATCTCCCCGTGGCGGCCATTTTTAGCTCGCTTGCACGAAGGGCAGAAGAGCTTATGACATACCCCCGGCGTCGTCGGGGTCGGCGTCCACAAACTTAACTATGTGTAAATGTCTTCTAACTTGTGTTTCCTTTCATGGAACACCTTGTTATTTCATACATGCATTCTTCAGATGACCCTCTATCATGCTGTAGCAAATCCATGACCCACCACCCAACCCTTACCCCAAGGTCAAGGTCACAAACTTAGCACATTCATAAACTTAACGTTGGGGTAAATGTCTTATAACATCTGATTCCTTTCATGGAACGCCTTGATATTTCATACATGCATTCCTCAGATGACCCTCTATTATGCTGTAGCAAATCCATGACCCACCACCCAACCCTTACCCCAAGGTCAAGGTCACAAACGTAGCATATTCATAAACTTAACGTTGGGGTAAATGTTGTGTAACTTCTGTTTCTTTACAGGGAACGCTTTGATATTTCATACATGCATTCATCTGATGATCCTCTATTATGCTACAGCAAATCCATGACCCACCCCTACCCCTTTCTCCAAGATCAACATCATAAACTTAACGTTGGAGTATATGTCTTTGTATAACTTGTGTTTCTTTACAGGGAATGCCTTGATATTTCATACATGCATTCATCTGACGATACTCTATCGTGCTATAGCAAATACATGACCCACCGCACACCCCTTACCCCAGGGTCAAGGTCACAAACTTAGCACATTCATAAACTTAACTTCGTGGTAAATGTTTGATAACATCTGTTTCCTTTGATGGAGCACCTTGATATTTCATACATGCATTCCTCCGATGACCCTCTATCATGATGTAGCAAATCCACAACCCATCACACAACCCTTACCCCAAGGTCAAGGTCACAAACTTAGCATGTTCATAAACTTTACGTTGAGGTAAATGTTGTGTACGGTAACTTCTGGTTTTTTTTCGCGGGGACGCTTTGATATTTCATTCATGCATTCATCTGATGATCCTCTATTGTGCTACAGCAAATCCATGACCCACCCCCACCCTTTCCCCAAGATCAACATCATAAACTTAACGTTGGAGTAAATGTCTTTTTATAACTTCTGTTTCTTTACAATGAACGCCTTGATATTTCATACATTCATCTGATGATCCTCTATTGTGCTACAGCAAATCCATGACCCACCCCCACCCCTTTCCCCAAGGTCAAGGTCATAAACTTAGCACATTCATGCATGCATTCCTCATGTGAATATCTATCATGCTGTAGAAAATCACCAACTTAGTGTGTTCATAAACTTAACGTTGGGTTAAATATTGTTTTACTTCTGTTTTCAGGGAACGCATTGATATTTCATACATGCATTTAGTGGGTGGCAGGTGGGAGAATGTGATGGGTAATTTAACGATCAGGGTTCATCCTTATCAGAATTCCGACTGGAGACCTGGTTTGGCCCTCATATACGTCTTTGGAATTTTGTATGTGACAGTTGAATCTGGTTATACCCCTTATGTGAGTATTATGATTATTCGTAATCCTAATATCACAGGGTTCTACCTCCAACGGGTTAAATACTATAAACACGCAAAGGCTGTGAGTTATTTTTTATGGACAAAGAAGAGGTGACCAATAATATCAAATGAGTAACTAAATATAATTTCACGTAAGTGAAAAACTATAAGATCATTATATTACTAAATTAATGCATTCAAGATGGCGTTGCCGGTCGGAATGCCTGGTGCGTGAAACGGATTAGTGGGTGGACATGCAATGGGGCGTGATATGGGATAATAAAGGTTCTTTGAGCATTCATACACTATGTGCATACATACATACTCCTGCAGGAGCCTCATACATGCAACCGGACAATTGACAACATATTACAAAACGAGACGATACAAACGCATACATTTTATCCAAATCGTAAAATTAAACGAAATTAACCAACTTACAGATACAGGATTTATGTTATAAAATGTCACCCTGTGACATTCTCCCCCACAATGAGAGAATGACTCCCGGCATTCTATCATCTGACTTCAATGCGATTCGCGAGTACCTGTTTCCGCGAATAACATCGTTACGCACGTGACGGATACTATATACCGAGTATATATCCTATATACTATATATTGCAAAAACAAGTGCTCAATTGTCCATTTTGGTTTATCCATAATTAACGCGAGTTGCATTATGAACAAATACATTACACTGACATGCATGCAAATGTCATGTACCAATCAAGTAATGCATACACTATTTGTTACTGTATTACTACGCGAATAATAACGAAACATGTAAACCCAAACATTAATGCTTTATGTACATTTTGACAACTGAAATATCCTTTGACATTTCTTAGTGTTAATAGTATAGGCAGGCGCCTACCCATACTAAAAACAAGTAATATATTACACATATATGACATCTTTCTCGTCCACTTGTATTATATAAGGCATGACCCATTGGCCATACCTGTCAGGTGGTCTTCGATCTCTTGTTGACCGCCTTGGTCCAGCTGGTGTGTCATGCGCTTCATCTCCTACGGTATCATATTCTGTCCTACTGCTCTCGATAGCAGCAGGAGATATGGTTGTAGACATAGGTGTGTCATTTGATGTCACACTTTCATTTCTATTGTCACGGGATGATCTAATACTGTTCCTACCAGTGGTTTCTCTACTAGAAGTTAGACTTGCCTGATCCAGATTACTGACTCGTGAGGAGTTAGTGGTTGAGGCAGAAGGTGGCATTATTGAATCGCCGCTTGGTCTGCGCCAATTCTTCCTTCTAGCAGGAATGACATATTTCTGGGCTTCATTATCTGAACTCCAATCTGTAGTAACATCAGAATCTGTGTTTGATGTTGTTCTTTCTGGCGCTTTTCTCGTCTTTCGCCGGGTTGTTTTCCTAGCATACGACTCCCTACTACCAGCAGTCTCCGCAGGATTCTCCACACCAAGAAAAGCGTCTACGGCAAGGCGTGGGTGCCAGCCAAACATAAGGTGTGCATACATCTATGTAAGATAGACCAATAGTTTATGTGTTAGGGAAATTTATTTCTGAACTGTGCAGTAGTATTTGATGTGTGGGTTACAACACCTGAATAGTAAGTAATTATATTTTGAGAATATATTAATTATTGTCCGGTGTCACATCTAACCCATTTGCACTGCAGTGTACCTTGTTTAAGTGATAATATATGAGTGAATGTGAATGAGTGAATGTGTGTTGTATTACGTTCTGTGTTTTGTGTTTATTCGTCCAATGTGTGTTAATTCGTCCAATGTGTGTTAATTCGTCCAATGTGTGTTAATTGTGTAAAGAAACATACGTATATACTCGTTTGATATCGTAAACGTATATTTTGAATATTCTTTTTGGCTCTTCAATTTTGATATACATTTATATGTAACGTTCTTTTAACGAAAGAGCTGTATATCTTTTCGGTGTTTTCGGTCACGTGACATTTCGCGACTTTTTCGATATTTGCTTCGCCACATTTCGCGCTGTAAATTTATTGTAGTATTAAACATTGTAGAATGAACTGTAGATCGTGAATTGTAATAGCCACACTCGGAAGTTGTTCAGTGGCGCTGTGCTGAACGGATTGCATATGCACACTGTGTGCTGACGTTGACGACATAGATTGCCGGCAGGCTGGGAATGCACCAGTCAGGCAGTTTTGATACATACTGCATAATTGACGACATGCAGGTTGGGAATGCCCTACCGCTAGTTTAGTTTCTGTCTTTTGAGTTTTGAATTGCATTGTGATTCCTGTATACCATTGAATTGTAAACATAATATTGGACGGTGTTGTAGTCAAGTTGATACTTACTACTTGAGAGTTGATTATCATGGCTACCGGTGGTCCTCCTGGTGATAGTATGAAACCTTCAGACTTTGGTCTCATGGTTGAAGCACTTCGGCGGCAGGGAGACTACGTGGTTATGACCAAAGCGGAGTTTGAGAAATTTAAACCACCCAATCCCATGGATAGTAGTACTCCAGCCCACAAGACAAAGAAACTCACTGAGTTCCTCACAAAGTCTGAACCTCTTGTGAAACCAATGTTCACATTTCAGACACCAACCAGTAGTATGCCAAGGCACAGGTTCACAGTTCAGTCACCGGAAGTAGATGCAGCAGCCCAGACACCAATAGTCAACACTAGCCTTAGTGTGCCGTTCACACCCACGGTACCTAAGTTGCCAGTGTTTTCTGGGGATGAACCACCACAGAAAGGAGACACAACATACGACGTGTGGCATTTTGAAGTGAAATGCATTATTGCAGACGATTCACTTAATGAGCACATGAGAGTACAGGCCATACGAAAATCACTTCGAGGCACGGCACGACAGATGCTTATCCCATTGGGTGAAATTGCCAGTAGTTCTGTCATAGTTGCAAAGCTTGACGGATTATTTGGCAACGTCAGCTCCAATGAGACTGTCATGCAGAGGTTCTACACTGAGAGCCAGAAAGAGAACGAATCTGTAACAGCGTTTGGTTGCAGATTGGAATCATTGCTACAGATAGCCATCGACAACGGGCATGTAAGCTCATTAGTCAAGGACGACATGCTTCGATCCAAGTTTTGGACCAGTCTACACAGTGATCAACTGAAGAGTCAAACCAGACACAAGTACGACACAATTAAATCTTTTGATTTACTGCTCAGAGAAATCAGGGCAGTAGATCTAGAGATCAATGCAGCTTCGAAGACTGAAACCAGCAGGGTTACTGGAGCCAAGCCAAAACCTAGTGTTCAGCATCAGCCTGTTCAACAGCCGCCAGTACCGCAACAGACCAACACGATAGACGAACTGTCTGCTCAGATGGCTGAACTGATGCAGAAATTAAGAGAGCTGGAGCGAAAGGTGGATGCCAATTCTCAACCATTTAGAGACAGAAACAGCGAGGATCGGCCACCTCCAGTTCCAGCTCAAGCTTATAATCGCGGCAGTTCCACGCGCGGGGATTACCGTGGTTATAGAGGGCGTAGTAACCACCGGGGAACCGGACGCGGTTTCTCTGGCGGTTATCGTGGTGGATATCGTGGAAGCGACCAAGTGTACCAGCAACAGCCAAAAGAGTAACCTCCTCCATTGATGGGCGAATGGGGAATGGTGAAGGTCTACGAAATAGCCCTAAACCGGGAGCCAAAAAGTTGTTTGACAGATTGATAGGGTCGACCAATGAAGCTCAGATCAACATATGTGGTGTTGATACGGTCGCGTTAGTTGACAGTGGTTCTATGGTAACTTGTGTTTCGGAAGATTTCTACAAGTCCTTAGATCCTCTACCGGAACTTCACGACATCACAGAGTTTGACCTTGATGTTTACGGAGCTGAAGGTGGAAAGTTGCCATTTTCTGGATATCTGGAAGCAGACATTGTTGTACCATTTCTGTCTAATCATTCATTTTGTATTCCCGTACTGGTGATGCCTATGACAGAGTACAACCAAAGAGTTCCAGTTATTGTGGGAACTAATGTTATCAGGTTATGTAAATCTTTACAGGATACATGTACCGAAGACATACCAGATGCATGGCAGACTGCGATAGACAGCATGTGTGTGAGCAACATCATACCAGTGAAGACCACTAACAAATTTCCAATTACTCTAGGTCCCAATCAGGTGATGACTGTGAATGGATTAGCGAGGAAATCGGGCAGTATTGAGACAGCTGTAACAGAGCAAATAGACACATGTCTGGCAGGAAGTGTTACAGTTTGTCCGCGAGTGTATCCTTAAATAGGAAAGCGGGCAACACTGTCAGAGTTCCTGTCAGGATTTGCAATTTGTCAGCACATGCTGTCAGGATTCCTCCTAAGTCAAACATATGTGCCCTGAAAGAGGTGAGTGTTGTGGATATGTGGCCCCCGAATCCTGCAAGTTCTACTGAAAGTGGAGAGGTTGACTCCCATGATAAATTGAAAGAGCTTGGTCTCGATATCAAGTACGACAATCTATCTCCAGAGCAACAACTCAGAGCGCAGCAGGTTCTTGGGAAATGGGAAGGTCTGTTTTCCAGGTCATTGGTCGACTTGGGTCGAACTGATCTGGTCAAACATACCATCAAGTTGACGGATGATTCCACATTCAAGGAGCCATATAGACGCATTCCACCCGGGCTATTCGAAGAAGTAAGGCAGCATTTGAGGGAAATGCTTGACTGCGGAGCCATTAGGGAGTCACAAAGTCCCTATTCTTCCAACGTCGTACTAGTCCGAAAAAAAGATGGATCTTTACGGTTCTGTATAGACTTCAGGAAACTGAATAACAGAACAGTTAAAGATGCATACATGCTACCGAGGATAGACGACACCATAGATACACTTGAGGGGAGCAAGTACTTCAGTAAACTAGATCTTCGATCTGGCTACTGGCAGGTAGAGCTCGCCGAAGAGGACAAAGCTAAGACAGCATTTTCTGTGGGCGGCCTTGGTTTCTATGAGTGTAACCGTATGGCGTTTGGATTAACGAATGCTCCGGTTACGTTTCAGCGCCTTATGGAAACATGCATGGGCGAACTCAACCTCAGAGAATGTCTGATCTTCCTAGACGACATATTGATCTTCTCGAAGACTTTCGAAGAGCATATTCACAGACTGGAAGCAGTCTTCCAGAGACTTCACACACATGGATTGAAACTGAAACCATCGAAGTGTGAGTTCTTCAGGACTGAAGTCAACTACCTGGGACATGTAGTCTCCGAAAAAGGTGTTCATACGGATCCAGACAAAACTGAAGCTCTCACCACTTGGCCAGTGCCGACAAACGTGAAGTCATTGCGATCATTCCTTGGATTCGCAGGGTATTACCGACGGTTCGTTAAGGACTATTCCAAGATAGTCAAACCCCTTAACGATCTTCTGGTCGGACATCCTACCAATAAGACAGCGAAGACATCCAAGAAGAAGAAGAAGACTCCATGGGTATGGGGTGATGACCAGCACCAAGCCTTTGACGTTATCATTCAGAAGCTTACTTCACCACCAGTTCTGGCTTATGCAGACTTCTCCCAGCCGTTTATCGTGAACACCGACGCTTCAACAGATGGGCTTGGTGCGGTCATATACCAGGAGCAGGATGGACACGAGCGGGTTATAGCTTATGCGAGCAGAGGTCTCCGCCCAAGCGAGAGAAATTACCCTGCTCATAAGCTAGAATTTCTGTCTGAAGTGGGCCTTGACCGACAAGTTTAAGGATTACCTGTATGGCAACACATTCGAAGTCCGGACAGATAACAATCCGCTGACATATGTCACCAAGACGGCCAAGCTTGACGCCACCAGTCATCGATGGCTAGCTGCGTTGTCTACCTTCAACTTCAAGCTGACATATCGAACCGGCAAGAGCAACGCAGACGCAGACGGATTGTCCCGACGACCACAACTTGAGGAGCATATGTTTCCTGAGGTGATAAAAGCCATAAGTCAAGCTTACTTGGTACCCAAAGAATTCTTACCGCTGGCGGAAAGTATCGTTGTCACTGACTCATCGCATCTCGATGCAGACGACTCAGAACCACAACTGGATACTCACGAATTTTCGAACATTGATTGGCGAAAAGAGCAAGAATCAGATGATACTATATCCGTTGTACTGGATCTGATGCGGCAAGGTCACCATCCGAAGGATGGCATTGGCACGTTTCCGCCAGAAGTTCAACGATATAGTCGTGAGTGGAAAAGATTACATATTCGAGACAGTATTCTCTACCGAGAGACTGTTCTTGATGGTAAACCATCCTACCAACTTGTGTTGCCATCTGCATACCGTGAAACAGCCCTAAAGGGATTACACGATGACGTCGGTCACCAAGGCAGAGACAAGACCACTTGGCTAGTAAAACAACGTTTTTTCTGGCCAGGACTTGAAGCTGATGTTCAACGGAAGGAAGGTAGAGAAATGCGGCAGATGTATTCGGAGGAAGACTCCTGCGTTACCGAGAGCGGAACTGGTCACTATCCAGACGTCTAGACCTATGGAGTTGGTCTGCATTGATTTCCTGTCGTTGGAGCGCTCAAAAGGTGGTTTCGATGACATATTGGTCATCACTGACCATTTTACCCGGTATTCCCAGGCTATACCGACTCGTAACCAATCTGCGAAAGCGACAGCGAAGGCACTATATGACCACTTCATTTGTCACTATAGCTTTCCTGCACGACTACATAGTGATCAGGGGCGCAATTTTGAAAGCCGTGTAATAAAAGAGTTGTGTCAAACAGCAGGAGTACAGAAGAGCCGGACTACTCCGTATCATCCCATGGGAAACGGCATGGTTGAGAGATTCAACCAGACGCTCATCAAGATGCTAGGTACCCTGGAAGAATACGAGAAATCCGACTGGAAATCCTATGTGGCACCATTGGTACACGCCTACAATGCTACCAGACACGATTCGACAGGATTTTCCCCACACTACCTTATGTTTGGCTGGCACCCACGCCTTGCCGTAGACGCTTTTCTTGGTGTGGAGAATCCTGCGGAGACTGCTGGTAGTAGGGAGTCGTATGCTAGGAAGCTGAAAAAACGGCTGGACTATGCCTACAAAGTAGCTTCAGCAGAGGCCAAGAAAAACAGTGCCAGATACAAAACCCAGTATGACACCAAGGTTCGAGAATCGATCCTGGAAGTGGGTGACAGAGTTCTGGTCAGGAACGTGGGTATCAGAGGCAAACACAAACTGGCTGATAGATGGGAACGAGACCCATACATTGTCCTGAGAATTCCAAACCCGGAAGTGCCTGTGTATGAAGTGCGGAAGGAATCCGGAAATGGGCCAGTAAAAACCCTTCACCGGAACTTACTTCTGCCCTTCATGAGCATACCATGTGTTGACCCTCTGGTACCTGACGATCCAAACCCGACACCAGAACAAGCGACAGGGAAAACAACCCGGCGAAAGACGAGAAAAGCGCCAGAAAGAACAACATCAAACACAGATTCTGATGTTACTACAGATTGGAGTTCAGATAATGAAGCCCAGAAATATGTCATTCCTGCTAGAAGGAAGAATTGGCGCAGACCAAGCGGCGATTCAATAATGCCACCTTCTGCCTCATCCACTAACTCCTCACGAGTCAGTAATCTGGATCAGGCAAGTCTAACTTCTAGTAGAGAAACCACTGGTAGGAACAGTATTAGATCATCCCGTGACACTAATTTAGGGGAAGGGGCCAAGTGACTTTGGTGTGGTATGGACCTGGCACCAGGTCAGGTTATTCTTACCTCGGGGCTGAATATATTTTTTCTCAATGTAAATATTCCATTCTGATTTGGGGATTTTCCCCCAAATGCAGCAGGTTAAAACGGGATCGAACACGTTTGCCCGGCCTTACATGACATTATCTGTTGATAGGCCGTTAAACACAAATAAACAAACAAACAAACATACATGCATTCATCTGAATATGCTATATCATGCTATAGCAAATCCAAGAGACCCACCTTCCACCACTGACCTCAATGTCAAGGTCCACCGCACACCCCTTAACCCAAGGTCAAGTTATATAATATTCATGTTTTTTATACAACTGTGCCAAGTTTGAGTGAAGGCTGCCAACAGGCGAGCTTCGTTGTCTTCTGACAACTCTTGTTAATGTTCGCACTCTGTATCTTTGTCTACGCAATAACTCAAGGTCTTCTTGACTGATCGTAAACAAATTCAGTGTACATGTTTATCAAGGCAAGACTAGGAAGCCTATTGATTTTGTAAAATTTCCGATTACTTATCTCCTCTTGACGGCCATTTTTAATTTTCGCACTCTGTATCACAGTCTACGAAATAACTAGTTCTACTTCACCGATCGTAACCAAATTCTGAAAACATGGTTATCATGGCAAAACGAGGAAGCCCATTAATTGTCAAAATGTCCGATGACTTATCTCCCCTTGGTTGCCATTTTTAATATTTGTAATTTGTATCATTCCTTGTCCACGCAATAACCAAAGCTTTACTTGACCGATCGTAACTAAATTCGGTATACATGTTTATCACGACAAGATGAAGAAGTCTATTTATTTTGAAACATTTCCTATAAAACTTATCTCCCCATGGCGGCCATTTTTAATTTTCGCAGTTTGTATCCTTGTCCACGCAAGAACTTAAGTTATTATTGACGGAATGTAACAAAATTCAGTATGCATATTTATCACGGCAAGACGAAGAACCCTATTAATTATATTTCGCACTCTGTACCCTTGTCCACACAAGAACTCGAGTTCTACTTAACATATCGTAGCCAAATTCTGTTTGCATGTTTATTACGTCAAGATGACGAACCCTATTGGTTTTAAGTCAGTTATCTCCCCTTGTTGACTGGTATTGCCTCGACGGGCGTATATTGTGACCTTGGGCACTCTTGTTTTCAATGTAAATATTCCGTTCTGATTTTTGTGAGTTTCCCCCCAATGCAGCAGGTTAAATACGGGATCGAACCCATTGGGCCGGCTTTACATGACCTTAGCTGTTGATAGGCCGTTAAGCTCCAATAAACCAAACAATTTCCAAGCCAGGCCTGATAACTGATATCAAAATACACGAGGCTGGTATTATATTTATCAGGTGACAGTCAACAAGAGAAAATGCGAACACCCAGTGGAACACCCTCTAAACTGAACATCCTGGAGATCCATAACTGGATCCCGATATCCCTGGTTTGGCCCTCATACACATTCATTTTTTGTGCAGAAAGAGCTAATGGCATACCCCCGGCGTCGTCCGGCTTAGAGAGGTTTCACTGTCAATCAGGTATTTTATCATTCTATCATGCTGTGACAAATCCATTTTCATCAAATAATTTTTTTTGGGGAGGGTGACTTTTGTGTTATTGATGAAAAAGTACTTACGTTTAAATATTGTTTAGATTTAATTTGTTTAATAGCCAAAAGTTCGTCGGCACCAAAACGTGGAACATACAGTAGTGTATATTACATGTAATTTATATGTGGGATGTATTTATACAACTGGGGCCCGTTTCACTAAATTTCGTACGACTAAAATGTTCGTAAGTGCAAATTTAGGATCGTCTGGAAATTTCAATTGATGGCTGCATATGCAGCCTATGCTCAATAAATGTAAATCCAATAATTGTTACAAGAATACATTGTTAATGTGAAATTTACAGACTATCATAATTTTGCACTTACGAACATTTTAATCGTTTAGAGTTTAGTGAAACGGCCCCTGATGCCCTTGAAATGTTATTGTCACCTTTGAGTCAAGGCCCGCCAACAGGAGAGCGCCGTTGTCTAAAATGCTGCCCAACCATGTTTTGTTGGAATAAATGAAAAACTATGAAACAAAAGCAGACGACAGCTTTTCGCTTCCCACGTTCTAAGGGTTAATGAACACTTCGCTGATCTTCGTGTGGCAAGCGGTCACTATGAGCACTTCGCTGATATTCGTGTGGCAAGCGGTCACTATCAGAGTGTCCATGAACCCTGAGTGACTGTTTCCAGACCACAAACTATACCCTTTCTCAGACGTGGCATGTTTGATCGAAACATTTCTACATACACAAAAACAATTCATTACGTCTCTTTGTCTGAACATGATACTCTTATAAAGGGTCAGTTTGCATGCAAACTCGCTTTCTATGAATACTGTACGTCACTAGAGTCGAATAATTATCATGTTCCATGAGATAATAGCTTGTTTGTTTGAATGTACGCTTGTAAACACTGTCCACCCTTTGCCATTTGATACTAGGAACGTAAATATTTGTGCTTCTTCTAGTATACAAGGTGTATGATCACGTGGTACTAACAACAACAACAAGTACTGAAACTTCCAGAATCCATCCGATTGAAAGTACATATTATTGTATTGTGTCCTTATTACGTAACGGATTTTGATGAAATATGGCGCATGGAAATCGATTTTTCCAAAAACGACATAAGTCTGTGCCAAACTCCCTGGACCACCAAATGCATCTCATGAAGACGCGTTTGCTCTGCCATATTTCATCAAAATCCGTTGCATATTAAGGAAAATATCAAATAATACTTACTTTGGAGTGGGCGACGTTGTTGTTGTTGTAACCACGTGATCATGCACCTTGGTATATGGTTTCATAGGGTTCTCAAGGGCGGGGGCGAACCCGGCGCCACTCTTCCTCCTAAACTTCGGCGAGTAAAGATTTTTGTTTGCTTTGAAATACGACAGAACATAGAAAAAGGGATGTACGTAAATATCAAACATTGCCCGTGGTGCATGCCCAAAGCAATCTCCAGACCTCCGCTCAATTAAAAAGTGCTTACGTGCGTACGTTAGTAATACCTTTCATTTTTCAATACCCATGAACCGCTTCACCGATTTTGATCATATTTAGCAACAATGTGTGTATATGGATGATGCTTTGCTTTGCATACAACCCACGTCCGACCGACCAAGGTGAAGGTCACTGAGGACTTGTGTTCACCTTGTTTGTAAGGCACAAATGTTACCTTTTTATTATTATCAAGGATGCCAGCGAGGTAATCAGCTTAATAATAACGATACCCTTGTTCTAACACCAGTACCTGGGATATTTGTAATGGGCAGATATCATTACCCCTCCCACCTGATGTACTGTACGCTACGTTATCTATAAATAACGTAGCATACAATGCGACACCAGTAGCCTATTTCACCAACATTGCAAAGTATGCTTTTCGAGCAAAGTATACTTTGAGGGAGTAATCATTTATTTTTCCTGAAATGCATTATTTCATATAGAACTAACAAATGCATGTATTTCATGATTAAAAGTATGCAGAATTATTATACTGAATTTATTACATTATCACAGCCATAATGGCTGTGATAATGTAATAAATTCAGTATAATAAAAATTAATAAATTTATCATAAAATTGAAAACTTTGCTACTAAAGTATACTTTGCAATGTTGATGAAATAGGCTACAGGTGGGTGGAGTAATGGGACATATTCAACGGATATGTTTTATGTCACAGGTCCGAGTTGTCCACATGTGACTAAGCCTACTGTTTGAATCTGCAAGAGTAGAGGACCATTACAAGAGCTACAGTTATTCCAAATCCGTAAGGTCCTTTTTTCCCGCCGCGGGCCAGAATATGTGAGACACGCCATGCGAGTTTGTACCCTCGGACATCTGCGTAATTTCATTAAATACGTTTACAAAATTTACAATATGTTTCATAAATAAAGTCAAAAGTTGACAAACTTTTCAGAGTACATGCGGAATATATACTCTGAAAATTTGGTCAACTTTTGACGCCTTTTACGGAGAATATTGTAAATTTTGTAAACGTATTTCATGAAATTCCGCAAATGTCACAGGTACAAAATCACAGGGCGTGTGTCATGTGTTGTTTTATATGACACGACACGCAGCGGTAGTCAGGCCTGAATAATAACACTGGTCATGCATTCTGTGCCGACGTAAACTGTTTCATGTCGAAATAGGCGCCGGATTCTTGACGAATTCTCATTCCACTACATGCAGACGATACTGCATAAACATAACTGTTCGTCTAGTAATAGGCGCAATCGGTAACTGGACGAAAATTGCGTTTATGCGATAGCTCTAAGTGGTATCTCATCAGGAAACCAGTGCATTGCTCGCCTTGAAACATGTTACGCCGGCGCGGCTTGCACCACTTTTACAGCGTTAGTTAGACCTGAATAATAAAGCTATATGTTTTGTGGGGCAGGGCGGAGTGTAGTGTAAACGAACCAGAATAAATGATGGCACGTGACTGCCCAGCTGACAAAACACCATTATCACATTTCCGGCTTTTTCTGCATAATAGTTACAGTGTAGTGTTCATGATGTGGAAGTGTAACCAAATATTATCGTAGATTGAGTAGTGTTTGACCATCCGTTTGACCAATGTGGGAGTGACTGAAGAAATGGGGCTTATGGGATTTGTTGATATATCATACTTCAGGGGCCCGTTTCACTAAACTTCGTACGACTAAAATGTTCGTAAGTGAAAATTTAGGATCGTCTGTAAATTTCAATTGATGGATTTACATTTATTGTAAATCCAATAAATCCATAAATGTAAATCCAATAATTGTTTACAAGAAAACATTGTTAATGTGCAATCATTATTTTGTAGTTACGAACATTTTAGTCGTACGAAGTTTAGTGAAACTGGCCCCTGGTCTTCCAGCACACTCCTACAGGTAATCAGGGCCTATTAATTAACTATTCGATCCAGATGTAATATACCAAATAAAGATCACAACTATTAGTTAGAAGCATTGTGGGTACTTCATTGACTGACTGTCGACCGGTGAAGGCCCTGATCAGATTGTGCGGATGCACAGACTGATCTGAGGCTACACTGGTCGCATAGCAAATAAGCCACATATCTGCAGTCACAGCAACTAACCAAAGAGATCAGCTGCGTATTCAAATGTGTTGACCGTGTGCATTCATTGTTTCTAGAAATAATGGTACCTGATCAGGTTATTCTAATTTCAGGGCTGATTATATATTTTTACGTAAATATTCAGTTCTGGTTTTGGGAGTCCCCCACCCCCATTCGTACAGGTGAAATATGGGATTCGACCCCATTAACACGGCCTAAAATGTAATTGTGGCAAAAATATTTAAATATACTGAAATAAATCACTAGCTTTGCAAACCACAAGTTTTTCTGCAATTGATGGTTACTGATTTTATTTATTTAAATGAATTCAACTCGGGCATAGAATGGAAACATACTTCTGTATGTGGTATACAAGGACGTCGTCAGTGGAGGTTCGATGGGTTCGTACGAGTCCCCTTTATGGAGCCAGTAGATCCAATGAGGTCCGCTTTTCAGTGCATGAATAAGCAGACCGTAGTATTCAAATGCCCTACTAACAGAACACGATCAAGCTACGACAAAGGTATTTCAAGATGCCAATTTTCAGACATACGCTTCTCAAATTGATCCAAACCTCTTGCCCAGGAGCTAGTTGTTGTACAAGCATACCCGAATTTAGCAGTTGGCTTCTAGAATCAAACAAGTTCGGGGTTATGAAGCAACCGAAATATGTAAGGGGTCCAGGGGCAACCCCTGGACCCCTTACATATTTCGAGTGCTTCACAGCTGAAAGTAGAACCCCCTTTGCAAACATGCTGGTGACGCCCATGTGTAGTATTGTGAAGGAGAAGTTTTCCAGAAAGCATCTGATTGGTGGAACAAAAATACTAACAAATGAAAACAAACACTATTGAGAGCATGGTTCGTCCGTCTGTACGAGGACAGTGTAGCCCCAGCTAAAACAGCACACTTCTGCAGCCTGATAGCAATTTACAGTCAAACATTGAATAAAGGCCAGCCATGGGAAGAGAAAAAAATGGCCTTTATTCACAAGTTAATGTATGTAGTAATTGAATAATTGGGAAAGCAAAATGCTGTAAATGCTATTCAGAGGTGGCCTTTAGCGCAGGTTCCACTGTACATAGCGCGTTAGAAGCAGACAGGTGTTTCATTGATGGAATGGCGAACAACGCAGATCCTGATAAGCACAGTCTGATCTGGATCTACGCTAGTCGCAAATCCCATAAGCCCCATTTCTCCAGTCACAGCCACATTTCAACATGTTCATGTCTAGTTACGGGTACAAACATCTGAACATGGATTGAAGTGGGATACATATACTTTGAAGATAAAATCATTTTTCGTCTACTAACCGACGCAAATTCCTTGCGCCGGTTAGGAGATGAAAATGTGTTCATGCAGTATCTTCTGCATGTAGCCGAATGTGAATTCGTCAGGAATCCGGTGCCTATTTCGACGTGAAACATTTTACACTGGCGCTGAGTACGGTACCGCCGGTGTATATGTCTACGCGAGGCGTGTTCATGTTCATGTCAAGTTACGGGTACAAACATCTGAACATGGATTGAAGTGGGATACATATACTTTGAAGATAAAATCAGTTACATTTCCGTTTATTTACTAGCTAGTCTGCAATTTTCAAAATGATACGTTTTGTTGAAATGTACCACACTGTGTATATACTGTAATATCACTGGTGCTCCACCCCGCGCCGGCGTATAATTTTTGACGTCCAAAAATGCGCCAGTTTCCTGATGAGATAACACTAAGCTTAGAGCTATCGCATAAACGCATTTTTCGTCTACTAACCAATGCAAATTCCTTGCGCCGGTTAGTAGATGAAAATGTGTTCATGCAGTATATTCTGCATGTAGCCGAATGTGAATTCGTCAGGAACCGGTGCCTATTTCGACGTGAAAATTTTTACACTGGCGCTGAGTACGGCACCGCCGGTGTATATGTCTACGCGAGGCGTGTTCATGGTACAAGGGACCTGTAGCCGATATCACCAAACTTGGTTGAGTCCACTAATCAAATATAGTAATGTTATTTACATTTTGCATTGATTGCCATAATATAGCCATTATTTTTATTAAATTGTATTATTTCATTAAATATTATTTTAGTTAATTTATGCAAATATTGAAAATTACTCGCTCAACGTGCATTTATAAGAGAGGCAAGTTGATTTTGGTACTAGATGTTACGAACTAATGAAACATGCAAAGACATAGTTTTAGGAGAACATTGCAAGCTTTTTGGAAAAATATGGGAATCGGAAGAAAACAAGCCAAAGAAATATTAGAAATATATAAAAACTCCCCATAAATCCCACTGGAGCTTACTCCAGGATTCAAGATAACGTCCAATATGGCTGCCATACATCATGTACATTGACTAAACGCATACTGGTGAATACAATGAACACACTCACTCTTAATATGGGAGAATATCACTGAACAATGTGCACATTTATTACCTTTCAAATAGTTCTGAAAAAAATCCAAGGTGGCTACCAAGATGGCTGACAGAGTAAAACGTTTAATTTTCTTCACAACATATATTAATTGAAATGTAATTATCTAGGAGCCACTGCTAAGCGTCATTAAATTTATATTTGAAATAGTATGATATCCATGATGGCTGCCAACGTTTGTTATAATACCTTGTCCATCGTGCATAGTAGCTGGCAGCAGCCCGCATGTTGAGCCCGTCATGGCATTTGATAGTCCGAGGGTGTATGCATGGTCCCAATGTGTAGTGATCGTCTAAGGGTTTGTGAACGTGGTTAGATGTTAAGTGTACTTAAACGTTTAATTCATATTTTGTAAAAACGTTAACGCAATGTATTTTGACATTGACCTTGGGTAGGAGTCCAAATAGATGTGCTACATCTTGTAAGTATGGAGGGTGACAAAAAAAACGCTTCAAGTCCATGCGACTTGGCGTTGTATATATACGTATGGTCATACATTACAGGTATATCATTGTTGATGAACGGTCGCAAATTATTTCAATATGTATTCCTACGCCAGTAGTAAAGGAGTGCATTAGAAATAGGTTAACCGTATTGTAATTTTGAAATTTGTGGCGTACATCAGAAAATGATAGGTCGGAAAACATGTTTAATGGCTCCGCTAGCGCGTCGCCATTAAACAGATTTTCCGACCTATCATTTTCTGATATACGCCGCAAATTTCAAAATTACAATACAGTTAACCCTATAATAACATCATACGTTAGATTTACGCATAACTGGACTAATTGAGACCTGTTCCACCTGACACTTAGTATTATCCGAGCTATTAGCTCGGATTAAGTAACTATATTGAAATTGTCAGTCATTGCAGATAATATGCTAATGAGTTAAGTGGCGGTCGCAGTGTCACAGTTTGCGGGTTTAACTTTAGAAAAACACGCGGTACTACGCCATAAAGAAGTAGTCAACAACAGTAAAACAGCGAGCTATCTTACCGTTTCAGCGTAATACGTGTGTTGTTTGCTTTTTTGTGCTATATGTGTGTTATTGCAAAAGTTTTTGTATACTTTATAAACTATTAACTGCTATGTATTAATATGAGTTCTTCGTTATGTATGTTGATATTTTGCGCAATGATATAGTAGGGGGCAGGCTTTCCCTGTGACGTTTTTCTTGAATGACCAATCAGATTAAAGCTTACATTCTGAACTTTACATCGATAAAATCCGACATTGGACAGCGAAATGATGATGATTTAAAGCAGAAACATTGTTTTTTGACAGTTGCATACTGTTTTAATCATCTTGAGCCATCGATATTATTAATCAGTGTCCATTTTACTTAAACAATCAACTAATCTATAATGAATTTAGTAAAACCGTTCGAGATACAAATGAACGCGGCACTTAGCACAAAGACAATAAGCGTCTGTTGATCCAGACGATCAACAGAATTTAAGTGGATATGTTAACGGTTTCGTTATTTTGTGACTACAATCTTGCGACTTGACGTTACACAGCATATACAGTACGATACACTTCACAAAGGAAACGTTGTCTTGAGTTTGAATAAGGATAATAATTATCTCTAGATTATTTGTATTATGAATTAAAAAAAGTATATTTAAATAATTAGATATTAATTTAAATAAATATTTCGGCATCATTTACTCAATGAATTAAAATTGAATGTGTAGCTGAAATGAAAGTGAAAGTAGAACGTTTTTGTTATATCCTCCGGGTTACAGATCGCTGAGGATTCCTATTTGAATTGGAAAATTATAAGAATTTTAAATTTACGAGATTGTGTCAGGAGAAAATGGACTGATGACATATGTCACCAGTCTAGTTCCTGAGCTATGACTGTGACAGGAAAAAAGGGACTGATAACATCTGTCACCTGTCGTGTTCCATGCATGACTGCTCGCTCTTGTTTGTAATTGTTGTAAAATATATAAAGTTTAAACTGTGTATATACAAAACTATAGATATACCCCCCCCCCCGGCATACAAAGTATGTCGAGGGGTATATAGTTTTCGTAATTCCGTCCGTCCACGTTAAAGAGTTTGGGTACCCATTATCTCTGTGACGGAAAGTCGGATTGACCTCAAACTTCATATACTTCCTTATCATCAACCATTTTCATTCCATACCACACTCATGCGGCCTTCATTTCTAAGGTCAAGGTCAAATTACTTAGACATTTGCATCCGTACAATTTGCCTTAAAGTTTTCTGCAACCGTAAGTCAGATTGACTTCAAAATTCATATACTTCCTTATCATCATCCATATTTTCATTCCATACATGTACCACACCCATGTGGCCTTCATGTCCAAGGTCAAGGTGAAATTACTTTGAACAATCATGTTTGTCAAGATAAATTTTGTTTTTGCAGCATTGATAATGTATACTGATTCGACGAATATATTGATTTTAAATGGAGTATATATGATTGTTTATGTGACATATTAAAATGGTTATCATGACAACCAATATTATTAAACGATCACATGTTAAGTGTATTGCAAGATGGTAACAGTACTCGGGTGTATTGCATTGATTTTCAACAAATACTATTTTTGTGTTTTCCAATATTGGTTACCATGGTTACTATGGTAATGCATATACATTTCAGAACTAGTGTATAATAACATATGATAAAGCAATATATCCTGTGAGTATATATAGTCGGGACATTATTGAGCAAGTGAAAGTTGTATGTAGCTGACCATTTGAATAGTTGCCGTCTGAACTACTGACAAGCCGCAATACATCTATTCCGCAAAGTTCCGCATCCCTCCTGGTGCCAATTCTTAAGACTACAATGTACTTTCCAACAAATGAATTCTTAGTATGTGTGTCCTCCACAAGCACGTACTGCGAAGGATTTCAGGACTGTCAGTCCTTTGATATATTATACTTATAGGTTATTTCATTTGTATGGGATATATGCACAGTTTAGCAGCGTGCGATATTGCGCGACTTTAGGAACGCAATATCGTTTCGCGGCGGTACAAGTGGTATATATCTACATACAAATGATATAACCTTTTTATTTTATACGTACGTTATTCGCAATTAATATGGGCTTCAGCAAATATACAAACTATAAATAAAATAAACAAATTAGTGACGATTTAGAAAGAACTATTTTGCGATGTGAAGCGTAGTTCCGGCACTGACCAATATGAACTCACGAGACGCCAACTATGGAAAAATATAGACGTCTTGCGTTAGATTGTGTTTCAATATGAAATGGAAGTACGTATATAATAAGGCGTATTATATTCTGTTAAACAAAATCATTATGATTAATATTCGATTCAATCGTCGCTTCAGACAAGGAATACATATATTGAACATTTTATATGATTATATAAATAGTATTCATGGAAGTAATACTGTGGCGGTATGCATATGTTATACCAGTTCATGCAGTCGTAAAACAATGAAATGTTGCACGTGTTAGAATGTGAATATTATTATCATAGATGTTAAATTAGTGTTGCTTTGGTGAACATGGTCGCCATGAGTGCAGTATTGTGGATATTTAAAATGGCAATATTCGATAAATTATGTTTATCCGCGCGAAGTGAACTAACAACTAGAAGCATATTATGATATACATTGTATCTGTTGCTGTCACATTACGTATGTACATTTATCTATTATCATACTCATCTCACATACCTTCATCGATTTGAAGATGAATTATATACAATGATTATTGTTTATGGCACCTACTTTCATAGACTATCGATAGATATCAATCGTGTCACTGATAATTTGTTTAAAAATCGCTGCTAACAATGCTGCTATAACAGCCAATGTCAATTAATCCAGTGATGTTATTAGTTTACCGATCCTTGGTGACCATTGAGCCTATTTACGCATACTCGATTTACCTGGGGCCCGTTTCACTAAACACGTACTACTGAAATGTTCGTAAGTGCAAATTTAATCGTCTGGAAATTTCAATTAATGGATTTACATTTATTGAGCATAGGCTGCATATGCAGCCTATGCTAAATAAATGTAAATCCAATACTTGTTTACAAGAAAACATTGTTAATGTGAACTTTACAGACTATCCTAATTTTGCATTTACGAAATTTTAGTCGTACGAACTTTAGTGAAATGGCCCCCTGGATGGTAGCAACATATAGACAACAAGGTTTCATTGCGTGCGTATCACAAACGTAACGGTAATGGCACAGGTAATGTATAAATGCAGTTGCAACATTAATGTACATGTATGTGTTTGATAATGCTGCAGGGAACTCACTTGACAATTTGAACATGAAACATGTCTCAGCATAAATAACAATAAAACTGTTTCTGCTTATCACATTGTCTTAAAAATGTACGTAATTCTGCGATATATCTAGCAATTTGGTGGCCATCTTTACATAATATAATAACTAAAGTATGTATTAAATGTATTACATAGTTGGAATGTCTCATATTAACCAAAATATTAAATTCGAATATAGTTATTCCAAATATTCCACATGTTTGCTCAGTTTAGAGAGTTGGATATGTTGGCGGCCATCTTTGACGCCATTTTGATTGTATTACTTCTCACAATTTGGACTAATATGATTCATTAATTTATTTAGTCTGTTTTGGTACATTTTATTCTGATTGTTTTAACGCATTTTCCACTAGTTATGGTTTTGTAATTTTGGCGGCCATTTTGGACGCCATCTTGATTCCTGGATTAAGCTCCAGTGTGAGTCATGGGCAGTTTTGATATTTTATTACTAATGATATTCTGATCATTTTCTGAAAAATTCAGCTATGGCTTATTTTTTGCGTCTCAGTCCTAATGCGCTTCCCCTTTTAGCAATTTTGATGACTTGTGCGCCGTTTGGTACTCTAGGCACGGGTGCGAACCCGGGACTCTGAGATGTAGGCTAATTCCACTATACGATCGATTGCGTGTCAGTGAAGTATGATTACAAAACTGATACGTTGTTTGTCTTAGAGATGTTCCAGACAATATGCAGCTCAGATGGTGATCACAAGAACGTTACACTACTGTCTGCTTCATGAAAGCTGCCCAGATTTTACGGCTATATAAACAATGCAAAAACTGTATTTTTTTCAATAATATTAAATAACAAAAAAAAATAAGAATGAGCCTTCTTTTTATGTTGTTGGTCCAATAGTGATTTTATTGCGAGAAAAAAATATCCCCATGTTAAATCCCCATAGACATCTTCACAGAGTGAAGATGCCTATGGGGATTCAACATTGGGATTTTTTCTTCAAATTTCTGAAATAGTGGACCGATTTTCAAAATTTAACTTTTATTTTCTTAGTTATATCGTTTCCAAGAACGTTACATATTTAGTGTATCATATTTCTGAACCCAATTTACGTTTGAGTCGCCGGAAAACCAATCGGAGTTCAGTTTGGCAAAGAAATTTATTCACAATTTATTGTGTCTAATACAGTGATACATGTAGCGAAGATGCAGTACACAAATATTCCCCTGTTTTATCACCTTCTATAATATAGTATCTGGATACAATACAAATTGCTGGGAATTGTACATGTATCATGTAAAACGGTCCGTGCTTGGTCGATATGTAAGTCTTAAGTCGATATATAAGGCTTTTTCCATTCCATAGAACAAAACAAACCAAACATATTCTTATTACACTCTTGTTTGCACGGGTTTGACTGTGAGAGAAAACCCGTAATCAACTCCTTACAAATAATACACCGTGAAGAGAACACCCGTAATTGCGCGCCTGTTTTCTTGGAAACCAGAGCTACCATGCAAAATGTTTAAATTTGTATTACAGTAAAAAAAAGTTATTTGAATATTTGGAAAGGGTCTCGACTAATCTAGAATGTTAATGTGATTGAACACATTCCAAACATGCACTCAAATGTATCTGATTCATAGAAACAGCTGCGTAATTTGGATTTCAAAAAGTTTAAATGACGTCACATTTGACGTCACACAACGTAACGTCAAAACGAGGGAAGCACGTCATTGTATAACTATTCATGCGCACATCACAATTCATTGATTATAAGCTTAAACATAAACTAAATGTGCATATGTATCCGCCGTGGAAGTGTAATAAATAGGATATTCCATCGTACATGTTTGAATAGCGGAAATAATACACTCGTGTCCGTCGGCGTCCGTGCAAGCAACGAGTGAGCTACGCTCACCCGTTGCTTACGCGGAAGCCGACACACACTCGTGTATTATTTCCCGCTATTCAAAATGTACGATGGAATATCCTCTATTTAATATATGAGACATTTCAGACACAGTGTTTTAAATGCACCGGGTCTCAGATATGCCTACTGTCTGTTGCACGAAAGCTGTTCAAATTGTACTATAGGAATGAATGGCCTTTTTGTGGAATTTATCGGGGTATAAACTTTGAAAAGTCGCGGGAATACTGGACGAAGGCCGGAAGGCCTCGTCCAGTATTCCCGCGACTTTTCCAAGCTTATATCCCCGATAAATTCCACAAAAAGGCCATTCATTCCTTATAATTCCAGCATTTGAAATAAATTCATCAAGAAAATGTGTTTATTTTCCGTTTTCTTAAGAATTATTTTAACTGCGCCTGACGGTTACGGAAAGTAGTTCGGCATGGAGTTTACTGGGATATAAATTTTGGACGGAGACTTGCAACGGACCAATCAAATGTTAGGGAATTGTGTAAATATTGTTATGCTGGAATTATAGCCATATAAACAATGTAAGAACAATATTGTTTTCGATAATATTAAATGTTATCAAAATTTAAGAATGAGCCTACTTTTTATTTCGTGAAATTATGTCAGATTGTGATGCTATTTGATGGGTGCATTGTATCAGGTAAGAGAAATCCTCCATTTCGGACCATACTTTATTTAATATCTACTGACCAGAAGCGATTTTGAAGCGATAAAACGCAGATACCCCAGAAAATTGAAGGGCAACACATGCAGATGTTCCCATCCTCGTCCGTCAGGACAACCCGAATGTTAAACCCTAGTGCATCCCATCTTTCCTCATTTCCAATGTAGGTTTTCTCGAAACAACATCTAAACGGCAATATTACGAGGATGGGGCGTCGCAGGCGTTGCTATTCAAGTTTCCGGGGTAACTGCGCTTTATTGCGCCAAAATCGCTTCAGTAGTTGCTGATATATTAATTATTAATAATTAAAGTACGGTGGGGTCAGCGTGTAAGTGCACACACGAACGAACACGACAGGTTGTGTCCAACCTGTCGTGTTCGTTCGTGTGTGCACTTACACGCTGACCCCACTGTATGGTATAAATTGCAGGATTGTTCTGATCTGATTTAGTGCACCCCATCCAAATAGCGGGTGCCCGTGACTTCGGCACCTTGACATTAGTCAAATCACTGTCCAAATGGTTTGTATTTGTCTTTGTGTGATGTTTACAGCACTGAGTCGCGTTGTTTATTTACCTAAGAACTCTCCATACCTCTTTAATTGCGAATTCGATGTACGATACCTACGGTCACCTAGCAGCTCATATATGTCGTTGTATTCATTATATACGTCTCTCTCGGGGTTTCGTTTCCCTACAAATTCAGACCATCTCTTGCATGCCTTATCCCGCTTATAACTAGGACTTTTTTTACCGATGAATTCGCACCATCGTTTGTTTTTAGACGTCTCCACAGCCGCGCTTCGCTTCCCTGGCCATTCCAGATAACGCTTGTCTATACCACGTGACGGCATAGCATCACGTGACGGGTATTCGTAGAACGGGAGATCTTTGTCAAACCCAAGTTTCTCCAAATCGCGAATTATCTCCTCGTCGGTAGTTTCGGATTCCGAGTTACCCATCGCCGCCAGCCCGAGCCGCATCGCTGTTTCCAGGAAAGGCTTGTTAAATGTTCCAGTGGTGCCTACAAAACATAGACACGCATTGATACATGTATCCTACTTCACCCATATTGCCGCCGAGGTTTGCCCCCGGGTTATTTAGGAAGCCATACATGGTACAGATACAGGGGCGGATCCAGCATTTTGGGGAACGGGGGTGGTGTCTAGTTGCGAAGGTAAGGACGGTACGGGAGTAATTGCAAGAGTTACCGTTCGCAACTAGGGGGTTGTCCTATTTTCGAGCTCTTCGAAATGCACTTTCCTGTGTTTTACGGCATTTAAATTCAGATTCCAACTGGTGGTAAACTGTGATCTATGTAAACTCTGTGGCTTAACCGGGGGGGGGGGGGGGTGGGGGGGGTTGCAACCCGGACCCCCCCCCCCCCCCCCTCTAGATCATTAGAGCACGGTTGTTTTCGCTGAATCTCGCGGATTATCTCGTCGTATATGCGGACAACCCGTGCTCTACGCATTGCATGTAATCCCCACAAATTGGTACTATATTTGAGGCATAGAATCTGTTACCCATATGCATAGAAAAATGTTATGACATTGACATAAACAGTACAAGCATTACTATTTATTCTCTGTATTTACTTTTTTATGTGCAATGATCATACTCTATAATCTGTCGAAAATATAATTTTTTCAGGTGACGCATTTAATTAGTGTAAATAATTTGCATATGAAAATAACCTTATACCACCGCAACTCACCATCAATCAAAATAAATATACTACAGTGGACGATCGATCTCTCGAACCGGCAACGGACTCGAATAAAAGTTTGAGTCAGGCGTCGTTCGAGGGAAAGAAAATCAATACTAGTTAGTGATTTCATTCCATTTAGGAATGACACCATTGATTAATGTTTGTATGGGACTATGGCCTTCTGGAAGAAATATCAAATACACACTGAATATAAAGAATTAATTAAAAGTAAATGGCTATATCTGTTTTGCGGGAAGATGTAATTTTTGGAGCTGGTGGAATAGTGACACAATTATACACTTATTTGATTCCTATAAAGAACATTGTGTGCCTAATGAATGGGCATGTACCGTTAATATGTAATAATATAATTAACATGTTACTGTCTGTTCCACGCGCTTACCCTGCCGACGAAAATTAGGTCATTAAACAAATTAAATCCCAAAAATATTGAAATGAAAGTACTATTTCATCAATAACAAAAACGCCACCGTTCCCTAAAAAATTGTTGTTGAAATTCCATCAAATATTGATTTTATTCCGAAAAAAAAAAAGTCTTATGGGAATTTAATATGGGAGCTAAAAATAGATATTTTAAATAAATATTTTTGCAATTTGTGGACCGATTTTCAAAATATAACTTGTGTTCTTAGTTTCCATTTGTTTCCTCCTGCAGCTCCTCCAGCTAGTTTTGCCCCATGTTAAATTCCCATAGGAAAATCGTATTATCGCAATAAAATTAATATGTGATAGAATTTCATCAAATAAACAAATTGGGAAAGTGACTTTTATGGTATTAATGAAAAAATATTTACATTTAAATATATTTTAGACTTAATGTGTTTAATAGCCAAAACGTCGTCGGCGGCAAAGCGTGGAACAGCCAGTGAGTACATGCACGATGTCGTATGTGACAATGATAAGCTATTCGTCTGAAATCGTTCCACAACACATATGCCACATAATCATGTCCATCTTACCTATAAGCCATTCCTAAATACACATTGCGTCACCTATAATATGTTCATTATAGGAATGAATCGCCTTTTTGTGGAATTTATCCACAAATGTAGATGTACATGCCTACTGTCTGTTGCACGAAAGCTGTTCAAATTGTACTATAGGAATGAATGGCCTTTTTGTGGAATTTATCGGGGTATAAACTTGGAAAAGTCGCGAGAATACTGGACGAGGCCTTCCGGCCTTCGTCCAGTATTCCCGCGACTTTTCCAAGTTTATATCCCCGATAAATTCAACAAAAAGGCCATTAATTCCTTATAATTCCAGCATTTGAAATAAATTCATCAAGAAAATGTGTTTATTTTCCGTGTTCTTAAGAATTATTTTAACTGCACCTCACGGTTACGGAAAGTAGTTCGGCTTGGGAGTTTACTGGGATATAAATTTTGGACAGAGACTTGCTACGGGCCAATCAAATGTTAGCGAATTGTGTAAATATTTGTGTGCTGGAATTATACAGCATACAACACATTCATTTTTATAACACATGTACTGGAGAGAATTTCATGACCACGTGACGCTTAACTTCAGGGGGCCGTTTCACTAAACTTCGTACACAACTAAAATGTTCGTAAGTGCAAACTTATGATAGTCTGTAAATGTCACATTAGTAATGTTTTCTTGTAAACAATTATAGGATTTACATTTATTGAGCATAGTCAATCTCGATTTAAATAGTTAAATATGTCCAATTTTCATAAACCGTTGAAGCGTAGCTGAATTTGATTACATTGCAGTTCGTATACGGTAACCGTGGTATGAGCTCAAGCTAGCGATTGTAGTCAGAAACGTCAAACGCACAATAATTCCTTAAACCCGGGTTTGAGGAATGAGTGTGCACATCTGTAGCCTATTTCATCAACATTGCAAAGTATACTTTAGTAGCAAAGTATACTTTGAGGGAGAAATTTTCAATTTTATGATAAATTTATTAATTTTTATTATACTGAATTTATTACATTATCACAGCCAATTTGGCTGTGATAATGTAATAAATTCAGTATAATAATTCTGCATACTTTTAATCACGAAATATATGCATTTGTTAGTTCTATATGAAATAATGAATTTCAGGAAAAATAAATGATTACTCCCTCTAAGTATACTTTGCTAGTAAAGTATATTTTGCAATGTTGATGAAATAGGCTACAGTTCCCCAAACCGGGATTTGAGAGCTCAAACCCGGATTTAAGGAATTGTTGTGCACTTCAAATTGAGCTCACACCCGGCTTTGGACCGAGGAATTGTGCATTTGGCTTGCCATAATCCGGTATTTATCTTACAGCGCATCATGGGTGAGCTCCTAAGTCTTCTTCACTGACATTACCAAGGTGCATGATCACGTGGTTACAACAACAACAACGTCGCCCACTCCAAAGTAAGTATTATTTGATATTTCCCTTAATATGCAACGGATTTTTATGAAATATGGCGCAGCAAACGCGTCTTCATGAGATGCATTTTGGTCGTCCAGGGAGTTCGGCACAGACTTATGTCGTTTTTGTGAAGAAACACGGAAATCGATTCTTCGCAAAAACGACAGAAGTTTGGGCGAAAATACAAATACCACCAAATGCAGCTTAACAAGACGCATTTGATGCGCCATATTTCATATAAATCCGTTACGTAATACGGACAATATAAAAGAATACATACTTCGAATCGGATGGATTCTGGAAGTGTCAATACTTGTTGGTGTTGTTGTTAGTACCACGTGATCATACACCTTGATTACGCCATGTAGATAAACACGTACATTGACGGAGAAGTGTAGAAGCTTCCTCACATTGACAGTTATCCATCCTGTGGCATTCGGTGACCTTCACGTTGGTGACATTAACCTTCGTTTCAATAGTTTTGGACGTACCTCCAAATGTTTAATACCTCCCGATTTTTAAGTCTGATCCTTACCAAACTTCATCAATAGCTTCCTCACATCGATGGCTATCCATCCAGTGTCATTCGGTTGCCTCTGACATTGACCTTCACCTTGGGGGCTTTAACCGGTGTGTCAATAATTTTAGACGTTAATCGGATCCTTATCATTGTTCATCAATAGCTTTCACACATTGATGGTTATCGACCCACTGTCATTCGGATGACCTTGCCCTTCACATTGGTGACCTTAACCTTTGTGTCAATAATTTTGTACATCCGTCCAAATGTTGAATATCTCCTGATCCGTTAGTCAGATCCTTACCAAAGTTCATCAATAGCTTCCTCACATTCCTATCCATCCAGTGTCATTTACGTGACCGTGACCATGGTGACCTGGGCATTGGTGTCAATAATTTTTGACGTACGTCCACATGTTGAATAAATCCTGATCAATTTGTCGAATCGTTACACAACTTCATAACTAGCCTTGTCGCATTCATTGCTATCCAACCAATAGCATCCGGGTGACCGTGACCATGGTGACCTTGACATTGGTGCCAGTAATTTTGGGCGTACATGTACGTCCAAATGTTGAATATCTGTTAGTCTGATCATAACCAAACTTCACCAATAGCTTCCTCACATTCATAGTTATGCATCTATTGTCATTTGGGTGGCATTGGCTTTCACGTTGGTGACATTGACCTTGATTTCAATAATTTTGGACATACATTAAACATTTTGAATATCTCTTGGTCCGTTGATCGGAAATATCTCCAAACTTAATCAATAACTTCTTCACATTGATGGATTATATACCAGTGTATTTCGGCTGACCTTGATTTTGTTGACTTTGAACATGACAAAGTACATGTACATACCTGGTGGCAAATGGCGGTCGTTTTCCTCCATTTGACCTACAAACAAACCATTACATTGACCTACCCCAAACGCCAACCAAACGTAGGTCGTCCGCCTTGATAAATGTATCATTTTTGTTTCCTTATTGTAATTATTTCTGTTATTGTTATTGGTATCGTGTACTCCGTTTTAATATTGGTAATTCGATTCACAAGATATACTCAATAATACGGAGCCCCGTAGGGGACAGGGATTTTTTTTATTAATTCTTTCCCTCGAATTAACAATTCGTTCCCACGCAATATCAATTCGTTCCCACGAAATGACAAATCGTTCCCTCAATTTAACAATTTGTTCCCTCGAATTAACAATTCGTTCCCACGATATAACAATTCGTTCACACGAATTAACAATTCGTTCCCTGAATTTTATAATTCGTTCCCTCGGATTACAATTCTTTCCCACGATAAACAATTCGTTCCTCGAATTAACAATTCGTTCCCACGAAATGACAATTTGTTCCCTCAATTTAACAATTCGTTCCCTCGAATTAACAATTCATTCCCACGATCTAACAATTCGTTCCCACGAATTAAGAATTCGTTCCCGTGGGTACGAATTGTTACTTCGTGGGAACGAATTGTTAAATTGAGGGAATGAATTGTTAATTCGTGGGAACGAATTGTTAAATTCAGAGAACGAATTGTTATTTCGTGGGAACGAATTGTTATTTCGTGGGAACGAATTAATAATGCATATAATTTTACGTCCCGGGAATACCTGGACACTTGATATTTGGTATGTGGCTTCCCTATGGTGTGCAGATGCGCAAAGTGAAATTCTATTTTTGAAATGACACCTGGGTCATGGATTATCAATTTTGGACTTATAACTCAGTACTTTTACATTGTAAGAAGCAAAACGTTTACACCGTAATAGCTGGATACTTCATATTTGGTATGTGGCTTCCATTTGGTGTGTAGATTCGCAAATTGATTTTTGATTTTTCCGGACTTTGAAATTTGGAAAGTGAGTATATTGCGCCATCGACATTTTGTCGCACCCACGCTAGTGGAAAGCGAGACACATCGGCCACAATTCCGGCGTCGGGATCGTCGTTTGTCGTCGTCGTCGTCGTCGTCGTTATCGTGTTCGTCGTCAATAAGTTGGGATATAGTCCAAATTGTGCATATCTCTTGATCAGTCAGTCGTATCATTACCAAACGTCACCAATAGCTCACTCACGTTGATAACTATCCATCCAGTGTCAATTGGGTGACATTGACCTTCACCTATATGACATTAACCTTTGTGGACGTTCGTAGTAGTCAAAAGTTCGCATGTCTCTTGATCTGTTAGTCGGATCATTACCAAACGTCACCTATAGCTTCCTCACATTGAATCCATACATCCAGTGTAATTCGGGTTACCTTGACCTTCACCTTGGTGACCTTAACCTTTGTGTCAATAATTTTGAACGTACATACAAATGTCGAATACCTCCTGATCCGTTAGTTGAATCCTTACCAAACTTCATACATCGATGGATATCAATCCAGAGTCATTCGGGTGACATTGATCTTCACCTTGGTGACCTTAACCTTAGTGTCAATAATTTTGGACGTATGCCCAAATGTTGAATACCTCACAATTCGTTAGTCGGATCCTTACCAAACGTCATCAATAGCTTCCTCACATTCATAGATATCCATATAGTGAGTGTCATTCGGGTGACATTGACATTCATATTGGTGACCTTGACCTTCTTGTCAATAATTTTGGACGTACATTCAAATGTTGAATATCTCTTGATCCGTTAGTCGGATCATCTCCAAACTTCATCAATAGCTTTCTCACATTGATGGGTTTCTACAAATGTAATTCAGCTGACATTGACCTTGGTAACCTTCACATTGATGTCAACAATGTTGGACATACATCCAAATGTTAAATATCTCCTGATTCGTTAGTCATATCATTACCAAACTTCAGAAATAGCTTCCTCACGTTGATAGCTGTCTATTAAAAAGTGTCATCCGGGTGACCATGGACGTCACATTTCTTGGTGTCCTTGACTTTCATGTCAATACTTTTGAATGTACGTTCACATGTTGAATATCTCCTGATCCGTTAGTCGGATCATTACCAAACTCACCAATAGCTTCCTCACATTGATGGCCATCCACTCACAGGCCCGTACGCAGGATTTTCTATTGGGGTGCGTCAGGGGGGTGCGTCAGGGGCGAGCCCCATGTAGTGGCGCGAGTACGCTAGGGGGTACCCCCCTAGCGTACTCGTGTCAGGGGCGAGCCCCATGTAGTGGCGCGAGTATGCTAGGGGGTACCCCCCTAGCGTACTCGTGCCACTACATGGGGCTCGCCCCTGACGCACCCCCTGAAATGCACTCTCCTGCATTTTATGTCATTTAAATTCGGATTTCAACGGTGGCATCTTCATGCAAATTACCTGTATATTAATGCATTTCAAGATTTGTTGAGATTACTGTTTGAAAAATAGCGGACCTCGGCGAATTTAGTGGGGTGCGTACGCACCCGTCACACCCCCCCCCCCCCACCCTCCCCTGCGTACGGGCCTGACTCAGTGTCATTTGTGTGACCTTTACCTTGGTGAACGTTACCGCCGTATCAATAACTTTGGACCTTCGTGGCAATGCCTTATTTAGTGGGTGATAATCACAGCACAAACATATTTACACAATTCCCTAACATTTGATTGGCCCGTAGCAAATCTGTCCAAAATTTATATCCCAGTAAACTCCCACGCCGAACTACTTTCCGTAACCGTGAGGCGCAGTTAAAACAGTTCTTAAGAAAACGGAACATAAACACATTTTCTCGATGAATTTATTTCAAATGCTGGAATTATAAGGAATGAATGGCCATTTTGTGGAATTTACGGGGATATAAACTTGGAAAAGTCGCGGGAATACTGGACGAGGCCTTCCGGCTTTCCACAAAAAGGCCATTCATTCCTATAATACACTCCCCGGAGATCGCATTTTCTGTAGTTATATCATTCTATAAGTTAATTGGTTTTTTAAAGTGGAGTATATTTTTGTCTGATTGTGCAGGAAATGTCAATGTAAGCAATGTTAAGGTAATAAAACAAATAATTTGTATTTCATATTATATAACTGTTCATAAATCAAATCAGATTTTAATGTTTGCAGGTATATCATTTCAAGGTTATCAAATTAAGTTCAGCTATCATACCTCGTTGCGAAATCAATGTCTGTCAGGTGGATATATACGGAGCCCCGCAGGGGACATGGATATTGTTTTATTAATTCGTTCCCACGAAATAACAATTCGTTCCCTCAATTTAATAATTCGTTCCCTCGAATTAACAATTCGTTCCCACGATATAACAATTCGTTCCCACGAAATGACAATTCGTTCCTTCAATTTAACAATTCGTTCCCACGAAATGACAATTTGTTCCCTCAATTTAACAATTCGTTCCCTCGAATTAACAATTCGTTCCCACGATATAACAATTCGTTCCCACGAAATGACAATTCATTGCCTCAATTTCGTTCCCAATTGACAATTCGTTCCCGTGATCTGCCATGCTCAGTCTCAATGAAATAAATCAAACATTCCTGTTTCGTTTCTGTACTCTCTACTACGTCGCCGATGTCTTGCATGGTCTATATTTCGTCCAATATGGCCGCCATTACATTAAACAAACGTGATGGCTTACAAGCCTTACACTGTCAAGGTGTATGATCACGTGGTTTCCGAACCCGATTTTCCGACGTGACGTATTCTGTGACGTCATATTTACAGTAGATTTTCATTAAAATCTTCCTAACAAACGGACGGATGTTGATGATATGTAGCTCACAAAATACGATGGCATATGTGTTTTATGGGTGCTCTGAAAGTTCTTTACAATAACTTATAAATTTCACAATGAATCGAGTACCGTTTATTTCTTACATTCATGTGCTCTTGTTTTTATTTACATTTACGGTAACCGATTCAAATGCATGAATACTGAGGACAAAAGTAGGAATATATTTAGATATACCTATTCAATTTATTTATATGTGGGAGATTCTAGAAGCATATTGAATGCTTATATCAGCATCCATTAGAGACTGGTTCATCCATCAGTGCAATACTTGAAGATGTAAGGTGAAGATGAAAAAGTATGACAACCAAATATATAGACATTATTTTATTGTCAAACGTACCGCCTGCCATAGGCATATGAACCAGAGTGCAGTGGTGGAGGAGGTCCATAAATCCTTAAAGGTACATGCCCACGCAGTAGGCACAAAATGTTATTTATAGGAATTAAATAAGTGTATAATTATGTCACTATTCCACCAGTTCTAAAAATTACGAGTGCCCGCTATACAAATATAATCATTTATTAATTATCAATTTACTGTTAGCGACGCGCGGCGGTAACAGTCTATTTTGATAATGTGCGGGGACGACGACTTCCACATCACGGCTTGCGGTGCGCATGCGCAGTATACTAAGCGCGCCAGTAGGCTTCCCAATATGTAAACAAGAATATCAACATGTCGAAACGTCCAGGACGGAAATTGTATGAAACGGCGTCGGCCAAAAAAAAAGCGAAATGTCTGAGGGATAAGCAGTACAGAGAGAGAGAGTGGTTATAATATTGGCGACCAGATCACCAAATGGAAAGAGTTACGTGGAGATTTAGATTTGGACTCGAACAGGGATTTTTCTTCTCAACTTCCGATACTTCACTGCGCATGTCAAATGACAAATGGCTCATATAAGGCATGACAGAAAATGAAAAGTAGTAGTACAGTGTAACCTGCTGCGTGGGCATGTACCTTTAAAATAGGCAGTAATAGCAGTTCCCCATTGTAATCGTCTGCGAAAATCTTCTGGTAAACAATAGTAGAACGTGACCTATGAGAGGTTCAACTATCATATCACCTATCATTTTCGCAGCCATCTGTTTATTTTTCATTTTCCATCTATCGACATCTGCATTGGTTGAGGTGGGTGGGTGGAGGTGGGTGGAAGGCTGTATGTCTGTTTGTATTCTATGACATATACGTTACATAAGTTTCATATGTGTTGTTACTGTCTATTCCACGTTTTGCTGCCGACAATCTTTTGGCCATTAAACACATTAAATCTTAAAACTATTTAAATGTAAGTACTTGTTCATCAATAACAAAAAGTAACCCTCCCCAATTGTTTTCATTTGATGAAATTCTGTCAAATATTGATTTTATTGCGAAAAAAAAAAAATCCTATTGGAATTTAACATGGGAGCTAAAAATAGATTTTTTAAAATATTTTTTTATTTGTGGACCGATGATCATAATCTAACTTGTTTTCTGATTTACATCATTTCCAAGCTATCTAGCTAGGTTTCGGAGTCAATTTCCAAATATTTTCGTTTTTTGTTTACTCCTCCCCCATCTCTTCCACCTCTTTTTCCCCCATGTTAAATTATTATAGGAAAATCGTTTGTCCGCAATAAAATTGATACTTGATGGAATTTCATCAAACGTAAACAATTGGGGAGGGTGACTCTTTTGTTATTGGTGAAAAAGTACTTACATTTAAATATGGTTTAGATTTAATGTGTTTAATAGCTAAGACAGTGGACAGTAGTATATTTGAGGGCCGGTCTCCGCTAGTCACAAAGTGCACCTTGTGTGATTCTATAATCAGAATTTAACACAATTTATCGTAGTGTCTAGCTCAGCATGTGCGACTTTACCTAGTGCAAAGATGTACCCAGAGGGATGAATAACAACGAAATGTATTGCACCTTTTACATATGAAAGTCGGTATGACAGCATGAACTGTCAGATGTTAATGCCGCATTTAACATCTGACAGTTCATGCTGTCATACCGATTGTGTTTGGTTAACTTTTTCAATTGTAGAGATTGTTATTACAATGTGTGTACAGTTTACCGTTGCGGCTGTGGTGGCCATACTTGCAACAAGTGATAGATGCAATGTATTAAATGAACCTAACTCGTATATGTGTTGTTCAAATCGATATTAATATATTTTGTGCGATTTAATAATATGTAAACATAAGCATCAACAACTGGGGGCCGTTTCATTAACCTTCGTACGACTAAGATGTTCGTAAGTATGCCCATTTTGTTATGAGTTGTTTTCAACACACTTATATGCAAAAAATGATTTCTGTTTGTTGAGTTGTTGTTTTTTTTAAGAATCCAGAAATAGCTGTGTAACAGTAAGATGAATACACAGTGATGTAGATATATACATGTATGAACATACATACTGTATACATCGAGTGGCATGTACATTGTAAGCTGTTATCTGAGTATCTGTCACTGGTGTCTACTATGCGAGTACATACAGTTGGTTCCAACCTGTCGTGTTCGTTCGTGTGTGCACTTACACGCGACCCCACTGTACATGTGGTAACACGTACACCAACAATAGGCTGTGCAGCAGATTGAAAAGTCTATACATTGAACTTATTTTGAGATTGATGGAATAAATACACTGATATATTACCTGTTGTATAGTATGCTAGCATAATATTGATAGCATGCTGTTGTCATATATATATATTATGTATTGCACCAAATTAGTTTTGTTCTGTCATAGTGTTTACTATATGTGTCGAACGCTTGAAGTGGTGTCACAGTACGATGGCTTATACATACAAAGATGGCGGGGATGGTAACTAAACGTACTACATGTATATACAGTAACGAGACGATATTCACATATCTTATATTCAATGTATATAGCATCACTATTACGAAGCAATTATCATTGACGCCAAACATATCTTTGTATGACCTATTTCCTTAAGCATCGTAATCTTGAGATTTCGTGTCATCAATATTTGATAATATAGGTTATCAGTGTGTTTTAATATATTTTCCTAACAATTGTTTAATGTGGCCGTCACGTGCACATGGCATGATCACAAATGCAACGAACTTACATCTACCATTTTCTCGAAGTCGACAAAATTACTGAAAACATGTGGCGTTGGTAAACATCGCAAGTATATTCCAACCCCATTTATTGTAGACGTAAATACCATGAACTAGAGCAGCTTGAGCTGCATCAACGGTTTGAGCCTCAAACATTGATTTCATGTGTAACTAAGCTTTAGCCCAAGGTGTAAACTATCGGTTACAAAAAGAACTAGAGCAGCTGAAGCTGCATCAACGGTTTGAGGCTTGATGTACTGACAAACGTACACTGGCAAAGTGATTAGAAGACATTGCCAATGACGAAAACATATGAAACTCAAAAAAAATTGATGCAATTCCAATGAAATTGAAAAAATAAAGTTTTGTATTTTCAGAATCGCTTGACTATTCTAAGCATTTTTCATTATATAACGTTCTACGAAATGTGTACCGTTAACCCCCTAGTCTGACATTGAAGTTAAGACGATTCTAAAGCACTCACAGCATGTCAGTTCGTATATAAAACCAGTGTCTGATACAGCCCACCATACCTGTCTGGCCTCCACCTCGAAGTTTGTCAGCTGTACACACTGTTCTAGGCGGCTAAGTTTATATGCTCGTTCTCAAACTTCAAATGCATGTAGCTCGCGCATTTGAGCAGATAGCTAAAAACTACCAGCGAACCGGAGATAGAGAATTTTATTGGCTTTTTAATGCAAAAAAAAATATTTGAAATCGGTTGAATAATAAGGAAGTTATGACCATTTCAATTTTTTTTAAAAACTTCAAATGCCTACAACTCTCTCATTTGGGCAGATAGCCAAAAACTACCAGTGAAACGGAGATAGAGAATTTTGTTGGCTTTTTAATGCAAAAAAAATATTTGAAATCGGTTAGATAATAAAAAAGTTATGACCATTTCAAATTTGAAAAATGCATTCGGCCTGTTTCGGCTTTCATCGGTATAATTATCATGATTATGTTGAACAACAAAGAAAATAAAAAAATGAAAGAACCAAACTTCAAATGCCTACAACTCTCTCATTTGGGCAGATAGCCAAAAACTACCAGCGAAGCGGAGATAGAGAATTTTGTTGGCTTTTTAATGGAAATAAAATATTTGAAATCGGTTAGATAATAACAATCTTATGAACACATTTAAAATTTGAAAAATTGAAAAAAAAATGAAGCTCGCGCATTTGAGCAGATAGCTAAAAACTACCAGCGAACCGGAGATAGAGAATTTTATTGGCTTTTTAATGCCAAAAAAATATTTGAAATCGGTTGAATAATAAGGAAGTTATGACCATTTCAATTTTTTTTAAAAACTTCAAATGCCTACAACTCTCTCATTTGGGCAGATAGCCAAAAACTACCAGCGAAACGGAGATAGAGAATTTTGTTGGCTTTTTAATGCATATTTGAAATCGGTTAGATAATAAAAATGTTATGACCATTTCAAATTTGAAAAATTGAAAAAAAACGTAAAAAAAACGTCCAAGTTTGAAAGACAATAGAATCAGAACTATTCAAGCCATTGCTCTGAAAAATATCATCTTCTGTGCGGATGAATGTCCCGCGTGACGCTGTCAAAAAATTATGTTGCTGAGATTACTGTACAAATTGGAAACTGTTTTCAAAGACCACCCGTTAAAATAAAATAAAAATCTGAAATTGTTGATTTTTTTCATTTTTCTCAATTTCACATGTCTATAGCTCTCTCATTTGAGCAGATAGCCAAAGATTGTCAGCGAAGCGAAGATAGAGAATTCTCGCAGCTTTACAATTCAAAAAGAATTTTTGAAATCGGTTGGAAAATAAGGAAGTTATAGGGAATTATATGATATATGACGTCACTTCCGGTTTCGTAAAAAGTGACGTCATGAGAATTCTGAAAATTGCGTTATTCTCGTCTCACTGTTGATGCGAATCGGTATACAAAATTTGAAGTCGATCCGACCAGCGGTTTGGGCTGTAGACTGAAGGGCTGAATAAAAAAAAAAAAAAAAAAAAAAACCAACGAAAACTAGAGCAGCTGAAGCTGCATCAACGGTTTGAGGCTTGATGTACTGACAAACGTACACTGGCAAAGTGATTAGAAGACATTGCCAATGACGAAAACATATGAAACTCAAAAAAAATTGATGCAATTCCAATGAAATTGAAAAAATAAAGTTTTGTATTTTCAGAATCGCTTGACTATCCTAAGCATTTTTCATTATATAACGTTCTACGAAATGTGTACCGTTAACCCCCTAGTCTGACATTGAAGTTGAGACGATTCTAAAGCACTCACAGCATGTCAGTTCGTATATAACTTCAAATGCCTACAACTCTCTCATTTGGGCAGATAGCCAAAAACTACCAGCGAAATGGAGATAGAGAATTTTGTTGGCTTTTTAATGCAAAAAAAATATTTGAAATCGGTTAGATAATAAAAAAGTTATGACCATTTCAAATTTGAAAAATGCATTCGGCCTGTTTCGGCTTTCATCGGTATAATTATCATGATTATGTTGAACAACAAAGAAAATAAAAAAATGAAAGAACCAAACTTCAAATGCCTACAACTCTCTCATTTGGGCAGATAGCCAAAAACAACTACCAGCGAAGCGGAGATAGAGAATTTTGTTGGCTTTTTAATGGAAATAAAATATTTGAAATCGTTAGATAATAACAATCTTATGAACACATTTAAAATTTGAAAAATTGAAAAAAAAATGTAGCTCTCTCATTTGAGCAGATAGCTAAAAACTACCAGCGATGCGGAGATAGAGAATTTTATTGACTTTTTAATGCAAGAAAAATATTTGAAATCGATTGAATAATAAGGAAGTTATGACCATTTCAATTTTTTTTAAAAACTTCAAATGCCTACAACTCTCTCATTTGGGCAGATAGCCAAAAATCACTACCAGCGAAATGGAGATAGAGAATTTTGTTGGCTTTTTAATGCAAAAAAAATATTTGAAATCGGTTAGATAATAAAAAAGTTATGACCATTTCAAATTTGAAAAATTGAAAACAAACGTCCAAGTTTGAAAGACAATAGAATCAGAACTATTCAAGCCATTGCTCTGAAAAATATCATCTTCTGTGCGGATGAATGTCCCGCGTGACGCTGTCAAAAAATTATGTTGCTGAGATTACTGTACAAATTGGAAACTGTTTTCAAAGACCACCCGTTAAAATAAAATAAAAATCTGAAATTGTTGATTTTTTTCATTTTTCTCAATTTCACATGTCTATAGCTCTCTCATTTGAGCAGATAGCCAAAGATTGTCAGCGAAGCGAAGATAGAGAATTCCGCAGCTTTACAATTCAAAAAGAATTTTTGAAATCGGTTGGAAAATAAGGAAGTTATAGGGAATTATATGATATATGACGTCACTTCCGGTTTCGTAAAAAGTGACGTCATGAGAATTCTGAAAATTGCGTTATTCTCGTCTCACTGTTGATGTGAATCGGTATACAAAATTTGAAGTCGATCCGACCAGCGGTTTGGGCTGTAGACTGAAGGGCTGAATAAAAAAAAAAAAAAAAAAAAAAAAAACCAACGAAAACAAAAGGTTTGAGGAATCAAATTCCTCAAACCTAACAAAAGGTTTGAGGAATCAAATTCCTCAAACCTAATTTCTGAAGTTTTAGAATGAACAGTCCAACATTATTGTGTTCGCATCATCACACCGATGTGGGGCCGGTTGGCTGAGAGGTAGAGCGATGGACTCGGAGCGAGGGATACCGGGTTCGATCCGCAGCCAAAGTTTTAGCTAAAGGACTGAAATATCGACTACAGCAAAAACAATTGAAATCGAATGATAAATAACGAAGCTGACGTCACATCCGTTTGCTCTATTTTGAAAACTTGAAAAAATACGTTCATCTTTGACATCGAATAGAGCCGTAAGTAGTCAAGATATAGCTCTGAAAATTAACATCTTTCATGCGGCTGACACTCCCCTATTACCCTGGCAAGACATTATGTTGCTGACAGTACTGTACAAATTGGAAAACGTTTGTAAAGACCACCCGTTATCAGCCGAAATTCGGCAAAATCGTTGAAAAGTATGTACATTTTTCAAATTCAAATGCACATAGATCTTTTATTTGAGCAGATAGACGAAAACTGTCAGCGAATTTGTCAGCTTTCCAATGCAAAAAGAATTCTTGAAATCGGTTGGAAAATAAGGAAGTTATAGGAAGTATGACGTCACTTCCGTTTTCGTGGAAAGTAGCATTAAAAGATATCTGAAAATCTCTGAGTCTCTGCTCACACTTGATCCGAATCGGTATGCAAAATTTGAAGTCGATCCGACCAGCGGTTTGATGTAGATGGAGGGAGCCCGTAAGTCAGCGGATGATTATTTTTCGATAGTTATCGCCCTTAAATGGCAGTTTACGCCATTTGTAAATACACCTAATAAAACGGAAATATGCAATATTCCGCCAGTGAAGTTTTCGTTTGTTTTTCACCATAGGCCGGGCACAAAGCGGGAAAATTTTAGCTAAAGGACTGAAATATCGACCGCAGCAAGAAATTTTGAAATCTATTGATAAATAACGAAGCTGACGTCACATCCGTTTGCTCTATTTTGAAAACTTTAAAAAAAGACGTTCATCTTTGACATCCAATAGAACCGGAAGTAGTCAAGATAGAGCTCTGAAAATTATCATCTCTTATGCGCCTGACACTCCCCTATCACACTGGCAAGTTAAATTGTGTTGCTGACATTACTGTACAAATTGGAAAACGTTTGTAAAGACCACCCGTTATCAGCCGAAATTCGGCAAAAAATCGGCAAAATCGTTGAAAAGTATGTACATTTTTCAACTTCAAATGCCTATAGCTCTCTTATTTGACCAGATAGCCGAGAACTGTCAGCGAGGTCGAGATAGAGAATGTTGTCAGCTTTCCAATTCAAAAAGAATTTTTGAAATCGGTTGGAAAATAAGGAAGTTATAGAAAGTTATAGAAGATATGACGTCACTTCCGGTTTCGTGGAAAGTGGCATTAAGATATTTCTGAAAATCTCTGAGTCTCTGCTCACACTTGATCCGAATCGGCATGCACAATTCGAAGTCGATCCGACCAGCTGTTTGGGCTGTAGACTGAACGGCTGAATAAAAAAAAAAAAAAAAAAAAAAAAAAAAAAACAACAACAACAACAACAAACAAACGAATACAATAGGTTTTCGGCGCAGCTGAAAGCCGCCTCAAACCTAATGAATGTATGCACACGCCTCGGCTTGACATGCTACTGATGCCGTTCGTATGTGGCGTTGAGTGGAGAAATGGGTTTTATTGATTTTGCGACCAGTGTAGATCCAGATCAGCCTGTGCATCCGCCGCACAGTCTGATCAGGATCTCTACTGGTCGCCATTCGTTATCAGACTACAGGAGTGTGCTATTTGATCAGGATCTACACTGGTCCACAAATCCTATAAGCCCCATTTATCAAGTCGCAGCCACATATTAAACAAGCCACATGCGATTTTGTACCCAAGAAGATATATTCTGCAAAAGACTTCGAAAGTTGACGAAATGTTCATAGCAAATGCGCATTTGCTCTGAAAAGTTCGTCAACTTTTGACGTAATTTACGGAGAATACTGTAGAAGTTGTCAATATTTTTTATGAGATATTGCACATTGTTAGGTACAAAATCACATGGCTTGCCTCATATCATGTGCTGCTGGCCACTGTTGCTGCTGCTGTCGCTGATTATATTGCTGATCATGTCGCTGCTTATATGGCTGCTACTACTGCTAGTACTGCTACTGCTGCCGATGATATTCTGATGTGTTGCTGATTATTTTACAGCTACTGCTGCCGATTATATTGCTGCTGTGTTGCTGATTATGTTACTGCTGCTGCTGCTACCGCCGCTGACTATGTTGCTGCCGTGTTACAGTCATATTTCCCTTTTTCTGCTGCTACCGCCGCTGCTGCTGCTGCTATTGCTGATGCTTATCTTGCTTATGCTATTGCTGTGCTGCTTAAATCGCAGTTTTTGCTGTTATACTAAAATACATGTACATAATTATGAATTCGTCAAACCCAGGTTTGAGGATTATTTTGTGCATACCGATACATCAAACCGGGGTGTTAAGAATAACTATCGATCGTGGTCGCGATTGCCGGTAGTTCTTCAAAGTCGAATTTGAGGTCACAACCCTGGGGCCCGTTTCAATAAACTTCGTACCACTAAAATGTTCGTAAGTGCAAATTTATGATCATCTGAAAATTTTAATTGATGGATTTACATTTATTGAGCATAGGCTGCATATGCAGCCTATGCTCAATAAATGTAAATCCAATAATTGTTTACAAGAAAACATTAAACTATAATAATTTTGCACTTACGAACATTTTAGTCTTACGAAGTTTAGTGAAACGGCCCCATGGTTTGTTAAAAAAACGTGTCGTAGCGATCTCGATTGGTAGTTACTCGCCGCCTGTATAATAGTTCCTCAACTCCGCATTTGAACATTAAACCGGGCGTTGAGACCTCACGCCAGGGTTTAAGGGATTGTTGTGCGTGTGTGCACTTACACGCTGACCCCACTGTAACCCTGGTTTGAGCTAGGACCTCAAACCATGGATTAACCCTTTCAACCCTAAATAACTGGAGTGGACCAATCAGACCGTCCAAGGGCCAATCCAATCGTCATAAAATCATTTTCAGACTAGTCCATTTATAAATAGTTTAACTTTTTTTCTAAAATAAAAATATGAACTTCTAAAAAGTACAGGGGCCCGTTTCACTAAACTTCGTATGACTAAAATGTTCGTAAGTGCAAAATTATGATAGTCTGTAAATTTCACATTAACAAAGTTTTCTTGTAAACAATTATTGCATATGCAGCCGATGCTCAATAAATGTAAATCCATCAATTGAAATTTACAGACGAACCTAAATTTTCACTTACGAACATTTTATTCGTAAGAAGTTTAGTGAAACGGGCCCCTGATCCTGGTCAGACTCATCATCTGGGTGTACACTGTTTGCAAACACTGCTAACGAGGTATGTGGTGCTGACAGCGTTAAGGAATTATTGTGCATCGGGCTTGTCATAATTTACAGTGGTTGTACTGTCCCTTTGTCGGGCGGTGGCCCTTATTAAAGGGCTTACTGTGTGGTTCCAGTATACACTGGCGCGATCAATGTTACAATGTCTATCTCCATTACATACGTGTATTATAAACGACGCTCTTTCCCGCCTACCATTTGTCACTGGTGAAACGCCACATTATGATCTGACATTTCACCAGTGTACAATAGCAATATACAACGTGTCATGACGGGACTACGTGTATATCCGAGTCTGCAGGTTTGTTATGAGCTATGAGCTATGAGCTATCCCACCATGTCTACATAATGAAGGGGTCAGTGGAAGAAGGGGGCTACCTCACTGGTGGAGTTAGCCCCTTTCTTCCACTGACGCCTTCAAATGAATTGTGTCCAAATGACTGTTCACGCGCCGCCAGTTGATTCAAGAGACATGGTCATGTTTGAGAACATCGTAACAGTCTGATCAGGGCCTACGATTTTCGTCATTCAGTTATCATACAGTATCATAATAACGTCCAATGAAAACAATATTTTGAAGTTTGCCCTTGCGTGCGTGTTAAACAAAAATCCAAAGCGCATGTTTTCTACACACGCATGCGCAAAACGTATTTCAAAAAGCGGAAGGCCAGATCGAGCAAACGCGAGGCGAAACCGCAAGATCGCGAGGAGAAATTGCGAAAAAGCGAGGTGAAATCGCGATATTGAATGTAATAGAATCTCGCATTTTTGCCTCGCGATTTCGCATTATCGCCTCGCGTTTTGGCGATCTCGCAATCTCGTGATTTCGCCTCGCGATCTCGTGCATAGGTCAAGATCGCGAAATTGTAACATGACCATAACAGGACACCGTATGAAGCTTTGTACGCCGTAAACAAGTCGCACTGTGCTGCAAATGTGGCGTGCTTTATTTGTTTGCGCTATAAATTTGGCCCATGAAATAGCAACATCCGGGTCAATTGTCCGCAACTCCCAAGTGACAACAGAAATCATGTTCCATTCAAATGGGCCCCATGGCTGACAAACGGTCCTCACCATCGGCGACCAGCGTAGTCCCAGACAATGTGAATACAGACAATCAGTGTCTGCACTGTTCCTGATTTTTCATATTTTTAGAACAAAAACACCCCCGTTTTCATAAATGGACTAGTCTGACAATTATTTTGTTATGATTAGATTAGTTTTTGGCGGGAGACATACTGTCTCCACGCTGTTGGGATCGTGATTCTGGCCGTTTGCACGGGTCTACTTTCGGAAGTGGCTCTCTGTTCATCGGGGGACGTCTCAATAGGCTCAATTTGCGTTCGCAATTAACAACAGTCAGGTGACATTTAAAGTCAGCGAGTGAACTGAAAGCAAGTTATTAATAGCAACGGCAATGCTCAACATTATGTGTAAAATAGTTCACATGCCCAACTTTACTTTTGAAGAGAACAAATTGCTGTTATTGAGACGCCCCCCGTATCGTGTACCACGCAGTCGCAATGCGACGTCGAAGGCCATTTCTTTTTCATATTGTGGTTTACGGGCGATTTTCGAAAAATTACCCGCTGGGTGAGCGAAACAAAATTCATGAAAACATTTTGCCGTTCATGCAGCATACACGTATGTAGGCCTACGCCCAGTCATAATTTTGAAAATATTTCACATAATATTATGTCACACCTCCAGAGTTCCTGTTGGGTATGCAATTTGGATTACTCGGTTTGTATCCCTATTCTGCAAAGTGCCGATTGATTTTGGCCAAATAAACATACTAAAAATATGAAAATTTCCCCGTTTTTTTTCTTCACATTACGAAAAACCTATGCTGCCAAAAATAGTTTTTGAACGCAAAAACTTTTTGGCAGAGGGCACCTCTCATCATATCCGTATAAAGGCGTATATCACCACTTCAATTCTGGGTTCTACCCCAATAAATACGTCTGCAATATACCTCGTAAAACGGTTTATTAGTCGGACATAAAGCACCTTTGCTTCATCAACCTATTTGTGTTTATAGCAGGCTGTATTTTACAAACACCAGTAACTGATCAAGTTCTCCAAATTTGCAGATTGTACATCCAATAATCAACATCGAATATATTTCTAACAAGGAATTTCTGAGTATGCAAATTCACAAGTGGCTACTTGTCTCCCGCCAGTCAGTACTTTCTGTACTTTGATTTAAACTGTTGCACAATTTATATATGCGCACATTTCTGCAACTGTGCAGCCTATCGAATGAGGAACACTTGAAGTAAACAATACACCATCTGTCTATAATTTAGATATAGCTAACAATCTGTTGCATAATTATATTCCTACAAATCATGAAATAGAAATGTTGGAAACGCATGTAAGTTTATGGGATTTTATTTTTAATTAGCCCTCTTCTGGCACGGTACTATACAGTGGGGTCAGAGTGTAAGTGCACACACGAACGAACACGACAGGTTGGAACGCTGACCCCACTGTATTTCATGTATAAAAAAAATGTAAATATTTTTCTGCATTTTTTTTTATTTCGCATCAAAAGTGTATGTTGTTACCACTCAGTTGAACCGTCTCGGCGAGACGGTTCAACTGAGTGGTAACAACATACACTTTGGGTGGGTAGCGAATCAACCTGTCGTATTCGTTCGTGTGTGCATTTACACGCTGACCCCACTGTACATTGTTACTTGTAGCGTCTTCGTGGTTAGTATTCGGCTGTGAGATCGTGGCTCACCACCATTTATTTTCCCCAAATAACCTAAACATTTACCACAACTTTGAATGTTCTCTGCTACTTTGATTTTTTGTATGGATGTTGTGTGACCTATTTCCCCATAATGTGCACCTATCCTGCTCTGGGTATGCACTAATTAAAATATATGCTTAACGTCAGCTGTTGTTCGGACGTTAAATTCATTTATTTTAGACGGAATTTAGTGGCGGCCACAAACCGCCTGGTTTCATCCACAGGTGGAAGACTCGGACCTATGACACCAAAAAAATGCCTATTAAAAAAATTCCCATTACCCCACCCACTTGGTCTCGTACAGTACTATACGCTATATCAAGGTGAGTATAAATAGCGCTATTATAGAAAGAGCCCTCTTTTTTCCGGCTCGCACAAACACAATAAACATCGATTAAATGTATGAAATATATCTCTGGCAATCGATAAAGGTATTAGGTGTGTGAATATACTCACTTCAAATCGCTGTTTCAAGTATTTATTGAGTTATTCGCGTTTTGATTACCCCATCCAAAGCGAAAGTTGCGTGTAAGAAAGAATCTCACACAGAATCGGAGGCCGTCCGGCTGGATTATCGGTCATATTTGGCCGATAGCTGATCGCCAGCTCAAACTAAAATCGTGCACCATGATCATATACATTAGAGACTCCAACCATACAAAGTTCGTCCAATTGTGATCGTTCGCCGATCTAAAAAACACTTTTTTCTATAATTTCGTTCATTATCTGGAACTGGGTCAATGCACTATCTTCCATAATACAACCACCGAAGCGTCTATGTAAGAACATCTCTGATTGGTTAAACCTAAAAATAGACGCGAGGACTTTCCCTTTTCAGGGTTTCCGGAAGACATAATCTGATAGTACGCGAATCATGAATGAAAGTCAATAAAATTAGAAAAAAGTGTTTTTTAGATCGGCGAACGATCACAATTGGACGAACTTTGTATGGTTGGAGTCTCTAATGTATATGATCATGGTGCACGACTTTAGTTTGAGCTGGCGATCAGCTATCGGCCAAATATGACCGATAATCCAGCCGGACGGCCTCCGATTCTGTGTGAGATTCTTTCGTACACGCAACTTTCGCTTTGGATGGGGTAATCAAAACGCGAATAACTCAATAAATACTTGAAACAGCGATTTGAAGTGAGTATATTCACACACATAATACCTTTATCGATTGCCAGAGACATATTTCATACATTTAATCGATGTTTATTATGTTTGTGCGAGCCGGAAAAAAGAGGGCTCTTTCTATAATAGCGCTATGTATACTCACCTTGATATAGCGTATAGTACTGTACGAGACCAAGTGGGTGGGGTAATGGGAATTTTTTTAATAGGCATTTTTTTGGTGTCATAGGTCCGAGTCTTCCACCTGTGGTTTCATCTACTATTTTCTTGTTTTGCCTTACCGCAAGTGCCCCAGAGATAATATCGGGGTCATGCGTATTACCGATGTTACTAGAATATGAAAAGGAGTTGTTTTTGAAAATGACTTTTTATGTAAAGGACATTTTTCGAAAAAGGAATTCTGGAAAAAATTCGTTTACTATTTTAATGTTTTCCTTTAGCGGATGAGCTCCAGAGGTCATATCCCGGTCATGCGCATTACCGGTATGACTAGAATACGAAAAAGGGCATTATTTAGAAAAAGGACTTCTGGAAAATATTCGTCTACTATTTTAATGTTTTTCCTTTAGTGGAAGTGCCCCAGTAGTCATATCTCTAGAATGCGCATTACCAGGCGGGTATGACTAGAATACGAAAATGAGTGTTTTTCGGAAAAGGATTTTTTTTTCGAAAAATGATATTTTTAGAAAAGAATTTGTGAAAAGGACGATTGTCTAAAAATGACTTGTGCGAATGGCCAATTGTATGTAGAAATAATATTTGAAGGGGTGTTGGAATGACTAATGACTCGATACTAATATTATGAATGTACTTAAGGTTAGAACACACCAACTAGTTTTACTATATAATTTAACCGAATCCCATCAAATAAGGGCATTCTCCCCTTTCACTATTCGTATGGATGCTGTGGGACCTACTTGTACATGACCTGCAGCCGGTATGTACTGGTTCCGCACGAATTAAACGATAGGTTCACTTACTCCTAAGAAAGAAACATTCAACCTCGTCATGTGCCCCAATATTGTTTACATTATTTGGCCACGGAACTCTGTTTACATCATGTGACCAACAGGTTCATTGTTTTCTTGTATTTGCTACACATACAAGGTGCATGATCACGTGGTTACAACAACAACAACGTCGCCCACTCCAAAGTAAGTATTATTTTATATTTTCTTTAATATGCAACGGATTTTGATGAAATATGGCACAGCAAACGCGTCTTCATGAGCTGCATTTGGTGGTCTATGGAGTTTGGCACAGACTTATGTCGTTTTTGCGAAGAATCGATTTCCGTGTCGGAGACACGGAAATCGATTCCTCGCAAAAACGACAGAAGTGTGGGCGAAAATACAGAGACCACCAAATGCAGCTTAACAAGACGCGTTTGATGCGCCATATTGTATCCAAATCCGTTACGTAATAAGGACACTATAAAATAATGCGTACTTTGAATCGGTACTTGTTGTTGTTGTTAGTACCACGTGATCATACACCGTGTCGTATGCTGAAAACTACGGAGCCCCGCAGGGGACATGGATTTTTTTTAATTAATTCGTTCCCATGAAATAACAATTCGTTCCCTCAATTTAACAATTCGTTCCCTCGAATTAACAATTCGTTCTCACGATATAACAATTCGTTCCCTCGAATTAACAATTCGTTCCCACGAAATGACAATTCGTTCCCTCAATTTAACAATTCATTCCCTCGAATTAACATTTCGTTCCTACGATATAACAATTCGTTCCCACGAATTAACAAAACACCCGCACTGTATTTGTTATATAGGACTACTTTTGATAAGATGTTTTAGCATAAAAGTATTGACATTTGCAAGAGATAGGGGGGTTTATCTTTGAAATATTCACACAGATATCCTGTCTTTTTTTAGTAGTTTCCATTTGATGTACATGATTGTCATGAAAAATTCCCATCTTTCCAGAGACTTGAGGCATACATTCGTCTCAGTCTTTCATAACTTCTGACAATGTAGCGATTGTTTGGACATCCGTCTATCAATCAATCAGTGAACGGAAATTTGTTCATCAAATTACTCCTGCATTATATGTGACTTTCATTATAGGAATGAATGGCCTTTTTGTGGAATGTATCGGGGTATAAACTTGGAAAAGTCGCGGGAATACTGGACGAAGGCCGGAAGGCCTCGTCCAGTATTCCCGCGACTTTTCCAAGTTTGTATCCCCGATAAATTCCACAAAAAAAACCATTCATTCCTTATAATTCCAGCATTTGAAATAAATTCATCAAGAAAATGTGTTTTTTTTCCGTTTTCGTAAGAATTATTTTAACTGCTCCTCACGGTTACGGAAAGTAGTTCGGCGTGGGAGTTTACTGGGATATACATTTTGGACAGAGACTTGCTACGGGCCAATCAAATGTTAGGGAATTGTGTAAATATTTTTGTGCTGGAATTATATGCCATTGATCTGCTTTCACTTTTTTTCGAAATTTAGCCTGAGCAAGTAATACTTTGATATATGCTCTCTCTTCTGTCAGTTGTATATTTACCAAACGTCTGCAATATGCTCGCTGGCAATCGCCTTGTATAGAGGAGGTTCTCCTAGTGTTCTTAAAATCATGCCTGTGAAGTTACCAGCTATCTATCTCAATGTGATGACTAGCAGACAGTTGTGTATATGGAGTTGTAATCTGTCTCCGCATAAAGTATATTGAACTTATCCTGACCACAATTTATTAATTTAAGCCAGGCAATTCGGTTGCTATCATTTTTAAAGACAGCTTTGCTGGCAATGTCTTGTTTCCCACATGTCGTAAGGTCCGTGTTCAAGCCGGGAACCAAATGCAATAAGCCCTGATTTGTGTGACCGAAACCATTGTGTATACGGGGCCAGGATTATCGCCACCGTAGCCAAGCAACCATAATGCATTTCGCGCACTTCCGCTTCTTATATATATTCAATTTCGCCCAAGTCGCCAAATCACATTTTTATAAGTGGGCATTCAACGCGGGAAATCCGATACTGGACTAAATGACAGGAATCACCGGACAACAGGTCTTGTTGTGCCTCAGATAGCTGCAAATGTTATTTCATGTCTTGACAAAGTAATCGTGAATCATATCGAATAGAACGAACATTTTAACGAAAATGTCAATGACATATTTCACAAAACTTGACATTGTTCTCATAAGATGTTGACGGATTTTCTTCATTAATTGCCAAATACCACGTGTGCTGTACAGCATAGTATAATACAGGAGCAGACCCAGAATTTAGTTTTACAAGGGGCGTGGATTCCCAAGTACACACGAGACACACACGTACATGATCGTCAACACTCCAAAAATACCAATATGTTTTTCTGCATTTTCCCCCCATTTCTAATCAAATATACTAGTACATGTTGTTACCACTCAGTTGAACCGTCTCGACGAGACGGTTCAACTGAGTGGTAACAACATACACTTTGAATAAGAAATAAGAAAATAATCATATTTTGTTCTGTATTGCTTGCGGAGCCGTGTATTGCACTTTGCCAAATTCATGTCACGTTTACTTTCTAATAGCTCTGTGTTTTCTTTGTCCGTGTCTGGTTTTAGTAAAACATGTGCAGTGTGAACATTCTGACCACAGAGTCATCATCCTAGGTTCCGTTCCGCCAAAACGTCCCGCGAAGTACACAATTCTATATGCCGTCGATTTACGGAAAGGTGCGAGGGTTCACGAGTGCAGTGTGAACTTCCGATGTAAAAACAAAAATGTTTACCCAAGAATAAATACATTATTCAAACCGATTTATGGTGGAAACAGTTTCCACGTAAAAATATGTGTTATAATCTAAACTCACACTTGAAAATTTAGAGGGGACGTGACCCCGCCTGGATCCGCGCCTGATCCGAACCTCTCATGGCCGGGTCGATTTGAACTATTTAGCTCTGTAAACACGATGCCATAGCTTACTCTATTAATTTACTCCATAATTATAGGAATCGAACGTACTCATACAATGTTATTGACACTCTTTGTTTACACGGATCTAGGCCAACATCCATGTGTGCTTTATCCATTACCTAAGCTGGGCATCATCTGTGTTTGGTACCCATCGCCGCTGTCACAAACCGTGCTTAATATGAACGACACGCAACTTCAAGACTCGTTAAACAAGTCTGAATGAATCCCGCCGAATGAATTTACACATATATAACTGTCACATTGTGTCTACTTGCTATACATAGAAGTTTGTACTGAAAACTATATCCTGTACTTCAGTATGACAGCTTAGAGTTGCTTTACACCGACATCTAACCTATGTTACATGGACAGAACATTCGGGTTATCGTTATTTGCATTTGCGGCTGTCACTGGAGATTAAGGGCTTATGGCTTTTGCGACCAGTATAGATCATGATCAGCCTGTGCATCCGCACAGTCTGATCATGATATACACTGTTCGCTATTCCATCAATGAAACACCCGTGATGCTGCTAACATGCTACAGGAGTGTGCAATTTGATCAGAAGCTACACTGGTCACAAATCCCACTGCATAAGCCCCATTTCTCCAGTCACAGCCAGATTTGAGAACAAACAATGCTTCTATTTTCTATTGAATATTATATATTATAGTCCGTGCATAAACATGTTAAGTGCCACGTATCTTTTGCCATCAGCCATCAGCCATATTTATTAAACTTGTTTAATATATTTAATATTAAATCATCAATTATGAAATATCCTATATGTATTACTAGTACATGTACCAGAAGGTTGTTTCACTATACTTCGTACGACTAAAATCATCGTAAGTGCAAAATTACGAAGTCTGTATATGTCACATGAACAATGTTTCCTTGTAGACAATTATTGGATTTACTTGTATTGAGCATAGGCTGCATATGCAGCCTATACTCAATAAATGTAAATCCATCAATCGGAATTTACAAAAGATCCTAAATTTACGAACATTTTAGTCGTACGAAGTTTAGTGAAACGGGCCCCCGTTCTATACTTGCTCATCGTTTGATTCAAAGATAATTGCTACGTAAATGTGATAGAATATATGTTTTACATATATGTGAATACTGCCTCGTTACTGTATCCTATACGGCACATGGAGTGGCCACGTCGGCCATCTTTGTCTGTTTCACATGTTCTACCGTTTGCCAAATAACTCAAAATGTGAACTAGAACATATGATATAATGTAGCTAACTACATATAGAAAAGTCAGGAGAACGGACTCCTATCAATTATATTACACCACACTGTAAAGTATGTCAGTGTTCTGAACAGTGTTTTTAAAAAAAACATGAACCCCCATTATAAATAACCTCATACACAAAAAATCGCACAGTGTATCACTTTTACCTGGCAAATCACACAACACATACCATATATACCCACTACTGTACTCTGTTATTAGCTACCAAATCCAGTAACATGTAAGCAGTTACCTGAGTATATTGTCTTTGGTGTCTACTCACCTATTATGCGAGTAAATATGGCTTTACCTATGGGTAACGTGTACACTAAGTTAAATATAGGCTGTGCATCAGATTGAAAAGTTTACACATCAAAATTTATTTGGAAATTGATGGAAGAACTGCTTAGATATCTCGTCTTTTGTATAATTTGCTGGCATAATATTTATAGCTTGCCGTTGTGATATCTGTCTATTATGTATTGCACCAAATTATATTCGGTTTACTGTTATATTATTTGCTGTATGTGTCAAACGCTCGAAGTGGTGAAACTGTATGATGGCTTGTACATACACAGATGGCTGAGATGGCAACTCAATGCTCCATATAGTATACAGTAACAAGACACATACATGTAATTCATATATCTCATCACTCTTATGAAGCAATTATCATTGAAGTCAATTGTATCTATCTATGACCTATTACCTTAAATGCCATAAGTCATTGATTAAGTACTTCCTCTGTTGACAAAAGAACATATAGAAACATTTGAGACACTTGCTCTTTCACTGTTCTATCACACGACTACTGGGGGTTAGATATACATCACGTTTTAACCGCAAATCTTGTCGAAAATTGCAGAAAACAATACATATACACATCTATTACTATAGCAATGAATCGCCTTTTTGTGGAATTTATCGGGGTATAAACTTGGAAAAGTCGCGGGAATACTGGACGAGGCCTTCCGGCCTTCGTCCAGTATTCCCGCGACTTTTCCAAGTTTATATCCCCGATAAATTCCACAAAAAGGCCATTCATTCCTTATAATTCCAGCATTTGAAATAAATTCATGAAGAAAATGTGTTTATTTTCCATTTTCTTAAGAATTATTTTAACTGCGCCCGACGGTTACGGAAAGTAGTTCGGCATGGAGTTTACTGGGATATAAATTCTGGACAGAGACTTGCTACGGACCAATCAAATGTTAGGGAATTGTGTAAATATTTTTGTGCTGGAATTATATTGTATTGTCAACAATGACATTTGCAGAGACGGCTGGTATAGTTCCAGAGTTCTATTTCACACAGGTGGAAGACTCGGACCTATGACACCAAAAAAAATGCCTATTAGAAACATTACATTACCCCACCCACCTGGTATCGTTACGTTAATAGAAGGTTAGCAATAGTACGGTTAATATGGGAAAATCCCCCTTGTTTCTTACTCCCACAAACACATATACATCGATTAGTTTTATGACTTGTGTCTCCGGCAATCGAAAAAGGTGCGTGAATATACTCACTTAAAATCGCTGTTTCCAGCCGTTATCGAGTTATTCGCATTTTGTATACCCCATCCAAAGCGAAATTTGCGTGTACGAAAGAATCTCACACAGAATCGGAGACCGTCGGGCGTGGATTATCGGTCATATTTGGCCGATAGCTGATCGCCAGCTCAAACTAATGACGTGCACCATGACCATATACATTACAAACGACAACAATACAAAGTTCGTCCAATTGTGATCGTTCACCGATCTAAAAAAAACACTTTTTTGTATAATTTCGTTCATTATCTGGTTGTTTTTGTTTGTTTGTTTTTTTTAACCGGGTCAATCTTCCATAATAAAACCACCGAAGCGTCTATGTAAGAACATCTCTGATTGGCTAAATCTAAACTGTGATGACGTCATTCAACCTATTTTGGGATTCCGGAAGACATAATCTGATAGTACGCGAATCATAAATGAAAGGAATTAATGGAATTAGAAAAAACGGTGTTTTTTAGATCGGTGAACGATCACAATTGGATGAACTTTGTATGGTTGGAGTTACTAATGTGTATGGTCATGGTGCACGACATTAGTTTGAGCTGGCGATCAGCTATCGGCCAAATATGACCGATAATCCACGCCCGACGGCCTCCAATTCTGTGTGAGATTCTTTCGTACACGCAAATTTCGCTTTGGATGGGGTATGCAAAATGCGAATAACTGAATAATTTCTGGAAACAGCGATTTGAAGTGAGTATATTCACACACCTAATACCTTTTTCGATTGCCAGAGACAGAAGTCATACATTTAATCGATGTTTATTGTGTTTGTGCGGGTCTGAAAAGAGAGGGCTCTTTCTATAATAGCCATATTGTTTATCACCTTTCTATAGTAGAAGATGGTACTGTACGAGACCAAGTGGGTGGGGGTAATGGCTTTTTTTGTAATGGTCATTTTCTTGGTCCGAGTATTCCACCTGTGGGCTGGTATAGTTCCAGAGTTCCATTTCAAGGTTTATTCCAAATGATATAATAGACGGCAGCAAGTGCAATATTGAAACCCGAACCAGTAAAATACATAACCGTGCTCATGACGTTACCACGGCTTTGACAGGTACAGGCGACCACTTCACTGAACTTCGTACGACTAAATTGTTCGTAAGTGTAAATATAGGATCGTCTAGAAATTTCGATTGATGGATTTACATTTATTGAGCATAGGCTGCATATGCAGCCTATGCTCAATAAATGTAAATTAAATACGTATTTATAAGAAAACAGTGTTAATGAGAAATTTACAGACTTTCATACTTTTGCATTTACGAACATTTTAGTCGTACGAAGTTTAGTGAAACGGCACCAGAGCTTTTCATCGAAATGGTATCCATGTTTACAGACAGTGACTCCGCTTGGCGGTTTGAACCCAAGCAATACGTAACATTACATTGATTGCTAAAATCTTAACGGGTATTTCATTGATGCAATGGCGCACGGATGCACAGGCTGATCTGGATCTACTCTGATCGCGAAATCAATAAGCCCCATTTCTCCATATGTGGCTGTGACTGGAGAAATGGGGCTATTGGGATTACTGACCAGTGTAACACCTGATCAAATAGCACACTACAGTAGCCTGATGATGATATATATTCCTTTCTAGAAACATGCTGGGTGTTTCATTGATGGAATGGCGAGCAGTTCATATACTGAGCAGACTGTGTGGATGCACATGCTGATCTGGATCTACTCTGATCGCAAAACCAATAAAACCCCAGTTCTCAAGTCACAGCACATATATGTTTATGAACTGTCTGATGTACCATCCACACCAATGTCTTGAACATATGAAGCAGTCAGTGAAGGACTGTGTCAAACTACAGCAATGAGTTAGCACCATTCATTCATTCATTCATTCATTCATTCATTCATTCAGGCATTCATTCATTCAATTATTCATTCATTCATTCATTCATTCATTCATTCATTTATGCATTCATTCATTCATTCATTCATTCATTCAATTAATCATTCATTCATTCATTCAGGCATTACTTAATTCATTCATTCATTCATTCAATTATTCATTCATTCATTAGTCATTCATTCATTCATTCATTCATTCATTCATTCATTCATTCATTCATTCATTCATTCATTCATTCATTCATTCATTCATTCATACATTCATTTAATTATTCATTCATTCATTCATTTATTCATTCATTCAGTCATTCAGTCATTCAGTCAATTATTCATTCATTCATTCATTCATTCATTCAATTATTCATTCATTCATTCATTCATTATTCATTCATTCATTCATTCATTCATTCATTCATTCATTCATTCATTCATTCATTCATTCATTCATTAATGCATTCATTCATTCATTAATTCTCATTCATTCATTAACATTCGTTCATTCATTCATTCATTCATTCATTCATTCATTCATTCATTCATTCATTCATTCATTCATTCATTTATTTATTTATTCATTCATTCATTCATTCATTCATTCATTCATTCATTCATTCATTCATTCATTCATTCATTCATTCATTCATTCATTCATTCATTCATTAATTAATTAATTAATTAATTAATTAATTCATTCATTCATTCATTCATTCATTCATTCATTCATTCATTCATTCATTCATTTATTTATTTATTTATTTATTTATTCATTCATTCATTCAGGCATTCATTAATGCATTCATTCATTCATTAATTCTCATTCATTCATTCATTCATTCGTTCGCATTCATTCATTCATTCATTCATTCATTCATTCATTCATTCATTCATTCATTCATTCATTCATTCATTCATTCATTCTCATTCATTCTCATTCATTCTCATTCATTCATTCTCATTCATTCATTCATTCAGGCATTCAGGTATTCATTCAATCATTTATTCATTCATTCATTCATTCACTGGCCCCTTCATTATGGAATGCCAAATATACATAAACTCAAATATTTAATGCTAACTCTAAATAATTAGAGCTAGCATTAACTATTTAGAGCTAGCTCCAAGTCATTTGAAGAGCTCTATTTAATGCTTGCTCTAATTATTTAGAGCTGTTGTAGTATGTACGTATGACAACACATGTGGTTCTAACACAATGTTATACATCATTCAGACTTGTAATGTTTTAATATAACATACAAATGGCAACAGGTAATGCCGTACAACAATTGGCACAGTTTCATAATCTGAAACTTGTACATTTTGGAGATAGGATGAAAGAGAAAAACGTGTACTATGTCTAATAAATGAAGGAGTCAGTCGAAAAGGTATGATAAATCCCTGTTAAATTGTGTCCTTCAAATAAACCAAACAGAAACAGAAGAGTACAGCAGTGACGTAATAGTTCATAAATATTTGCGAAGTAATTAGCATACACTGAGAGTCACAGAGTTGATTTCAATAAATCACTACGAGCAAATCACTTCTAATAATACAAATACATACACATAAAGGAAAACGTGATACTACTGAATGCTAAAAACACATACTCCATCTTATACAAATACCAGATACTAAAACAGTATTCCCTAGGCAGAACTGTGGCTGTGACTGGAGAGATTAGGCGTATTGGTTTTACGACCAGTGTAGATCCAGATCAGCCTGTGCATCCGCACAGTCTGATCAGGATCTGCACCGTTCGCCATTCCATCAAGGCAACGCCCGTCATGCTTCTAACAAGCAATATAGATTGTTATGAGGCTACATGACTGCGCTATTTGATAAGGAGTACACTGGTCACAAATCCCATAAGCCCCACTTCTCCAGTCACAGCCACATATGCGACAGCAATCGTCAACACGCCAACGCTCCTCCTAATGACGTGCAGTCCCTCCAAATAATTCAGACTACCATAGTATAATAATAAAAACAAACTATGACAAATGATTCATAGAAGTCTACGGAGCTACGGAGGTTAGTTTATATTAATTCGTTCCCTCGAATTAACAACTCGTTCCCACGATATAACAATTCGTTCCCTCGAATTAACAATTCGTTCCCGTTTTCATATTTTCATTAATGCATATCCAGAGCAGGTGTAGGAAGATTTTGTAAAAATAGGCCCCACAACATCCATACTAAAAAGGAAACTAGCATAGAATATCCAAATACGATCGTATGTGGTAAATTGTTAGTTAACCCTTTGAACCCGAAATCCCGCTATATCTGTTTATGCAAAAAGTGCAGATCCAGATGAGCCGGCTCGTAACGAGCCGTCTCACCAGGATCTGCACTTTTTTAAAGTAATTGTAATATTTTTGAGAACAAAAACAACCCTATTCATAGGTGGACGAATCTGAAAATCATTTTGTGACCATTGGATTGGTCGGAACATTAGCATATCACAGTCCATTCCAGTTCCTTAGGGTTGAAAGGGTTAATATCTAAGGAAGGATCAATGGCGGTAGCCTACCGTTGTCGATTGTACAGGCGGACAACCGAATCACTGGCGGTCCCAACCCCATACCCATAAACTGCCCGGTTTAGCCACAGGTGTTTGAACAGATGGTCATTATGTTGGTGCCATGTGGGTATTTTGGTGGATTGGGTGGATTTCGTTGGTTTGGGTAAGTCACATAGTTTTGTGCAACTACTAATGCTCAATCATTACACACGACATAAATCGTCAATTATCTACATATCACCGTTCCGACCTTTCGCACCCCTTTTAATCTGTCAACATACCCAAGGAATGAAAGCTTTTTTCAGTATTTGGCCAATAAAATTTCTAACATGCGTTGCTTTCAGACCGATTATGTCATCAGTTTTCAACCACAAACTCCAAATTCGGGTTCTATCGATTCAGGAGACATATTTATCCCGTCGACACAGTGCGTGTGTGCCGTGAAACACGGTGCCGTGAAACATTTTTGATATCCAGTCAATACTATTTTTGCATTTTACAGCCATTTGTAGGTGATGACGGGATAAATAGAATAGTAGGTTCGTGCCGTGAATGGGAAATAATATCTGGCGCGGCACGGAAACGGGATGTGCTCGGGATAGCCTCGCCCATCCCGTTTCCTGAGAGTTTCCAGATATGTGTTCCCATTCACGGCACTAACCTATTATTCTCTATATCAATTTGCTGATGCCGATATAATACGTGAACTGCATTTATCTGTTCCTACATGTAAGACATTAAAATCCATGCAATTGCGATTTTTTTCTGGCGAGCCCTCTAAGTGGTGATTATACGCGTGGCAAGCCATTTGATTGGATAGCCATTTTCCCGCAATGTGTCAAAATACACTACGACACCACGCGTCACGCTATTATTGGATGACACATGTGTGTCAGCCAATGAACGTCGCTTTATAAAGCGGTTAACACGGCGGTGTAACCAAAATATCTCCGCTCAGAGAGCTCGACCATCTATCTGAGAATGACAGACGTTTTTCAGACGATATATACATGTTTGACTTGCGTTGGCGGTTCATGTCCAATACATTAATCTGAACAATTTGGGACCGGTTTTATTGTTATCGGTTAACAAATAGTGGTTGTATTGGTTAAAAACATACGCGGGTAGCAGCTCCGTTTCTAACCTTGTAAATTACCGTACTTATACGTGTAATTCCCGGGAGGTAACGTACAGTGGGGTCAGCGTGTAAGTGCACACACGAACGAACATGACAAGTTGGTTCGCTACCCACCCAAAGTGTATGTTGTTACCACTCAGTTGAACCGTCTCGCCGAGACGGTTCAACCGAGTGGTAACAACATACACTTTTGATGCGAAATGAGAAAAAATGCAGAAAAATATTTACATTTTTGTTTGTATACATGCAATACAGTAGGGTCAGCGTTCCAACCTGTCGTGTTCGTTCGTGTGTGCACTTACACGCTGACCCCACTGTACATTGTATGTTGGTAATGTACCACCAGAGATACCGAAATAATCCATAAAACACCGAAATATGAACCGGTCTTCAGGAACCTGTGGTTTAACTTATAGCACGGTAACACAACTGAGGATTACGGCGGTGTGGTATACATGATTTTATTTCATTGCCCATAAAACAGAAAGCAAACGTGGCATGATCAGGAAATGTCCGTAGCATGTGGATACCTCCGCGATGCATATTATATATGCTTTAGGCCGTACAAAGTTCTGTCTCTGTTAAGCATCCGCTTGCGGGTAGGTTCTGTGAAAAAACAAGCAAACTCTGTATGTTATTTGACACTATTTTAGTGGTGAAGTACTATGAAAACTGATTGGGGACATGTGCACGTTTTATATCCGTTTAATTAGAGTATGTTCTACCTAGTTTGTTCTAAAGTTTGCGGGCGGAAATTTTAATGTATGCTAAAAACTTCCTTAACCCTTTGCAGACCGAAAACAAGACCGCAAAGGATTGAGGAAGTTATTAACATAAATTTACATTTGTTTTGTTTTCAATACCTTGTTTTTACCGGATACGTAGGTAGGTTTTCGTCATGTGGGTGGACGCTTAACAGAGAACAATAACAATTAGTACGTGTCCTGGGTGGCAGATAAAGTGTACATACATGTATTACGCAATATACAGAACAGGGTTCATCCGCATGTACGAGGAGGTAATCCGCGAGCATTAGGTCGTGAATTATCTACCGTACAGACAGACAACCGAACTGTTAGTTATTTATCGCACCCAGTCTGATTCTCCTGTCTACTGCTGGAACCAAGGTGTGGGTACGAACTGCGTGACGTCATGTTCTTTAGATGTGTTTACAGTAGATTTCCTTTAATATCTTTCTAATGGAAGGACATATTTTTTATTCCGCAGCAAATGCGGTACACATTGCCGTTTATTATAGGAATGAATGGCCTTTTAGTGGAATTTATCGGGGTATAAACTTGGAAAAGTCGCGGGAATACTGGACGAAGGCCGGAAGGGAATGAATGGCCTTTTTTTGTGGAATTTATCGGGGTATAAACTTGGAAAAGTCGCGGGAATACTGGACGAAGGCCGGAAGGCCTCGTCCAGTATTCCCGCGACTTGTTTTCCAAGTTTATATCCCTGATAAATTCCACAAAAAGGCCATTAATTCCCTTCCGGCCTCGTCCAGTATTCCCGCGACTTTTCCAAGTTTATATCCCCGATAAATTCCACAAAAAAAAGCCATTCATTCCTTATAATTCCAGTATTTGAAATAAATTCATCAAGAAAATGTGTTTATTTTCCGTTTTCTTAAGAATTATTTTAACTGCGCCTCACGGTTACGGAAAGTAGTTCGGCGTGGGAGTTTACTGCGATATAAATTTTGGACAGAGACTTGCTACGGGCCAATCAAATGTTAGGGAATTGTGTAAATATTTTTGTGCTGGAATTATTGTATAATTACCGCAGTGATAAAAGGGGTGTTTACTTTAAAACCGAGCTTATGAAGGGGTCATTGGAAACACTGGGCTAAGTCCTTTATGGACTTAGCCCCTTTTTTCCACTGGCCTCTTTCATATATTATTCATTCTTGAGATGGAGAAACATTCCTTGGACCGCGCATATAACACATTTCTAAGCATACACAGTAAAACATGCACATAGCGAATTCCCCGGACCAAGAAAACCAGTTCGTTATAATCGCATATACATGCATTGAATTAGTAATGAAATATAACGAATTCGCTGCTTTTAGATACATGTAGCTACAATGTACATCTATTCCAGTCGCATGTCCGAAATATGCAAATTTGATTGGGCAAGGGTGCGCTGATTTGCTTGATTTGGAGTACGAATTTGGAGATCATGATCGGGAGTGTTACGAGCGCGGCCACTGGCGTTTCTCAAGGACACAATAAATACTGGGCACGGTAAACGGGAAAGAGCCAAACAGCGAATCAGCCATTTTATTTTGTCATTGCGGATCACGTATGTTGCTTGCATGCACATATAAATGTATACCCCACCTGGGGTGGGGTTGGTTGCTCACATACAGAGGGAATTAAGAAACAGATACTGAGGGGCGGGAATTAGACTGTCAAAGTAATTCCAGGTCTTGGGATAGTAGATATTCAAAAGTCAGTCGGTACTGGAAATTATACACATATTACATTCATAGATGCCGGATTTGTCCATTTTAGACTTCGTCTATTTCTCATGTTTATGTTACTCCCCCGGGTGGGGAAGGAAGATATTATAGGAATGAATGGCCTTTTTGTGGAATTTATCGGGGTATGAACTTAGAAAAGTCGCGGGAATACTGGACGAAGCGATAAAAAATTACAATTTTCGAAAAAAAAAATCGAAAATTGTAATTTTTTAGGGCCTCGTCATGTATTCCCGCGACTTTTCCAAGTTTATATCCCCGATAAATACCACAAAAAGGCCATTCATTCCTTATAATTCCAGCATTTTAAATAAATTCATCAAAAAAATGTGTTTATTTTCCGTTTTCTTAAGAATTATTTTAACTGTGCCTCACGGTTACGGAAAGTAGTTCGGCGTGGGAGTTTACTGGGATATAAATTTTGGACAGAGTCTTGCTACGGGCCAATCAAATGTTAGGGAATTGTATAAATATTTTTGTGCTGGAATTATTGATAGGTGCATTACAACTACATTTGCACGAGGTGAATCTTACAAATTTATCCTGTTCATTGACAGACTAGCAAATTTGTAAGATTCACTCGTGTAAAAGGAGTTTTAAAAATCTAAGTTTTCCAAATGTTGACAGCATGAACAGTTTGTTGTGATGTTGTCATAACTATTTGTCATTTCAGCAAAGCACCTATTGCAGACGTGTATGTTTTATGTTTATATATAAAATGTGAACGCGATGCATTGCATGAGCGAGAGGCGGGGATCAGAGCCTGTCTGGGAAATGTAACCCGTAGCTTTGTTGGAGGAGTGGACCATCAGATAGATCAGCAGAATCAGATCTCTTTCCGATAAACAGCGGCGCCTGAAATCGCTTGGACGCAAATCGTGGCTGATTACTCGCAATTGTGAGCGCTTTCAATGCTGTAAGAATATTTTGCATCGAGTCGCGACGTCCAATGAACTCCGGGGGCACAAATCGCTTGTTGGTTGCTATCCGACTACCGGGTTGGAACATGTCGACGGCGGCCAACCCCTGCCATGGTACATAGTGGCCCCATGACCGCTTCACCTCAGCCCCCGGTCCCTCCATCAGTAGGGACCTCTTCCGTCGGCTATGCATGTCTGTATTCTCGTCAGATGCCGTCACCGATCGTTTACCGACGAACATCGGTCTGTATTGAGGTCGCTTTCCCACGAACATCGGGGGTGAAGATGCTTTCTTGCCTACAAACATCGGTTGATATCGCTTTCCAACAAACATCGGCTGATATCGTTTCCCGACAAACATCGGTTGATATCTTTTACCGACGAACATTGGTTGGTATCGCTTACCAACAAACATCGGCTGATATCTTTTACCAACAAACATTGGCGAGTTTCTGGATTTCTTGCCAACAAATCTTGGAATATACCTTTTGCCAACAAACATCGGCTTGTACCGTTTGCCGACGAACGATGGCTGGTAACTGCGTTTGTCCGTTATGTCTGTTTCACCATTGTCCATGATCTCAGCGGCGTCAGCAGCAGCATTAAACAATGTCTTATCTTCATTTATCTCTTGCGCAAGAGCGTCCAAATCGGGATTTTCACCTAAATTCGATTCATATTTTCCAAGAATATAAAGCATGCGCGACTCATCTTCAGTCTGAATATCACCTAAGTCAGCGTCTGTTACATGCACGGCATCGTCTACTTTGTCAGCGGCTTGCTCGCGCTTGCCTACGAATTGCGGAACATATCGCTTAACTAGCACTTGCGCTTCTGGGTAATTAATCGCGTTTGCTGCGTCTTCGGCTGATGCTTGAGCGTTTGCTGCGATGGCTGCTGCGCCTGAAGGCAGAAACAAACATGTAATTTATTACAATGGAACCTCTCTAAACCGGACACCAAGAAAACACATGTGATCTTATTGTTGATGAGTTTCTTGGTCATTTATCTCAGGTGATACTGTCTGATCATGATCGCATAGCACACAACTATGGTTCAGGATGATCAGATGCCTGATTTACAGTGAAACCTCTCTAAGCAAGACACCCTGGGGACCTCCCAGGTGTCCGGTTTAGAGAGGGTTCACTGTAAATTAAATTGTCTTTCGCAGTACAATAACACAGTGTATAATATGCATAATAATACACTAGTGTAATACGTATGCTTAATATATACGTATTTTCGTTTCCCATTGAAAGATAATGCAACGAAAACCGTCGATATGTTTCCATATTGACGTCTCGTGAGTTCATATTATAGGAATGAATGGCCTTTTTGTTGAATTTATCGGGGATATAAACTTGAAAAAGTCGCTATTAAAAAATTCAATTTTTTTTTTTTTTCGAAAATTGTAATTTTGTACGGCCTCGTCCAGTATTCCCGCGACTTTTCCAAGTTTATATCCCCGATAAATTCCACAAAAAGGCCATTCATTCCTTATAATTGCAGCATTTGAAATAAATTCATCAAGAAAATGTATTTATTTTCCTTTTTCTTAAGAATTATTTTAACTGCGCCTCACGGTTACGGAAAGTAGTTCGGCGTGGGAGTTTACAGGGATATAAATGTTGGACAGAGTCTTGCTACGGGCCAATCAAATGTTAGGGAATTGTGTAAATATTTTTGTGCTAGAATTATTGGTCAGTGCCGGAACTAAGTTTCACTTCGCAAATAGTTCTTTCTAAATCACCACTAATTTGTGTATTGTATTTATAGTTTTGTATATCTTTGGAGGCGCATACAAATTACGAGTGGTGTACAGGGGCGTAGTTAGTCAATTTGAATCTGCAGGCCCGGTTGACGACTTCGAGCACCGTTGGTGCGAGTATGCTATGGGGGTCTGGGGGCATACCCCTACAGAAAAAAAATCGAAACTAGAAGGTAAATGATGCACTCTGGTACATTTCAAAACACCTTTTCTCGAAAATTCTGCAGGCCCGGGCCTGCAGTGCCTTAATGCAGCTACGCGCCTGGTGTACGTATATAATTAAAAGGTTATTTGTATGTTGATATATGCCACTCGTTCCGCCGCGCACCGATATTGCGCTCCCTAAAGTCGCGCAATATCGCACGCTGTGGAATTAGTGCATATATGCACATACAAATCAGATTACTTTTACAAATTTGGCCGTTATTCAAAATATACAAAGTGATCATGTTGGTCAATATATGGCGGCTTCATTATGTAACAAATATAATCTAACATTTGTGTTGATTTAATATAATATTTATTAAACTCGTTGACTGATTACATAAGAAACGAGGCATTGCCTCGTTTCTTATGAAATCAGTAAACTCGTTTCATTAATGATATTTATTTCAGTAAACTCGTTTGATAAATATCATATTAAATCATCACGCACGTAGGATCCACTAAAGGCAACACTTTAGAGACCATGTGTACTACAAATGAAATATACTAATGCATATATGATACTATTTGTTCTGACGACTTCAACGTCGTTTATCTGAAGTTCACTGCCGCCTTCTCCACATTCGTCTATGAACTGATATGCAAGAAAAACAGGACTCATTTGCTGTTATTGCTTGAGTTTTTTGTTTGCGTAAAGTTCTCGTACAGCTAGACTTGTGCAGCTTTTGCTTCGTTACATTTAGTTAGGTGGCATAGTGAAATTACCGTTACCTGACTGATAAAAGCACCATATTTGGCATAGGGCTCCCTTAGGGCATATTAAATAATGTTAGCCTAGGAGCCCTCCAGAGATTTTAATGTAAAGCACCAAAATCCAAGATGGCCGCCATATATAATAATAATCAAAATAATAAAAAAAATTTGCGCCGAATATGCACCCGACTGTGCGCTCAATATTATGCCCCCATGACGGAATGTCAATGGGGCAGTATGTTTTGTACTTGTCTGTCTGTGCGTGCGTGCGTCCGTGTGTGTGTTTGTCCGTCCGTCCGTCACACGTTTGGTTCACCTTGTTTGAAAAGTATTTTTCTCAGCGGCTGCAAGACCCACAGGCACCAAACTTGCACAACATACTTGCCTAGTGGTGTGCTACAAAACTAATATGTAGTATGTGACCTTAATTTGACCGTGACCACGTTATTGACTTAACAGTTTTTCGAGAAAAAGCTGCCGATGGGGGAATTGCTAATTTTGAAGATGACATTAAAGATGTCCTAGCCAGTCACTTATTAGAACATCTACAGTAATTTAAATGATACAGACAAAACTCATTGTTCAAGCAAGTAACTGGTGTAATGATTTATTAATATGTCTCTGGGTAGTTTGGCGGCCATCTTGGAATTTCGTCATGATAATGGGTAAGACATGTGAAAATTGCAATAGTACAAATCTGATTCAGTATGTTCAGTGACTTAAAAATCAATATTTGTAAACCAATCTGGTCTTCTTACGACTCATATGACTGGATAAAAGCGTTATATTCCATATATGGCGGCCATCTTGAATTTTGGTGCTTATGTTAAAATCTCCGGAGGGCTCCTAGGCTAACATTGATTAGTATGCCATAAGGAAGCCTCATGCCAAATTTGGTGCTTTTATCAGCCAGGTAACGGTAATCTCTAAATATAGCCCTATCCAACCTAACTAATTAGCTCGTCTCGAGTTTATTGTCCTTTAATATACTTAATCATGCAACTCTCGTGTCGTTCTGTTATTAGACCCGCACATGCACTGTCTGGATAGCAGGTGTGTATCGCATTGCGGCATTTCTAGAGATCTATAGATTGTCATATTGTAATATATAATACCAGTACCATGTTATTCGCATGTCACGAGACAGATTACATTACATGTTCTTTACATCAGAGACATCATCTGAGACATTTTCTGGCAAAATAAAAAGTAATTCACCATTAGCCCACGGCTTAATTCGATTCGGAATCGGTTAAACACCTTCCATACCCGGTTACGTATTAATTTGCATTACTATACATTTTATATCAGACGTAAATTTCCACACTGATATCAGGGGCGATAACCGCGTTAACCTAAAATGCTAACGGACATTACTGTTTATTCTCTGTATTTATGTGTTGATGTGCAATGATCATAAATTTACTTCTATAATCTGTCGAAATTATTATTTTTTCCTGTGACGCATTTAATTAGTATAAATAATTATAATATGTTGTGCCCACTGAGTGGACATGTACCTTTAAACGTAAATACGTGGTCAAGAAAAAAGATGGGTGCAACAAATTCTGAGTGCATAAACCCTGGTCAATGCGAAAACCGCGTCCGTACTAGGTCCCAAGAATGAAGCCTGTTTCGCTAAACTTCATACGACAAAAATGGTCGTACGAATATTTCTATAAAGTCGCTTAACACATTGATGCGGTTCATTAATCGTACAATTTTTCGCATACATATACAAGGTGCATGATCACGTGGCTACAACAACAACAACGTCGCCCACTCCAAAGTAAGTATTCTTTGATATTGTCCTTAATATGCAACGGATTTTCATGAAATATGGCGCAGCAAACGCACCTTCATGAGCTGCATTTGGTGGTCTAGTGAGTTTGGCACAAACTTATGTCGTTTTTGCGAAGTAGCGATTTCCGTGCCGGAGACACGGACATCGATTCTTCGCAAAAACACGACAGAAGTTTGGGCGAAAATACAGAGACCACAAAAATGCACCTTAACAAGACGTGTTTGATGCGCCATATTTCATCAAAATCCGTTACGTAATAAGGACACTATAAAATAATACGTACTTTGAATCGGTACTTGTTGTTGTTGTTAGTACCACGTGATCATACACATTGATATAGGGGTGAATAAATCAGAAAACTTCCACCAAAGATTTCCCAAAATCGGCTACCAATGCGTGCTTTTTAGTTTTGGCACTTACAAACTTCTTAGTCATACGTAGTTTAGTGATACGGACCCCAGGGGCCTTTTCACTAAACTTCGTACGACTAAAATGTTCGTAAGTGCAAACTTACATTACTCACATCCTTTTTTCCCCATGTTAAATTCCCATAGACAATCGTAATAAAATAAAAAATTTACCAAACTTCACGAAATAAAAAGTAGGCACATTATTAAATTTCGATAAAATTTATTGTCATACCGCAGATAAGTTTCTCGGCTTTTGATTGGCTATCTTGCCTGGTCATATATATTATATGACCTGCCAAGGCCGTCGAACATAGAGAAATTGCGATTCCCCTCCGGCGCCTCGCGTCCAATGAAGACACATTTTGAAAGTGTCTAGCGATTGCGAATTGTATTCCTCACTATACACAATAAAACCCCGAATTGATCAATACAAGTAACAAATTGTACACTCAAAACCAGTCTTTATTGTTTATTTTTCCATAAATATTCTTCGCTCATCAAAATATGAGCGAAAAATTAGCCAAAATAACGAAAATTGCTTTTCAAATCTCAACACGCTTCGCTTCGTGACACGGCTATATTTAGGTCACAAACTATGGGTTCAACGCACGAAACCGCGGCGTAGCAATGACAGCGAATGTTTGGGAACCAGTCGCATTATTCTAGAGGCGCCAAAGGGAGAGCAGATCGATAGAGCAGTGGAATATAAATTAAATTACACGATATAAAAAAACTGTCATAAAGTCGTTTTCGATGGATTTCTTACTCCATATTTAGTTTGTTTTCGTTTAATAAAAAATCAAAATGTTCATTTACGCCTTTATATTAAGACTGACGGTAGAAAATCGAATCTCGGATTATTTTTCTTCCTGAAAAAAAAAACCGCAAAGATCAAAAGAAGAGATATGTTTATACGGCCAAATACAGGATCTGCGGTATGACAAATACGTTATTGTGATTCTACACAGGCTATATGGTGTAATATTGCCCGTCTGAAGGTATGTTCACCCTCGGCTATCGCCTCGGGTGAACATACCTCCAGACGGGCAATATTACACCATATAGCCTGTGTAGAATCACAGAAACTTATAATATTATCGAAAAACAACAACATTGTATTTGAATTGTTTATATGGCCGTCCAATTTGAGCAGGTTTCGTGAAACAGACAATAATATCCACCAAGCTATAAACGTTCATTCTGAAATTCCTAAAATACACCCTTGTACGTCAAGTCTCGTCTATACATGACGGTTTATGTCGTATTATACGACTTTATCAACCCAATTCCCAGAACAAGCAGTGGCATAACGTGATTTCATTTAGAGACTGTCTGCACAGCTCCACATTGCGTGATATCCGGCAACACTTGCTGGCGGACAAGTGACCAATGCACGTGTCCATGAGTGTAATGTTCACTTCGAACTAATCGCTTTTCCGGGAACCGTGCGTGTATATTATTTGTTAAGCTAAACCGAACCATCACGTCTTTGATACGTTTTCGAGTTTTGTTTATGCATGTACGCAGCACATGGGTAATGTATGGACACGACGATGTGATAACACAGTTAGCTAACTTTCGTCCGCATGTACGATCGAAAATCCACTCACTAAAGCTCGCGGATTTTCTTCTCGTACATGCGGACGAACCGTGATATAACTGTGGCGCTAAATACCGATGTATTAGAAATATTAAAACTGTGCCCCAGGCTAAGAAAAGTGACCTTACGGCATTTACGACAATTGTAGGTCTTGATCATCTAGAAAAGTCACATCTAGTCTGAGCACTATGTATTTATTGAAAGCCGTAGAACACCTTTATTGACTGAATGGCGAACAGCGTGGGCCCTGATCAGACTGCGCGGATGCGCAGGCTGATCTGGGACTGCGCTGGTCGCTAACGTCTTAAGGTACATTTTCTCCGCCGTGGATTCATATGTAAAAATAAGGATATTGCATTTGAACGGGCAGTTTACAAAAAGCACACCGTTTGTGGCCATAGCAACACGATAAACTGTAATAGCCTTACAGACACTGGGTCTCATACATGCGCAGAAAGTGATGAAATAAATTGTATTGTTTATAGTGAATCATATTTCTCAACCCCTTTGTCCCCTTTGTACACATGAGTCGCCTGAAAAGAAATCTGAGCCAAGTTAAACATTGTTAAACAACCTTGGTATAGCGCTGTATATATACCGTATTACCTGTACATAGTGACATTGGTGTGTCGGTATATATAAAGTATTACCTGTACATAGTGACATTGGTGTGACGGTATATATAAAGTATTACCTGTACATAGTGACATTGGTGTGGCGGTATATATAAAGTATTACCTGTACATAGTGACATTGGTGTAGCGCTGTATATATACCGTATTACCTGTACATAGTGACCTTGGTGTGGCGGTATATATAAAGTATTACCTGTACATAGTGACTTTGGTGTAGCTGTATATATACAGTATTACCTGTACATAGTGACATTGGTGTAGCGCTGTATATATACCGTATTACCTGTACATAGTGACCTTGGTGTGGCGGTATATATAAAGTATTACCTGTACATAGTGACATTGGTGTGGCGGTATATATAAAGTATTACCTGTACATAGTGACCTTGGTGTGGCGGTATATATAAAGTATTACCTGTACATAGTGACATTGGTGTGGCGGTATATATAAAGTATTACCTGTACATCGTGACCTTGGTGTGGCGGTATATATAAAGTATTACCTGTACATAGTGACATTGGTGTAGCGGTATATATAAAGTATTACCTGTACATAGTGACATTGGTGTAGCGGTATATATAAAGTATTACCTGCACATAGTGACCTTGATAACGTAAGAAGGAGAACGACTACAGCCAACGCCCCTGTGTGCCCATCCATGCTGGTCCCCGTTCTGAAATGACACACACAACAACAATATTACTTGGACGCTACGCAACTGCAGGGTAAATAACACTTAGACCACGGTTCATCCGCATGTAGGGGAAAATAATCCGCGAGCTTCAGCTCGCGGATTATCTTCCAGTACATGCGGACAACGGTGCTCTAAGCAATTTATCCCACATACCCGTACCACGTCTGGTTTTCCTGATAACCGTCCCACATACCCATACACGTCTGGTTTTGATAACCCATACCCGTACCATCTGGTTTTCCTGATAACCCTCCCACATACCCGTACCACGTCTGGTTTTCCTGATAAACCTCCCACATACCCGTACCACGTCTGGTTTTCCTGATAACCCTCCCACATACCCGTACCACGTCTGGTTTTCCTGACCCTAACCCCATACCCGTACCACGTCTGGTTTTCCTGATAACCCTCCCACATACCCGTACCACGTCTGGTTTTCCTGATAACCCTCCCCCATACCCGTACCACGTCTGGTTTTCCTGATAACCCTCCCCCGTACCACGTCTGGTTTTCCTGATAACCCTCCCACATACCCGTACCACGTCTGGTTTTCCTGATAAACCTCCCACATACCCGTCTGGTTTTCCTGATAACCCTCCCCCATACCCGTACACGTCTGGTTTTCCTGATAACCCTCCCACATACCCGTACCACGTCTGGTTTTCCTGATAACCCTCCCCCATACCCGTACCACGTCTGGTTTTCCTGATAACCCTCCCCCATACCCGTACACGTCTGGTTTTCCTGATAACCCTCCCACATACCCGTACACGTCTGGTTTTCCTGATAACCCTCCCCCATACCCGTACCACGTCTGGTTTTCCTGATAGCCCTCCCACATACCCGTACCACGTCTGGTTTTCCTGATAACCCTCCCCATACCCGTACCACGTCTGGTTTTCCTGATAAACCTCCCCCATACCCGTACACGTCTGGTTTTCCTGAGAACCCTCCCACATACCCGTACACGTATGGTTTTCCTGATAACCCTCCCCCATACCCGTACCACGTCTGGTTTTCCTGATAACCCTCCCCCATACCCGTACCACGTCTGGTTTTCCTGATAACCCTCCCACATACCCGTACCACGTCTGGTTTTCTGATAACCCTCCCACATACCGTACACGTCTGGTTTTCCTGATAACCCTCCCCATACCCGTACCACGTCTGGTTTTCCTGATAACCCTCCCCCATACCCGTACCACGTCTGGTTTTCCTGATAACCCTCCCCATACCCGTACCACGTCTGGTTTTCCTGATAACCCTCCCCCATACCCGTACACGTCTGGTTTTCCTGATAACCCTCCCACATACCCGTACACGTCTGGTTTTCCTGATAACCCTCCCACATACCCGTACCACGTCTGGTTTTCCTGATAACCCTCCCACATACCCGTACACGTCTGGTTTTCCTGATAACCCTCCCCATACCCGTACCACGTCTGGTTTTCCTGATAACCCTCCCCCATACCCGTACACGTCTTTTTTTCCTGATAACCCTCCCACATACCCGTACACGTCTGGTTTTCCTGATAACCCTCCCACATACCCGTACCACGTCTGGTTTTCCTGATAACCCTCCCACATACCCGTACACGTCTGGTTTTCCTGATAACCCTCCCACATACCCGTACCACGTCTGGTTTTCCTGATAACCCTCCACCATACCCGTACCACGTCTGGTTTTCCTGATAACCCGTGGACACAACTCTAGAATATGGTTCACGTAGGGTAAACTACCCTTGTTTCAATAATAGTTTAATTATGGATGTATACAGTGCTACCTCGTTAAACCGGACCGTGCTTAACATAAATGTATCACACAAAAAGCAAACAAAACATTTATCACACTGAACAGGCGATCAAGCTAATTTGTTAGAACTATTGTTATGGCGTAAGACCCGTGTTTTTAAAAAGTTCAACCGGCAATGTATGTGCTGCGACCGACATATGCTAATTTGCATAAATTCTGGAAGACCACAAATTTGGATGTTGGTTGTATAATTATTCGCCAGCCCTCTAATAATAATACTTTTCGAAATTGAAGGGGTCAGTGGAATAAGGGGGCTAAGTCCATGAGGGACTTAGCTCCCTTCTTCCACTGATCCTTTAAATTGCATTGTAATTTGTTCTGACCCGAGTCATATATTAAATGCACTATACTTTCCCACGGATAGTTCCGTTAACTCCAGTCTGATGACAGCGAGCTACTGTGCAAAGGGATATAATGGAAATAATTGCCAGGTTTACATAAGCCGTGCTATGTGACGCAATCTGACAAACTGGGTCCTGTTGAGCCACATGTTGTCTGATTTGCTACCAATTTCTGTAACCAGGGGCCGTTTCACTAAACTTCGTACGACTAAAATGTGCAAACTTATGATAGTCTGTAAATTTCACATTAATAATGTTTTCTTGTTAACAATTATTGGATTTACATGTATTGAGCATACTATTAGTATGCAGCCTATGCTCAATAAATGTAAATCCAGCAATTGAAATTCATCCCGTCAACATAGTGCGTATGTGCCGTGAAACACGCTGCCGTGAAACATTTTTGATATCCTGTCAATACGATTTGGAGATGCGGCTGTGGTTATTTTTTTGCATTTTAAAGCTATTTGTAATGTTGACAGGATAAATAGAATAGTATGTTAGTGCCATGAATGGAAAAAATATCTGGCGCGGCTCGGAAACGGGATGTGCTCGGCAGAGCCTCGCCCATCCCGTTTCCTAAGCCTTGCCATATATTGTTTCCCATTCACGGCACTAACCTACTATTCTCTATTTCCAGACCATCCTAAATTTGCACTTACGAACACTTTAGTCGTACGAAGTTTCGTGAAACGGACCCCTGATATATAGAGAATATCAGGGTATTGTCTATTGATATATAGAGAATATCAGGGTATTGTCTATTGATATATAGAGAATATCAGGGTATTGTCTATTGATATATAGATAATATCAGGGTATTGTCTATTGATATATAGAGAATATCAGGGTATTGTCTATTGATATATAGAGAATATCAGGGTATTGTCTATTGATATATAGAATATATGGTATTGTCTATTGATATATAGAGAATATCAGGGTATTGTCTATTGATATATAGAGAATATCAGGGTATTGTCTATTGATATCAAGTTTATCAGGCAGGGCTAGGAACCCCGTATGAATTCTGAGGATATCTGAGATATTTCTACCGTTTCCGAACCGTGACTATTAACTATTTGCATGCTGGGGAAATAATGGCTAAAAATATTTCAAATACAGCAGCAGACGACACTTCATTACTATTGTTTTTTCTTATTGCTCTCTGAAAACTATGAATATGAGTCGCCGAATTTCATTGGAATTGCATCAATTCTAATGAAATTCCACGACGCTAGCGTGCAAAGGTTTAAACTTGATATCAACAGGCACCGGCCTGGTATTCTATTTATCAGGTAACATTTTCTGCTACATAATGAAAACATAACGTGAGTTTCGTTGAAAAATACGGAGCCCCGCAGGAGACATGCATTTTTTTTATTAATTCGTTCCCACGATATAACAATTCATTCCCTCAATTTAACAATTCGTTCGTTCGAATTAACAATTCGTTCCCACGATATAACAATTCGTTCCCTCGAATTAGCAATTTGTTCAAACGAAATGATAATTAGTTCCCTCAATTTAACAATTCGTTCCCTCGAATTAACAATTCGTTCCCACGATATAACAATTCGTTCCCCCGAATAAACAATTCGTTCCCGTGGGAACGAATTAACGGTTATTTCGTGGGAACGAATTGTTAAATTGAGGGAACGAATTGTTAATTCGTGGGAACGAATTGTTAAAATGAGGGAATGAATTGTTATTTCGTAGGAACGAATTGTTATTTCGTGGGAACGAATTGTTATTTCGTGGGAACGAATTGTTATTTCGTGGGAATGAATTAATAAAAAAAAGAATTCTACGTCCCCTGCGGAGCTCCGTAGAAAATAACGCTGACACGTTAGCCTTGCGTAATTACAATGACGTCGTTCGGTTTCATCCATAGGTGACTGGACAAATCAGTCTGTTTCGTCTCTGCTATAATTTATATTATAAACTAGATAATCACGTGTTTTTTTCTGACACTTGTGGTATCGTCATGTGATGTCGTTCGACTAATACATCAGTTAAAGGAATTTTGCTTCCATTGTGATTTACTGTCTGTTTCACGAAAGCTGCCCAAATTTTACGGCTATATAAACAATTCAAAAACAATATTTTTTTCGATAATATTAAATTAAAGGAAAATTTAAGAATGAGCCTTCTTTTTATTTCGTGAAATTTGGTCAAATATTGATTTTATTGCGAAAAAAAAAATTTCCCCATGTTAACTCCCCATAGACATTTTCACTCCGTGAAGATGTCTATGGAGATTTAACATGGGGAAATTTTTTAGAATTTTAGTAATCCTGGACCGATTTTCAAAATTTAACTTTTGTTTTCTTAGTTAGATCATATCCAAGATATTTAGCCCGGTTTCGGAGTCAATTTCCAATTTTTTTCGTTTTTTGACTCCTCCCACACTGCTTTACCTCTTTTTCCCCCATGTTCAATTCCCATAGACAAATCAATTTTTCGTAATATAGATATGAGACGCGCCATATGTTTAAAAATGCCTGCTGCTGAATACACAGGTGTTTGAACAGATGTTGGTGTCATATTGGTCTTGTGCAACTACTAATCATTGCTAAATCACCATTAAACACGAAATTACAAAGTAAATTGTATGTTGGTAACAATGCACCCAAACCACCAGCGATGCCGAAATAACCCATACAACATCGATATATGAACCGTTTTTCAAGAACCTGTGGCTGAATACCGACATAAGCTGAAATCGAAAGTATACTACATGTGTGAACACATCATTTTCTTCTCGTGTTATGTCATTGGCGAGAAAATGCATTTCAATGGATAATTGGTAGGTTGCGGCGGAGCTATATACGGTGCTATATTGCCCTAGATACGCGGCCTTCGTGTTCCGGTTGCCATGGAATCCTCTGCGATTCCATTCTACTCCGTATGTCGTGTACCTTGGAGGGCTTTGGGTCGTTATTCCCTTTGTGAGAGTCAGGTCGGTCTTGTTGTACAATAGGGCGTCTTGAACGTCCCGTACAATGTGTTGTATTCTGTGTGAAATGTGGCTGTGATTGGAGGAACGGGGCTTATGACCAGTGTAGTTCCTGTAGTCTATTTCACCACGATTGCAAAGTATAATTATCTTGCTAAGTATATTTTGAGGGATCAATTTTTAAGTTAAGGATAAATTTATTATTTTTTTATTATACTCAATTTATTTCATTATCACAGCCATTTTGGCTGTGATAATGTAATAAAATCAGTATAATAATTCTGCATACTTTTAATCATCAAACATTCATTCGTTAGTTCTATATGACATAATGCATTTCAGGAAAATAAATGATTACTCCCTCAAAGTATACATAGCTAGATAAGTACATGTATACTTTTCAATTTTTGTGAAATCGGCTACTGATCTAATAGAGCGCACATAGAGCCTGGCAATGATCTATATTGATTGTTAGAGGCATGAAGGGTGGGTGTTTCACTGATGGAATGGCGGACAATGCATATCCTGATCAGACTGTGCGGATGCACAAAATGTCGCAAAATCCATAAGCCCCATATCTCCAGTCACAGCAGAAAATGTGTGCCTGCATAGAACCCCGGCATAGCCTCGTTTCTTATGAAATCAGTAAACTCGTTTAATGAATATCATATTAAATCATCACTCATGTAAGATCACCTATGCATCTGCTCTGAATGTTGACAACAATCTGATAAATCGGGTCTCATTTCATTTGCGACCAGTGTATATTGTGATGAGATGCCACACTGATACAGCCCGATGTAGTTGACACGTCTAACTGTCGTTGAAATACTAAACTGTCCGCAACACAATGATATGTTGAAAGATGCAAACTGAATCACAACTCCACTAGATCTATTACAACTTTTTCGGACATAAGACCGATTTTCAATGAGGGACTTCCGCTGAAACGGTGGAAAAGCGTGTGAGTGGTTCATTAAACACCATTCAACATTGGAATACTGTTCATGCAATATTTGTATAGTTGGTTACCTAAATGGCTCGCTGGTCTTAAAACATTTAAATCCGGTACTATCAGATTGTGTCCCCTTTATGTCATCTCTTTCGCCAGGAAATTCGCCATTGTGTGACATACGCCTTGAATAACGAGAACGTTATGAAAAAAAATCAAAGTCGTGTTTAGAAAGGCCCGCGACAGACAATATCAACCTTACATGCTGTCTGGTACCAGTGTAGCCCCATATCACCCTGTGTGTCCACACAGTCTGACTAGGGTCCACACTACTCATCCGTCTGACAATAAACAATGATTGCTGCCGCTTAGAACATTAAATCGCGGGAACATAATAGTGTCGTCTGCTGTTTTTTTCTGTTTTTGTTTATGTTTGTCATCACAGAAGAAATAAATGATAGCGTATGGGATTCGACTCCATAGGTGATGGCCCTCATACGCTGTAAAAAGACGCTTCCATCGCAAGAAAAAATACAAACAAAACTAATCAGCAGACGAACATTTTAAATCTGCGTACATTTCGATTTCACGATTTGATCTTGCCGGATGAACTGTAGGTTGCCGTTGTTCAAGAGCTAAGTTTTGTACGATGTCGGCACGTTTGAAGTCTCAGCGACAAATAATCGTGGGATCGATATTTTGGAACCAAATCTTGAAGATTTTATAAACCAATATTTATAACTGGTAGACAAATCTGCGCTTTTGGCGGTCCGCACTGAATGACGTATGAATGACGGGTCCGACATTTTCAGGACGGGTAACTTATATGAAAGGAAGGAGTTAGCACCCTAATTCCACTGACCCATTCATTATTAGCCGATCTATTTATAGATCGGCTAATATATTGGTCATCCATCGAATTATGAAAAAGTTTGTAGCAACCCTTTTCTCCGCTATTCGGTAATCTACGAACGCGAATTTTGCTGTATCACTCCCAAATTGCATCAACCAATAAAGTTTGCATTTTTGGCAATTATCTCCGTTTAAAACTTTAAATATAGCCAAATAACACAATTTTGAATACGTAATGAGCTGAACGCAGGAAGAGATTGAACCCGGAAGTTGTTGTTGTTGAAGTCCATAGTTGGCTCTAATGGCCATATATGCCAACATACGCCGATTATTGGGCTAATTTAAAGCTTTTATTTATTAAACAGAACAAGTTTCAGCCACGTATAATCGCGTAAAATGTGTTTATTCGGCTAATTTATAATCGACCTCTGCTCAAAATCTCCTCCGACTAGCAACCTCAGCATCTTGGGTTTATCCCATTGGATCGCGTATGCGCGTCATTTAACGCTAGTTAATATTAACAAAATTTTCCACCAATCAAAACGAAGAATTGCCCTTCATAGCGAACTTTGATTTGTTTACGTATCATGCAGGGATGGCAGGGATGCATCCAGCACGCGCGATTGCGGCAATCCCCCTTAATTATTGTCAATGCCGCAAATTATTGATTGTTTTGCGCCCGACATCGCGCAAAAAATCACGGATGGGCCCCTTTTTAAATGACCAGGGCGCACATTAAAAAAACGTAATTGACTATTTAAACGCGCTGCGTATTTAAATCATTGGAAGGCGTGCAGTTCAATCGAGTTTGTGCGGCCGTTGAACGTAAGCTTCGAGTCGATTTAAACCATTTAAATCGATAAACAAGGGATAAACAAGTGACAAGTGCCTGAATGGTCACTTTGTTAAGTAAGATTTGTATTCGACTGGACTGGTGAATGCGATATCCCTTTGCTAAAAATATGTTTCTGCATGCCTAACAAATATCATGATCGTAGCTCCGTGTTATTATTATATTACATTTCCGTACACTGTGTTGACAATATTGTGGCAATATGTGGACCTGTGCAGATATATGTAGATGAATATAGGACTATTAAAAAAAAATCCGGGCTCCGGTAGCGAGCATTATTTTTCATTTTTTTTTTTTTTTTTCAATTTTTTTTCCAAATGTTTATTTTTTTTTCTTCAATTTTGTAAAAAAAATTGATCAATTTTTTTTCTACATCAAATTTTATTTCCCATTAATATTGTTTTCGGGGCCCCAATTTTTCTAATAGAATTCAATTTTTTTTCTTGAGAATTTGGTTGGGGAGGAAATCAACACTTCTCTCACTTTTCGTAACTACTAAAATGTGGACATATATTGAACCCTGATTTGATCGGCTAATAACATCATGCTCTGCATGACTTTTCATATTATATTTTGAAGTGTTTGTATCATGTGCAAGGTGCATGATCACGTGGTTACAACAACAACAACAGTTACTGAAACTTCCAGAAGCGCCTCCGATTCAAGGTACGTATTCTTTCATATTGTCCTTATTATATAACGGATTTTGATGAAATATGCACATCAAACGCGTTTTGTTAAGCTGCATTTGGTGGTCTCGTTACTTTGACCCAAACATCTGTCGTTTTGGCGAAGAATCGATTTCTGTCGAAATCAATTCTTCGCAAAAACGACATAAGTATATGTCGAAGTCCTGAGACCACCGAATGCAGCTATTGAAGAGGTTTTTGCTGGTCCATATTTCATCAAAATCCGTTGCATATTAAGGAAACTATCAAATAATACTTTCTTTGGAGTGGGTGCGCTTTCAACACATTCAACCATTGTTTTTGTTGTTCTAACCACGTGATCATGCACATTGATGTGGCTGGCCAATATAGTATTGTCTATACAAAGGTATAGACGTTGATGCCTTATCAGAGAGTCGATTCAAATCGTATGTAAAAACATACATGTACTTTCCCGGAATAATATTTGGAAATGTTTCTGTGCGCCTTATGAACAGTATGTTTGTTGTTTAATGTAGACCCGAAAATAAAGAAGGGTCATTTACAGTATGTGATTTATTTAATGATTTTTAACGGCCTATCAACCGCTGAGGTAATTGTAGGCCGGAATCTGGGACGGTTGGTTAGTCGACTTTATGTTCTGAACTCCAGATTTGATTAATATAACCGTAAAACGCACTACATACCGTTCCATCTCACAATAGAGTTCAATCTCACAATAGCTAGAGAGTCCCTATTTACTTATGTATAGATGTAAAACATGAACATGTATATAATGTTGTGGACTTGCTGATCAAGAGAAATAACTGATGCTGTGGGAGAGTCTTTATCATTTATTTCCAATCCACAACAATATATAGATGTTCATGTTTTACATGTATACATTATACAATACTATTGTCTTTCCAAGTGTAATTTGTAATTGTGTTTTATCCCGTCAACACAGTGCGTATGTGTGAATTATTTTTGATATCCTGTCAATACGACCTAATCACTGCGTATGAATATGTGCGGTGGCAGGGGTTATCCTTTTTTTGCATTTTAAAGCCATTTGTAGGTGTTTACGGGATAAATAGAATAGTAGGTTAGTGCCGTGAATGGGGAAAATATCTAACGCGGCACGGAAACGGGATGTGCTCGGCAGAGCCTCGCCCATCTCGTTTCCTAAGCCTTGCCAGATATTTTTTCCCATTCGTGGCACTAACCTACTATTCTCTATCTCTTGTATTCGTGGTGTTTAGTATTAAAACCAATTCGTCAGGAGGTTGTACTAAAACAAATGGCGTAAACTCTAAACAAGGGAGATCACCCTCTTCATTCCAAGACAAACGCGCTGGTATTTTTTTTGCCTACATGGATACATAGAGCACACTCAATTTGTCTTTCGCAACGTCCTACATACATGCAGTGGAACCTCTCTAAATTGGACACCAAGAAAACACATGTGATCTTATATGTGAGTTTCTTGGTCATTTATCTCAGGTGATAATGTATGTTCGTGATCGCATAGTACACAACTATAGCTCAGAATTATCAAATGCCAGTAGCCTATTTCATCAACATTGCAAAGTATACTTTACTAGCAAAGTATACTTTGAGGGAGTAATCATTGATTTTTCAGAAATGCATTATTTCATGCAGAACTAACGATTGCATATATTTGATGATTAAAACTATGCAGAATTATTATACTGAATTTATTACATTATCACAGCCAAAATTGGCTGTGATAATGTAATAAATTCAGTATAATAAAAATTAATAAATTTATTCTAAAATTGAAAATTTCTCCCTCAAAGTATACTTTGCTAGGAAAGTATACTTTGCAATGTTGATGAAATAGGCTACAGTCTGGTTTACAGTGAAACCTCTCTAAGCCGGACACCCTGGGGACCTCCCAGGGTGTCTGGTTTAGAGGTGTTTCACCGTAATACAGTTCCGTACCTCAATTAGCGGACACTCGGTGCCGGCTTAAGATGTTTCACGTCGATAAATGCACCTGTTTCCTGATGAGATGCCACTCAGCATCGCAGAAACGCATGTTTCGTCTAGTAACCAGCGCAAGAAATTGTGTTTATGGAGTATCTTCTATATACATATAACTGAATGGGAAATCGTCATCACTATTGCGCTTATTTCAACATGAAACATCTTACGCTGGCGATAGAGGAGTAATTGCGCCATTGGCTATGCTGTTGCCTGGGTCATACATGTACGAGTCTGTGCAATACACCCGCTCAAATAACACGTAATGAGGAATCGTAGCTCGGTATCTCCAGTTTAATTTATTTATAGAAATCCGGTCCAAATTGTTTACTTTAGGGCCTTATTGCTAGTACAAATAGCGAATCGAGCGTACAGTTGAAATCACTATATGACTTCTTTTCACAACAAATCATGCTACATGATTTGTTGTGAAAAGAAGTCATATAGTGATTTCAACTGTTCCACGTCTTGCTGCCGACGAACTTTTGGCTATTAAGCACATTAAATAAAAAAAAAAATTAAATGTAAGCACCTATTCATGAATAACATTTCGTCACCCTACCCAAAAAGTTTTATTTGATGAAATGCAGTAAAATATTGATTTTTTTACGAAATAACGATTGTCCTATTGGGAATTCAGCATGGGAGCTAAAAATATATTTTTGTAATATTTTTTTATTTATGGACCGATTTTCAAACCTAACTTTCGTTTTCTTAGTTACATCATTTTCAAGCTATCAAGCCAGGTTGTTTTGATTTAATGTGCTTAATAGCCAATAGTTTGTCGGCAGGAAAACGTGGAACAGACAGTAGTTATTGCCCATTGAAGTTATTTATAGAAATCTGGACCAAATTGTGTACAATATGGCCTTATTGCTTGTACAAAGAGCGAATATAGCATAATTTGTAGTGAAAAGGAGTCAATATAGTGATGTCGGGTCATCCAGGTCATCCTGTATACATGTATATGTACAATCTGATCCGGGGCTGCACTATTTGCCAGATCCATATTTGCACAGTTATTAATTTTATTGCAAACAGTATAGACTCAGATCAGACTGCACATCTGTGCAGTCTGATCTGCGTCTACTCTGTTCGCAAAACTCAATTGTTGCGCTATTTAGTAAGAAATAACCGGAGTAAACCAGTAAGAAAGAACCAGTTAGAAAGGACAAAATCTCTATAAATAGATTTGCAAAGGGAAATAACTAGCTACGATCAATCATTTTAAATCGGTTAAGTATACAAACCGGTTATTGTATAGCTCATGGATTATAACGCTACTGACAGACATATTATCATTAGTTTAATTTCAAAGACACGATGTTCTTGAAAATACCAACATGCTGCATGTCATAGAGTGTACGGTAGCGGTGGTGACCAGGGGGCCATTTCACAAAACTTCGTACGACTAAAATGTTCGTAAGTGCAACATTATAATAGTCTGTACATTTCACATTGGCAATGTTTTCTTGTAAACAATTATTGGATTTACATTTATTGAGCATAGGCTGCCTATGCTCAATAAATGTAGTAAATCCATCTATAGAAGTTAACAGACGATCCTAAATTTGCACTTACGAACATTTTAGTCGTACAAAGTTTAGTGAAACGCACCCCATAAACGACCAAACCAGCTGGATGACACGTTATTAGATTTGCATTACTTTCAAGAGTGTTTGTGTTGTACATTTGCACAGTTTACACATACAAAGACAAATAATAATATTCAGCGTTAAACATAAATAATGTTTGTAGCCTACATAATCCAAAAATGTAATGGTAGTGAGAACACAATTTCCTGGAGTGGTGAGTGAAGTTCAACAGTAGGTTTTCTAGAAGCAATATAATGTGGGTAAATTAACTTAGGTGTGATGTTTGTATCATGTCCTCGCAAAGCAGACCTACTGTCAGACGGACGGACAGTACCAGCATATATGGACCCTGAAGGAGTCGTCCATCGACAGATTCTGTATTGGTCAGCGATATGTCGGTTTTGCAAAGTGGATAGTTACGCACGTATAACCGTAAGCCATGATCACACAGTACCAAACCCGTTTGCTTACTAGTTAATTAGATACCTCGAAGTTATCTGTATCATGGCTGTATATAGCAATACTACGGAGCCCCGCAGGGGACGTAGAATTCTTTTTTTTATTAATTCGTTCCCACGAAATAGCAATTCGTTCCCTCAATTTAACAATTGGTTCCCATGAATTAACAATTTGTTCCCTCAAGTTAACAATTCGTTCCCACAAAATAACAATTCGCTTCCACGGGAACGAATTGTTAATTCGTCGGAACGAATTGTTATATCGTGGGAACGAATTGTTAATTCGAGGGAACGAATTGTTAAATTGAAGGAACGAATTGTTAATTCGAGGGGGGAACGAATTGTTATATCGTGGGAACGAATTATTAATTTGAGGGAACCAATTGTTAAATTGAGGGAACGAATTGTTATTTCGTGGGAACGAATTAATAAAAAAGAAATCCATGTCCCCTACGGGGCTCCGTACAATACAATTTGTTTAAACTGCGCGGCTTGATACGGGGCTGCATAGTTTGTCAGACGTCGTTATATTTCATGTTTTGCCAGTCGTGTCTAGCACAAGCATTCGGCGTGTTTCGGCCTTTACTGTTTAGTTGTATGTGTAGAGCAGAACAGGCGCAAATTGTGTGAAACTCGTTTCCGTTTGTATCGGAGCAGGTTTTCGCGGCGCTGATTAGAAATATTATACTCAATATGTAATAGAGTTATAGTTCATATATTGAATTCTGAATACATTAATTTCGAGCGAGCTTTACCGAGCAAGAAATTAGTTTACTAAAAATTAAATATGTGAACTATAACGTGATTTCGAATCGCTATACTAGCATGTGATTGGCGGTGTGACACGAAATGAGCGCATATGTGGGCGGTAATATGTTTTGCGTCTCGTGAACTGATGACAACAAGGCGTAAACACAGTTCTAAATATAGCGCTGAACATTTAAAGATCAATTTAATGATATTGACGAAAGCGTCGCAATATGCGCTTAATTAAGACGAAATGCTGTTATTTCATTTGTCTAGAAACTAGGGTAAACAATAAGAATTACTATGTGGTACGTGTATAACTTTCTCGATGGCAGCATGGCCGGCTATTAATTATGACCTTTGCTTCTCTATGTCCAACGTGCAATGTAATCAGTGGCATCTTGGTATGAAACATTATAAGTCAAATTTTCAAAATAATCTTGGGCGAAATTCGCCGCTCGATGCGAAGCGATGTTTTTACCTGACGGACGGACATATCCATATGTGGTTGTGACTGGAGAAATGGGGCTTATGGGTTTTGCGACCAGTGTAGATCCAGATCAGACTGTGCATCCGCACAGTCTGATCAGGATCTGCACTACTCGCCATTCCATCAAGTAAACACCCGTCATACTTCTACCATGCAATACAGATCGTTATCCTGCTACAGGACCGTTCTAGTTGATCAGGATCTGCAATGTTCACAAACCCCATCCGCCCCATTCCCCAGACACATATAGTGCCTACTATCTCGTACTCCGCCCGTTACACGTAGCGATTGCCTTCCACCGACATGAGTTCCTGAGCGAATGGTCACGTACCTCATGCCGTGAGAAAGGAATAAATCCCCATTTTAACAAGGTGCCAGCATGATCTACCTATCCAGTAGAGAAAATGACACTTTGTCCAATATTTTCTCCTCATAATGCATAATTGACAGACGCGAAATGGGTTTTTTCCATTATAAATACTTTCATTGACACGGTGTTTCCTGCGACTAGATTAATACGCGGCGGATCACGTGGGATCTGGGACTATTCTTTTCTGATGTGACACGGCGGCGGTGTAATACAGTCTTCTCTGATCTATGGCCGTCGGAATTTGGTGCGAACAACGCCCCCAACCCATATCATTATCACCAATAGATAGACAAACAAGTCACGTTGTCAACGGCTAGTGACACACATGGGCAAAGCGTGGCAGGGATGGGAACATGGTGAAAACTGATGAAGGCCTTCAGAGTCGATTATTTTGTGTCATGGCAATTTTTATTTCTCTGACCTTCTGCTTGTTTCTGAACATTAATAGGAATGTTTAGCCCTCACTATGCGGGAGACGAAAATTGTCGTCTGCTGTTGTTTCATTCTTGCCTTAATTCTTAACAAAAAACCTTTTTTGACAGCACATGAGAATCGTCTCCAGTGGAGACGATTCCCATGCGCTGTCAAAACAGGTTTTTATCGAGAAATATTGAAAATAAAACATTTCGAGCTCAATTGTATTCAACATAGGAATGTTTAACCATTGTACCATCCTGCCACGCCCTATCCACCTGTGGCTATTGACGGCGAATACAAACGCAGAATAACTTGGTGGACACACCTCAATCTCGTATGCAATAAACTACTCTCTGCTACACGTTTTGCTGCAGACGAACATATGGCTATTAAACACATTAAGTCATTAAGTCTAAAACTATGTAATTGAAAGTACTTTTTCGTCAATAACAAAAAATGTCCCCCTCCCTTTAATGGAATTTCATCAAATATATATTTTTGGGCCCCCCCCCCCCCCCCAAAATATATATTTGATGAAATTCCATTAAATATTGATTTTATTGCGAATTTAACATAGGGCCAAAAATATATTGTTTTAAATATTTTTGTATTTGTGGACCGATTTTCAAAGTATAACTTTTGTTTTCTTATTTACATCATTTCCAAGTCGTCTCGCCAGGTTTCGGAGTCAATTTCCATTTTTCTTTCATTTTTCGACCCTCCTCATTTTTGCCCCATGTTAAATTCCCATAGGCAAGTCGTTTTTTACTTACATTTAAATAATGTTTAGATTTAATGTATTATGTGATGTGATAGATAGATACATCTGACTTCAATGATAATTGCTTCATAAGAGTGATGTGACATATGTATATAACATGTGAATATTGTCTTGTTACTATATACTATATGGAGCATTGTGTTGCCATCTCCGCCATCTTTGTATGTACAAGCCATCGTACAGTTTCGCCACTTCGTGCGTTCGACACATACAGTAAATGATATGACAGTAAACCAAATAAAATTTGGTACAATACATAATAGACAGATATGACAACGGCAAGCTATAAATATTATGCCAGCACAGACGAGATGACTGAGCATTTCTCCCATCAATCTCAAAATAAATTTTGATGTGTAAACGTTTCAATCTAATGCACAGCCTATGTTAGTTTACACGCTACCCATAGGTAAAGCCATATTTACTCGCATAGTAGGTGAGTATACACCAGCGACAATATACTCAGGTAACTGCTTACATGTCACCGGATTTGATAGCTAATAACAGAGTACAGTAGTGGGTATATATGGTATGTAGAGCCGACTATTGTTCATCGACGACTATCGTTCACGTGTATAATTCAGCCGGGGAAAATAACGTAGTTATTTCTGAAGCCATTTCACCTTTACTGTGTGTCGTTGAACAACTTAAATATGTTTAAGAAACTTCACTACCGGTGAACATTAGTCGTCGACAATAGTCGTTGATGTTAGAGCCGACTATTGTTCATCGACGACTATCGTTCACGTGTATATAATTAAGCCATTGGCTTCAAAAATGGCTAAGTTATTTTCCCAGGCTTAATCATACACGTGAACGATAGTCGTCGTTGAACAATAGTCGGCTCCACAATGGTATGTGTTGTGTGGTTTGCCATGTAAAAGTGATACACTGTGCGATTTTCTGTGTATGAGGATATTTATAATGGTGATTCATGTTGTTAAAAACACAGGCACAAATCTGTCCAGAAAACTGACATATTTTACAGTTTGGTGTAATATAATTGATAGGAGTCCGTTCTCATGGCTTTTCTGCATGTGATTAGCTACATTATATCATATGTTCTACTTCACATTTTGAGTTCTTTGTCAAATGGCAGAACAGATGAAACTGACTGATATCTAGAACACAACAAAATGGCCGACTTGGCCACTCCATGTGCAGTATAGGATACAGTAATGAGACAGTGTTCACATATATGTTATACATATATTCCATCACGTTTACGAAGCAATTATCTTTGAATCAAACGATGATCAGGTATAGAACGGTTCCTTAACCCTTTCACCCCTAAGGAACTGGAATGGACTGTGATATGCTAATGTTCCGACCAATCCAATGGTCACAAAATGATTTTCAGATTCGTCCATTTATGAAAAGGGGGTGTTTTTGTTCTCAAAAATATTAAAATTACTTGCAAAAAGTGCAGATCCTGATGAGACGGCTCGTTACGAGCCGGTTCATCTGGATCTGCACTTTTTGCATAAACCGATATAGCGGGATTTCGGGTTCAAAGGGTTAATGTGTTTAATAGCCATAACTCGCTGGCTGATAACAAATTGATGTACATGTATCCTGAATTGACTAGATACGAATACCCGGGTCAATACTACTTTTCCTGACGTTTCATTGGTCGGAAGGCGTCACATGACTTTACCGAACGACGTCAGTATAACGGCGCCACGTATACAAATCGCGTTATTTTCAACGACAATCATGTTATACATTATATGTGTTTAGCCTGGTATTATATTAACCAGCATAAAACGTTACCTGATAAATAGAATACCAGGCTGGTGTCTTGTGATATCAAGTTTATCTTGTCCGGCTCGGAAACGGTAGAAATTCCTCGGCGAGCCTCGTAATTCCTACGCGTTTCTTAGCCTTGCATGATAAAGTTAATTTCAAAAGACACCAGCCTGATGGTATTGTGTATGTATTGTTATAATAGACGTCGGTTGCGCTATATGAAGTTTGGAAGGATTATACAGATGAGATACACCTTTGGATTTTGTACCTTCGGACATATGCGTAATTAAATACGTTTACACATTTTACTGTATTTTTCATAAATGGCGTCAAAAGTTGACAACATTTTCAGAGTACATGCGGTAATCCCGCATGTACTCTGAAAATGTTGTCAACTTTTGACTCAATTTACGGAAAATATTGTAAATTTTGTAAATGTATTTCATGAAATTACGCAGATGTGTCTCAAATGCTATGCAGCAAACACGCCAATTCGCTATAGATTTGCATGTTATATATTATTGTACGTCAATTAATATGGACGAGGATCTGTCATTCAAATGTACATTCAGTTCTTATTTTACACATGTCGCCATTATGATTTGCCTGATCGCTATATGTTTCGAATATACATGTAGGTGATATGCGATGTCAAAGGACACGTGTTTTGTTGTCAATACAATTGAAGTGATGAACGTTTCCGAGACGTTCCAGAATAAACCGGTAACAGTATATATACATAATACATATATTTAATATCATATCCAAAATGTTAACAGGATACACGACGATGCCATAAAAGCGTAACGAAATGTGGAAGCCATGTGTATGTATAGCAACACATGGAGCCAATGTCACTATCATTTTAGAATGACATTTACACTGAGAGCCGATGTTGGAAACTCGTCAGTGGACACGTCCACATGTAGTGATGTGTGCATGCAGATTAAAAATGGCAATTTAGTTAACCACGTTAATGTGAGAATAAACTTAATAAATAAATTCATACGAACAGTTCATTGTAATACCTTTAGTGAAATGGGCCGCATACATGTGCGCCAAGTCAACGCTAATGGGAAACAACGTATAATGAAGTGTCTATATCCAGACCATGTACGTAGACGAACCCTGTGTGACCTCCCAGTGAGTAAGTAAGCATCCTATTCATCCATAGTCAGATTCCTTCAGGCACATTCACTTTATCAACATGCAGTTCACCTGCTTCGTTAATACCATAACAATGACCAGAGTCGTAGTTCGTCTTATAGACTCGGGGTTATTTGAGAAGTAAATGATTAATACCAGGGCGGATGAATACATCCATTGGCCGTCATTATACCATTGATATGTGCGGTGATTACTAAAACACTGCATGTATTATCACGGACAAAGACAAGATGGCTTACTTTCTCGAGACTGTGATTGTCTGTTAATGGAATACATATAGCAAAAAGAATGACAAGTGTATCAAGGGTAGGGATTATGACGACAATGCCAGTACGAATGACAAAAAAAATATGTATGCCTCAGCAGCACGAAGAGATTATTTATAATTATAAAACGCGTGGGAACAAATTGTTATTTCGTAGGAACGAATTCTACGTCCCCTGCGGGACTCCGTAGTTCTGTATCTGCTCTGATCGCACAAGTCATAAGTCAAAGTTCTCCAGTGACAGCCATAAATTCGTTGGACGTCGATTCAAACATCAACATATTGACGCGGGCGGTAATGTGGTTTGGAGGAATCTGTTGAAGGAGTGAACTGTCGCCATTATGAGGTCGTGAGCTATACAAGACGACATACAACACCTTATAAGATTAGTAATCAGCGTGATTCTGTTGCATTTGCTTGGATCAACATTTGAAAAATGGTTATCTTCAAGTAAAACCCGCTTAGTGCAGCATCATCGTCCTTCCTGACCATACTTTGTCTGTTAACGGTATTGTAGGGTATATATTTAACCTTTTCACCCCTAAGTAACTGGAATGGATTTCGATATGTTCATTTTGCAACCAACCCAACCGTCACAAAATGGTTTTCAGACTAGTCCATTTATGAAAAGGGGATATTTTTTGTTCTCAAAAATATTAAAATTACTTTCAAAAAGTGCAGATCCTGATGAGACGGCTCGTTACGAGCCGGCTCATCTGGATCTGCACTTTTTGCATAAACCGCTATAGCGGGATTTCGTGTTCAAAGGGCTAAAGCGAATTTTCAGCGATATTTCTAGCAAGTCAAGCGGCATTGGGGTACATCGAGTGTTTGGTATTGGACAATGCTGGTTGCACAAGCCATAGTGAACAGTATAACCCTGCTCTGGTATTACATATACCTCCGGTATCGCATCACAGATTTTCAGCGATATGAATTTCGAAAAAATGCCAAAAAATACACAAATGACGACGAAAATTGGCGAAAAATTCGTCAAATTTCGATGTCGTTTACGGCGACAATGGATCATTTTCGAAATCAATATCGGAGATGTAGAGTTATTATCAGAGACGGGTTCGTTTTATGACCGGCAGCTCATTTGTTGGTTGGATGGCTCATTTAGCGGGGTTCAAGTGACAACAATCAGCCACAGACATTTGGAGGACCATTGGCGGTAATTGTGGGACATCGCGGCGAATGTGGGTTTCTCACTGATATTGAAGTAACGGACCACGGTCTATACAACCATTAAAGATGTATTAAAGTATCCGTGAGTGAAAAACGTATGTAACAATAAAACAGACACAAAATAAAAATAGTAGAAGTAGTACAGAATAAATAACAGAAGTATCCGTAAGTGACGAACGTAAGTTAACCCTTTCAATACCACAGGCCTATATAGTGATATGGCAAAACATGAAGATACGGATGAGCCGGCTCGTGACAGCATGTAACAAACATACTATATTAGATGTATTGTAAACATGAATATTTCAATAAATCCTGTTGTATCAGACGCACAATGAGCAAGATGAGCATCCGTTGTTGCTGTTCTCACTCGCTCGGAGAACCCGACCTAATAGCATTTCTATTATGGCAGATAGTAATTTCGCTATTTATACAATAGTGAATCTAACATGGGTGACGATCTAGTATGATATTGATTAATCAAGTTTACTGAGTTCATAATTTTATATGGAACGAAGTTATGCAGAGTTTCTTACGAAATCATTCAACGTGTTTAATATGTATCATATTAAATCAACACACATGTTATATTATTATATTTGTATATGCACAGCATCATTCATTGAAACTGCTCACCTGACATTATTGATGCAGCGGTCTCATTGTACATAATTGAGACACGACATGTGATTTTGTACCTTAGAACATGTGCGATTCTTCATGAAAATTGTTTACAAAATATACGATATTTTGCATAAATGACGTCGAAAGTTGATGAAACTTTCGCAGCTTTGCTGCGAAAATTTCGTCATCTTTCGACGTCATTTACAAAAGAATGTCACAGTTTCATGAAAATCGCATATAAAATCATATGTTGCCAGTGTCTCATAATTATCACACTATAGTGTACGTGTACTATGATTTTGAAACAATGTGTTACTTAGAAACAACATTGCTACCCCGCCCGCTCCATACCTCTCGCGTAGATAACACATTGGAGGCGAATTATTGTAGCTATGTGTTACTATACTGTGAATGTCACTTTTATGCAAAACAAGTGTGGATTTTAATTGTATCTTCAGATAGAGGATCATATACCTGTGATGATTTAACATGATATACAGGCGCGTAGCTGCATTAAGGCATTGCAGGCCCGGGCCTGCAGAATGTTCGAGAAAAGGTGTTTTGAAATGTGCCAGAGAGCATAATTTACCTTCTAGTTTCGATTTTTTTTCGGGGGGTGGGGCATGCCCCCAGACCCCCCTAGCAAACTCGCACCAACGGTGCTCAACTGGGCCTGCATATTCCAATTGGCAACTACGCCCCTGATATACTAATTTCGTAATAAACGAGGATACGCCTCATTCTCATGAACTCAGTGAAGTAGAGAACAAGATACCGAAAGGAGTACCATGCACACACGTAAAGAAGAAACTAAATCAATACACCATACCAAACACACAACACGCGTCACCAACATGCACACCAAGACCAGCTGCGTGCCTTCCAAAAAGGGCAGCAAATGCGACGAAAACCAGACAACAACTATTCCCTAATGAACGACAGAGGAAATAAAATTCCCAGCTGGAAAAAACAATGAAGTATAATACACGAAGACATGACAGAAATGGTGCCACTTTGGAACGGCCAGAGACAAAAAAACAGTCCTCTCGGGCGGTTGAAACTGGCTGAACTTTAGCTAAAAATAAATGTAATTTTACAACAAAAAAGTTGTTACAACGTTTACAGACAATCGCGAGAGCACTTATACAAATGTGTTCGTTGGCACAGATTGTGGCATAAGGGGGAAGGTCCTTAACACGTTGAACTCGAAATTCCGCTATATCGGTTTATGCAAACAGTGCAGATCCTGATGAGCCGGCTCGTAACGAGCCGTCTCATCAGGATCTGCACTTTTTGCAAGTAATTTTCATATTTTTTAGAACAAACAAATACCCACTTTTCATAAATGGACTAGTCTGAATATCATTTTGTGACGGTTGAATTGGTTGCAAAATTAACATATCAAAATCCATTCCAGTTACTTTGGTGTGACAGGGTTAAATGTGAGTATCCCGAGGAAACCCACTTGCCCGGTCTGGAGACCACCATACCCTCTTACATGTTGTTCGTTTCGCCATGTTGACGAAAGATAAATTGCAAGTAACGATGCAATACTAAACCATGATTTCATGTACGAAGTATTTATTAAACGCATCTTCGGAGGAGATACCATCCTTGACAGAGTGCTTTTGAATTCAATCTCCTGTCCCATCAGATTGTAGTCCAACGATAAAATTATAATATAATATTGTAACGAAATTGCTAAGAAACCGTCTATACCCACGCTCATTTATATTAAGTTTAGTGTGCACGAATGTGGCTGTGACCGGAGAAATTGGTATTATTGGTTGTGCGATCAGTGTAGATCCATATCAGCCTGTGCATCTGCACAGTACAATCGAACAATCGATACAGTAACGTGGCAGTGTTATATATACATATATTCCATCACATTTACGAAGCATTTATCTTTGAATCACAGGATGGTCAGGTATATAACGGTTCCTTAACATGTAGAGTATTATTTACCATGTGATCACCTTTAACCCCTAAATTTAGAGTGGAATTATTGCAGAGAGGTTACAACCGTCAACTGTCACTCCGGCGGCCCCGTTTTCGATTCTCAATCCTCGGAACTCGGGGCCGTTTCGCGAAACTTCGTACGACTAAAATGTTCGTAAGTGCAAAATTATGATAGTCTGTAATTTCACATTTACGATGTTTCCTTGTAAACAATCATTGGATTTACATTTATTGAGCATAGGCTGCATATGCAGCCTATGCTCCATAACTGTATATCCATCAATTGAAATTTCCAGGCGATCCTAAATTTGCACTTACGAACATTTTAGTCCTACGATGTTTAGTGAAACGACCCCCTGGAGTTTGTGAAATACAATAATATGTTCCGCTCTACAAGCTGGTTCTACCCATGTGTGCTTGGACCCTTAAATCGAGCAACACAAATCACCCCTCAAGATCTGGCATTGATAGCTCCATGCTGATTTGTGGTTGTGCCTGGAGAAATGGGGGCTTATGGGGCAGTGTTTGCAAATTGTTGCTTTATGATCTGGAGGGTTTTATACGTTGAATAAATAAATGTTGGTGTTCGGTTTAGAGAGGTTTTACAGTATTTCCAAAACGGAATGTCGTTAAAGGTCAGTAAGCACAACATGTTCTGCATAGAAATTAAATAAATGTATAATTGTGTCACTATTCCACCAGCTCGCTATACTGATATAATCATTTAGTAATATATATTTTACTGATAGTGACTCGCGGTGGTATCAGGCTATTTTCATATGCAAAGGAGGCATGGTATTTTTTAATTATTTATACTAATTAAATGGGTCACCTGAACAAAATTATATTTTCGACAGATTATAAAGAATGATCATTGATTGCACATCAAAATTTAAATACAGATAATAAATAGTAATGTCCGTTAATATTTTACGGAAACACGGTTATCGCCCCTGATATCAGTGTGGAAATTTACGTCTGATATAAAATGTATAATAATGCCAATTAATCCGTGGGATAATGGTGAACGAATGTTTATTTTGCCAGAAAATGCCAGAAAATGCCAGAAAATGTCATATCCACAGAATATACAAAACTATCTGATTTATTTCCTATAAAGAATGTGCTGTGCCTACTGAGTGTGTATGGTACCTTAAAGAGATGAGCGACATTTATATAAACTGGTGTGACGGCATATTGGTTAAAAAGGACATAGCGTCAAATTACAGCAACAGGGGGCCAGTTTCACTAAACTTCTTACGACTAAAATGTTCGTAAGTGCAAAATGATGATAGTCTGTAAATATTGCATTAACATTATTTTCTTGTAAACAAGTATTGGATTTACATTTATTGAGCATAGGCTGCATATGCAGCCTATGCTCAATAAATGTAAATCCATCAATTTAAATTTACAGACGATCCTAAATTTGCACTTACGAACATTTTAGTCGCAGGAAGTTTAGTGAAACGGCCCCCAGAAGTTTTCAGATGTGTCAAGATATTTACAATTACATGTATATAGTTTCATAAATGTAAACTTATTGTCATGGGATATGCAGGCCACACCCACATCGACGATTAGTTGATAGCGGTAACTGGTCAAAGTCCCAGAATGCACCACACCCGGTAAGAGCGTCTTGTATTTCAGATTAAAAACAAGCGGCTGGGTGACATGATAAATATCCAACTCGTAGCGCCCACACTTTACGCGGTTTGCTGGTGCGCCGAGCAACACGACAGGGTCCGATGGCGCTAAATGGAATTATTCCAGATAATAACGCAATTTTGCCGTAATGAGCTTCGCAAACAGTAAATTGCCGGCAACTGGCGGAAGCGAGTTGGTTACGATATGAGGACGGTGGTATTGAAGATACACACCACGCTGAAGAGGGGTCATCGGTGGTCACTCTCTCTCTCGCTGCGGGACACGACGCGACATAACTAGCTCCAATATAGGTTAATGTGGATGGAGAAGGGTGACCAATGGTATGTATGGTCACTCTAGCTTGTGATTAGACATGATGTTGATACATGATGCTTGTTGTTATAAGCATCATACGTACTTCATTTGCTGAATTGCGAGCAGTGTAGGCCCATACCAGACTGCGCAGTCTGATATGGGACTACACTGCTCGCATTTATTAGAAGTACAATTTCTCCAGATGTTTAATGTTCATGTTTATGTCTCGTATATGTATCATTCTCGTATATTGTCAGATAGTTTACAATCTCCTGACAGGAGGAAATAAAGATTTTGAATTGAATTGAACTAATTATCGAATATGAATCCGTGTGTGTGTGCTCTGTATTTTCGTCATCTTACAACAATACATGTATGTACACAGTTACACGTATTTATTGGTTTTCTGACTGTGGATAGAAGTTGCGATGAACGGGTCAATTGATCTGAGAGATTGACAACGGGCGAACACTCTTCAACTAAACCTGCTTACGCTGAAAATTGTGAACATTCAATGCTTTTACCGATTGAATTACCGTACATGTAGAAATGGTTTGGGTTGTGAACTGAGGCAAACCACGTGATTCTGTACCAGAGAGGATGTGTGGTATCTCATGAAAACTATTTATTATTATTATTATTATTATTATTATTATTTTAGATATCATCCATGAATTATGTTTGAAGTTGACGAAATGTTCAGAGCAAATGCGGAATTCTATTCCGCATTTGCTCCTGACATTTCGTCAACTTTCTACGCCATGTACAGAAATTATTACAGTTTCTGTAAATATTTTTCATGAAAAAGCGCTCACCTTCTTAGGTACAAAGTCACGTGGCGTGTCTCATATGTCTCCTCTTAGAAAACCGAACGGTTTATCCTGTGTATATGAAGATCTAGAAACATACAAATAATGATTTGAATGATTTAGGTAAATTTTGCAGAAGTGGAAAATTACAAATAACGATTTGAACAAGTTAGGTGAATTGAAAAGTGCAAATAACCATTTAAGCATTGTATGTGAATTTATGAAGAAGTTGAAAAAATGCACATAACGATTTGAACAATATTTGTGAATTTATGAAGAATTTGAAAAATACAAATTACGATTTGAACAAGCTAGGTGCATTGGCATTTATGAAGTTAAAATGGTGTGAATCAGGAAAACGATTTAGAAGTTGACATGTTTGACAGATGGCATGTGTAAATCGTTGCATGTGCAGTCTGATCAGGGGCGAGCCTCGGAATTCCTACGTGTTTCCTACCCTTGCCTGGTGAACTTGGCATCAAAATACAATTAGCCTGGGACCCGTTTGGCGTTTCACTAAACTTCGTACGACTAAAATGTTCATAACTGCAAAATTATGATAGTCTATAAATATCACATTAACAATGTTTTCTTGCAAACAAGTATTGGATTTACATGTATTGAGCATATGCTGCATATGCAGCCTATGTTCAATAAATGTAAATCCATCAATTGAAATTTACAGACGATCTTAAATTTGCACATACGAACATTCTAGTCGTACGATGTTTAGTGAAACGGGCCCCTGTTTGACAGATGGCATGTGTAAATCGTTGCATGTGCAGTCTGATCAGGGCCGAGCCTCGGAATTCCTACGTGTTTCCTATCCTTGCCTCGTGAACATGGCATCAAACTACACTAGCATGATACATGTACACTGTATTCTCTATTTATATCATCATAATAAGCATTAATAAATTGATTCTTAAATTAAACATTTCTCCCTCAAAGTGTACTTAGCAAGATAATTTTAGTGAAATATTCTACTGCGATGGGCCAAATTGGTGGAGGTTCCGATTCATATTAATTGGTGTATGGACGTTATACACAATGTAGCAGTTAATGCGTCATGTGGCCCACCATGGCGAAACGGGACTTATTTGAATGTTTGCCCAGTGTAGCTCTTGCTCAGACATAGAAGCACAATGAAGGTTTATATGCTTAATAGAGGACAATTTAGACAATTACCAGACCTCCTGGTAGTTCATTGGGAACATTAATGTTGTTGTTGGGCTCCCGTTGCCTTTGTTTTACGTTTTATATGTATTTCATGTACAGTGGGGTCAGCGTGTAAGTGCACACACGAACGAACACGACAGGTTGGTTCCAACCTATCGTGTTCGTTCGTGTGTTCACTTACACGCTGACCCCACTGTGCTGTTGCTTTCCGTTTGGGATCGTACCCCGCTGGAGTGTATGTTTCTACCACGTTAAATTCGCCTCGACTACCAGTGTGCGCGCGTTGGCGGTGAATGCAATAATCCCAGTTTTGTGTTAGCGATTCCAATCACATAATCAGGGCGAGGGACAAAGCTTGTGACGATTATAAATAATGGAACCATCACACGCATGGGCGGGGAACGAAAGTGCCAGTGACTCGGACAATTATTGACACGATTTATTAGGACTCTGTGTAATTTCATACTGTATCAATACTATTGATATTGCAGAGACTAATACGTTATTCTAATGTACTCTATAAATATCACGCAATGTGATTGTTGATGAACGGTCGCAAATTATTTCAATATGTATTCCTACGCCGCCAGTAGTAAAGGAGTGCATTAGAAATAGGTTAACTGCATTGTAATTTTGAAATTTGCGGCGTATATCAGAAAATGATAGGTCGGAAAACATGTTTAATGGCGTCGCTAGCGCGTCGCCATTAAACAGATTTTCCGACCTGTCATTTTCTGATATACACCACAAATTTCAAAATTACAATACAATTAACCCTGTATTGACTTCCGGGTGAGGAAACGTACCTTACGACGTTTGCAACCATCGCAATTTGATCAGGGTATACAGTATGTGGACAGAAGTAACTTCCCGAAAGTTAAAATCCCATAGACTTGCATGTATTTCCATCTTTACTCTCAAATGTGTAGCTCAGTAGATACTTTACCAATTTACTTTACTTTACCAAGTGCTTGACAGAAACTAGATTTATACAGAATTTGAAAGTTTTGGTTACTGATTATCACAAGCAGTTCGGTAGATACATGTTTTTAAAAATGGCGTAATTATTTGACGTCACTGTTTGAGCGACGTCTCCGTTGATGTTAATGGGAACAGAATTTCCAAAACAATCCCATATTTTTAACTGCATGCATCTTGCAAACTACTTTGAATATTGAATACACATATGAATCAAATTCCGCGCAATCTATTGGCTACTCAATGTATTATATTTAATTAAAATATGTACAGTATATTTGAAGTCACATGCTAACAAGCACAGGTACAAATACAAGTAAGATTATGGGATTGCAATGGGTGTGAAAATACGTCTGTCCAACATGTGTACATTACATGTACGTTGTTCGCAAATCCGTCACTGAAGAATGCGTTATGGGATATGTACCTTACGACGTTTGCGACCAGCGTAGTCCAAATCCGCGCAGTCTGATCTGGAACTGCCATGTTTGCCATTTCATCAAATAAACACCCGTCACGCTTCTTACGAGCAATATAAAGCGTTATCGGGCTACATGAGTGAGCTATTTGATCAGGAGCTACACTGATGATTAATAAAACATACACCGGCGATATATATATATATAATAAACTGATGTTTCTTTCTATTATTTTACAAAGGGTGTGCTGTTTATACGAATGTATCTCCTTGGTTACCTGTGAAGCGTCTTGACAACATATGTGGCTCTGATTGGGGAAATGGGGCTTATGGGTTTTGCGACCAGTGTAGATCCAGATCAGACTGTGCATTCGCACAGTCTGGTCAGGATCTGCACTGCTCGCCATTCCATCAATGAAGCACCCATCGTTATCAGGCTACATGAGTGTGATATTCGACCAGACGTTACACTAGTCACAAATCCCATAAGCCCCATTTCTCCGGTCACAGCCACATCAAGGCCACAGGCATTCGGCGTGTTTCTGATTCCATCGGTATAACTCTTCTATATATATTCATATATATATTGTTATACCGATGGAAGCTGAAACACGCCGAATGCCTGTGAACGAGGCAATATTAGCAATGCAGGGAGTTATTTGTACGAATGTAGTGATGCTACAATAGACAGGAACATCGGAGACGGGTACATCGGATATAATCATGCACAATATAACCTATCTAAACCGGACACCCTGGCGACCCCCTTGTATTTAAGTTAGATTGGTTTCACTGTCGTTTCTTTCATTGGCGTATAATTGAAAATAACAAAAAAACTGTTCATCGAGTGCTTACTTATAATGGGTGTCCAGCTTAGAGATGTTTCACTGTAACGATAATTACTCTGTGTTCCACGTTTTTCTGCCGACCCACTCAGCTGTTCGCTATTAAGCACATTAAATCGAAAAAGTACATAGTTACGTACTGTTTCATAAAAGGCCAAACAATATCACATTCCACGTGTTTTTATTCAATGAAATTCCAACAAATATTGGTTTTATTGCACTATTTTTCTACGGGAATTTAACACGGAGTCTAAAAAGGAACTGGAGAGTGAGAAGGAGGTTGGAAAACAACGGACAGAAAAGGAAAACTCCGAAACCTGGCTAGATAGCTTTGAAAACAAATTCCCAAAATAGTTTTAAAAATTTATTTTAGTACCTGCGTTACAGACAGAAAATTCGGGTTAGGGCTTCGATAGCCACATATGTACCATTGTTACCTTCTTTATGACACAGGGGCCATTTCTGGTGACACATGTCAACAGTAATAGAGATTCAGCGGAGTGGTTTTAATATTACACATTTTCTGGCTGAAGTAACAGGATATTGTATGTGACATCGCGGGCGCCATAACGAATGAACCCATAGAAAATTCTCCGCTTCATTATACTGAAACAACGCTTGTCAAACGGCCAGCGCGCCTGATATACATTGGTGCTGCACTCCGCGCCTGATATAACATTGGTGCTGCACTGTGCTTCTGATATACATTAGTGCTGCACTCCGCGCCTGATATACATTGGTGCTCGCACTCGCGCGCTGATATACATTGAGGTGCTGCACACCGCGCCAGATATACATTGGTGCTGACTCCGCTGATATACATTGGTGCTGCACTCCGCGCCTGATATACATGGGACTCCGCGCCTGATATACATTGGTGCTGCACTCCGCGCCTGATATACATTGGTGCTGCACTCCGCGCCTGATATACATTGGTGCTGCACTCCGCGCCTGATATACATTGGTGCTGCACTCCGCGCCTGATATACATTGGTGCTGCACTCCGCGCCAGTGTAAATGGTTTTATGTCGACAAGTGCAAAATTATGATAGCCTGTAAATTTTACATTAACAGTGTCTTCTTGTAAACAATTATTGGATTTACATTTATTGAGCATAGGCTGCATATATCAATAAATGTAAATCCATCAATTGAAATAGCCAGACGATCCTAAATTTGCACTTACGAACATTTTAGTCGTACGAAGTTTAGTGAAACGGGCACCCGGATTCCTGACGAATTCCTTTTCAGCTACATGAAGAAGAAACACACACAACGCACGCGCGCAGTCATAGAGACATCATTTCGGTTCCTTTACGGGAATTTCATGAAATATGTTTACAAAATTTACATTGTTTTCCGTAAATGGCGTCAAAAGCTCCATTGTAACTGAAAATAATGTACAGTGTATATAATGTGCTTTAAAGGAACATGTCCACTCAGTAGGCACAACATGTTCTTTATAGAAATTAAATAAATTCCACCAGTTCTAAAAAGTACAAGTGCCCGCTATACAGATATAATTATTTAGTAATATTTATTTTACTGATAGTGACTCGTGGTAGTATAAGGCTCTTTTTATATGCAAATGAGGCATGATATTTTTTAATTATTTATACTAATTTATACTAAAATAATATTTTCGACAGATTATAAAGTATGATCATTGCACATCAAAAGATAAATACATAGACTAAATAGTAATGCTCGTTAACATTTTAATGAAACACGGATATCGCCCTTAACAGCATTGTGGAACTTTACATCTGATATAAAATGTGTAATAATGCCAATCAATACGTGGGGTAATGGTGTATAGCGGGTACTCGTAATTTTTAGAACTGGTGGAATAGTGGAATAAAGAAGTATGCACCTTTAAAGTCGGGATCCCATTTTCTTTATAATTGTGCGACTATTACTCCAGTTGTAAACATTACAAGTGCAATGGTTTTATTAACATATTACAAAGTATGATCTTTGCACACCAACAAATACATACAGATAATCAATGGTTGTTTTCGTTAACCTTTTTAAGGAAACACGGTTATCGTTCCTGATATTACGAGTGGCAGTTACGTTAGGTATTAAAAAAAAAAAATAATAATGCCAATTAACACGTCTGATAATGGTATATGAATGTTTATTTGCCAGAAAAAAATGTCAAAACTAAAGAATGGACAAAACAATATGTCTACTTATATTACAATATGGGACGTGGGAGTTTACACTTGCAATGTGTATGATCACGTGGTACTAACAACAACAACAAGTACCGATTCAAAGTACGTATTTTGTTATAGTGTCCTTATTACGTAACATATTTTGATGAAATATGGCGCACCAAACGCGTCTTGTTAAGCTGCATTTGATGGTCTCTGTATTTTCGCCCAAACTTCTGTCGTTTTTGCGAAAAATCGATTTCCGTGTATCCGACACGGATATCGATTCTTCGCAAAAACGACATAAGTCTGTGCCAAACTCCCTAGACCACCAAATGCAGCTCACGAATACGCGTTTGCTGCGCCATATTTCATCAAAATCCGTTGCATATTAAGCAACATATCAAATAATACTTACTTTGGAGTGGGCGACGTTCTTGTTGTTGTAACCACGTGATCATGCACCTTGACTATGTCTTCCTATACTACAATATGTGACGTGGGAGTTTACAATTATGTAAACGTGTGTGTTAAGAAGTGAAGCAATACTAACGTGATAAACGTTGCATCACCAAGTGTGCCGAGTTGATACCAAAACCGTCTGTGCCCTGCAGGCTACAATGTAGCTGTGACTGGTGAAATGCGATCATATAGCACACTCTGTAGCTTGATAACGATCTATATTGCTTGCTAGAAGTATGATGGGTGTTTCATTGTTGGAATGGCGAACAATGCAGATCCTGATCAGCCTGTGCGGATGCACAGGCTGATCTGGATCTACATTGGTCGCAAAACCCATAAGCCCATTTTCCAGTCACATTCCCATATTTGCATCTTGAATTGGGTACCATTATGTGAACATTAAAGTCAATTATTTTCCGAGTGTATGCTTCTTATTAACCTCGCCTGTATCTGTTATTTCGTTCACGAATTTTGTCGAAAAATGTTTCGAAACATTGTGGATTTTATTTATTTATATATGTATACATTATTCAACGATGGTGACACAGTTGACCAATGTCTGTCTGTCAGTAAATATCCACACTGATATCTGGGGCGATAACCGTGTTTCCTTAAAATGTTAACGGACATTACCAATTATTCTCTGTATTTATATTTTGATGTGCAATGATCATACTTTATAATCTGTCGAAAATACTATTTTTTCAAGTGAGGCATTTGATTTGTATAAATAATTAAAAAAATGTCATGCCTCATTTGCATATGAAAAGGTCTGCTACAACCGCGCGTCACTATCAGTAAAATAAATATTACTAAATGATTATATCTGTATAGCGGGCACTCGTAATGTTTAGAACTGGTGGAATAGTGACACAAATATACACTTATTTAATTCCTATAAAGAACAGGTTGTGCCCTCTGAGTGGGCATGTACAGTGGGGTCAGCGTGTAAGTGCACACACGAACGAACACGACAGGTTGGTTCCAACCTGTCGTGTTCGTTCGTGTGTGCACTTACACGCTGACCCCACTGTATCATTAAAAACATGCACACACAATATACAAATACAGGTAAGAATTTGATTCGATTTGCATTGGATTGTATAATTATTGAATGTTTAGTTGACATTTTACTATTTAATAATTCCAGCACAACAATATTTACACAATTCCCTAACATTTGATTGACCCGTAGCAAGTATCTGTCCAAAATTTATATCCCAGTAAACTCCCACGCCGAACTACTTTCCGTAACCGTGAGGCGCAGTTAAAATAATTCTTAAGAAAACGGAAAATAAACACATTTTCTTGATGAATTTATTTCAAATGCTGGAATTATAAGGAATGAATAGTCTTTTTGTTGAATTTATCGGGGATATAAACTTGGAAAAGTCGCGGGAATACTGGACGAGGCTTTCCGGCCTTCGTCCAGTATTCCCGCGACTTTTCCAAGTTTATACCCCGATAAATTCCACAAAAAGGCCATTCATTCCTATATTGAGAAGTTTTACTATTACTGATACGCGGATTTAACGAATTCCATAATTATGGAGCAGAGTGCGAGAAAGAAACGCCGAATAGTTTTGTCCTCGATTTTGGAACTACAAGACTCCCAGCAGATGCTGACCTGAACTCATTTCATTAACCCTTTCGCTTCTATTAAGTAAAAATGGAATTTGATATGTTAATTTTGCAACTAATTCACTCAGGCTGGTCACCAAATGATTTTCAGACGAGTCCATTTATGAAAAGGCGGTGTTTTTGTTCTCAACAATATATAAATTACTTGCAAAACGTGCAGATCCTGATGAGACGGCTCGTCACGAGCCGGCTCATCTGGAGGTACACTGTTTGGCAATACCACTATACAGGCCTGTGGTGTTGAAAGGGTTAATAGCCTTGTACGTCTTTATTGCTTTATTGTTACATGGTTTCCGTTGTTTGCACAACACATATGCAACACATATGTGCAAACATATAGCGCGTGCTGTTTGCACATGAATTTAGGCAATGCTCATTCCGGGGCCGCGCGTAGACCAAGTGCAATCATGACGTCACTACGCGGAAGTTCTTTCATGACGTCACTACTTCATGACGTTCATGACGTACATGACGCGGCCCCAGAATATGAATACCGAAAATTATATACTTGAATGGGGCGATTTATAAAAGTACTGAAAATACTGAATATAATGTTCAAATTACATCAGTTTTTTTGTTGGAAATGTAACAATAACGTTTGATCATGTCCAGCCGTGTGCAAACGTTTGCTGTGGCCCTCGGGAACTGTTTGAACCCGCGGCTGTGGCCCTCGGGAACTGTTTGAACACGCGGCCTGCGGCCTTGGGGTTCAAACAGTTCCCTTGGGCCACAGCAAACGTTTGCACACGGCTGGACATGATCAAACCTTATAATAGCCTAGTACGTCTTTATTGCTTTATTGTATATGTGCCGAACCGAGACAGTCATCCAACCGTACTAACGACTGAATAACGAGCAATTCAGAACCTGACAAGATTGCGCGTATTTCCCACACGGCTTCCATACTCACTGTCACATTATTGCACATATTCGAGTAGGCCCCGTTTCCTATACCGCTACAGCTAACCGATTTGAAATATGAATTTGGCGGGAAACTGTGGCTTATGGCATTGGCGACAAGTGTCGGTTCAGATCAGACTTCGCTCCCGCGCAGTCTGATCTGCGCCTACAATGTTCGCTATTGACGTGCGTAAATATTACTGGTGTCTCTAACGAAATCTCCAGATCCATATCCGGCTGTATTACGCAACCCCCTGCGCTAATCTAGCCAACATGTGCTAATTGTTTTATTTAAAAATACTTGAACATTGTGCTTGAAATCAACCAGCTTGATTGTCCGAGCCTGAGCTGTTCTACAGCTCAGGCTCAGACAATCAGGCTGCTTGGTTGCGAGATAAAATACAATGTATGTTCAGGGGCCAGTTTCACTAAACTTCGTACGATACAAATGTTCATACGAAGATTTCTATGAATTTTCTTCTCACATTAATATGTTTCTTAAATGTTACCATTTTGTACCTGGGTTCATGTCATTAAATGTAACACAGCCACGTAAGATTTTACAAAATAGGCTATCAGAACAAAATGCTATTGTGGATTTAAATGCTGCAATCACCAACTTCTTAGTCGTACGAAGTTTAGTGAATCGTGCTCCAGATGCATACCATGCTAACATATCAGAATCTAGACTGGCAAAGCATTCCATAATCCCCATATCCAACCACGTCCACATATGAGACACGCCGTGTGATTTTGTACCTTCGGACATGCGTACTTTCATGAAATACGTTTACAAAATTTGCAATATTTTCCGTAAATGGCGTCAAAAGTTGACACAATTTGCAGAGAACATGCGGGATTATATCCCGCATGACGGTACTCTGAAAATATTGTCTACTTTTGACCATATTTATGAAAAATATTGTAAATTTTGTAATTACTCAGACACAATCACATGGGGTGTCTCATATGTGACATCCATGTAGATCTGTACCGTATACAGAATGGTAGTAAATCCGCATTAAATCCCAAAATCCAAAAATGTACGGGAAATTAGATACTAGTATAATGGCTTATGTCTATATTTAGTTGCCATGGTTATAATGGACATATGTATATGGTAACAGACGTGGTCAAGACGGAAATGCTATGTTCGTATCATTAATAGAATGTCGGGAATTTAATGATTCAACGGTTAGGGATTGTCCAGAGGTAAAAACTAAAAACAGAGAAACCGATGGACATTTTTTTTATCTACAAAACCGTGCAATGAACGTACCCGGGCGTTCCACCAACTGCACAAGCATTGTTCTTGTACATTTTCCTTGTAAGTTACATATGAAACCCATTTCAATGATGAACATGAACTCACAGGCATTCGGCGTGTTTCCGCTTTCATCGGTATATCTCTATACAGTCTATAGTTATGAACAAGGCTTCTAACGTTGGTCGACAAGACCTCCGATCATAACAAAATGACATGTTTAAAATTGTAATTTTCTATGTATTCTGTGTATTTCTGCAGGATATCGATAATTCTCAAATGATTATATGAAGTTGCCACTACAATATTGACGTTAGAGCATTAAACACATTATTTCATTTGTTATGATACAAGGTTGTTTCCGACCTATGCAAAGCAGCTGTAATTCGATATTATTTGCACAAATATGTTCTAACCATGTTATTTAGCAATATAACAATAATTCTCAAATATACATGTGCACCTTCCGCCAAAATATTCACATTAGCGTTAATAAAATCGCGGAATGTGTTATGATACGAGGTCGTGTCCGACCAAAGTTACAAGCCTTGTTCATATATATAGAGTTATACTGATGAAATCAGAATCACGCCGAATGCCTGTGCATGAACTGTATTGTTTAACCATTTGAACCCGAAAGCCCGCTCTAGCAAACAGTGCAGATCCAGACGAGCCGTCTCATCAGGTTCTGCATTTTTTGCAAGTAATTTTCATATTTTTTTAGAACTGAAACACCCCCTTTTCATAAATCATGTGGACTAGTCTGAAAACCATTTTGTGACGGTTGGATTGGTTGCAAAATTAACATATGAAAGTCCATTCCAGTTACTTAGTGGTTTATGGCACTGAATCTAGGATATGGACAGGTGAGGAAGGTAAACAATACATGTATTTGTAGATTTGTATCGTAATTATCAACCAAATATTACCCATAAGTTGCCTGATTGGTAAAAGAAATAGAGGATATTCATATTTTTTGCAACGAATATGTCATATTCCTTGCAAAAATATGAATATTCTATTTATTATATACCGCTCCATGGAAATTAGCAGTTTTTTAGACTGTATACGGTAACGAATGTGTATTTACAGCCTATTTGCGCTGTTTTCTTTCAGGTGCGCGTTTTGAATATAGATAGCGGAAGTAGTCGTATTTTCACCGGAAGTTGTTTATTTCATCGATGAGAACATATGACTTTTATTTACATCGTATAACTATGTATTTCATGGGTAGGTATATAATAAATATTTCTGTTCACCAATACATTGTGTACGACCGGGGTCAAAACTAAAATTACAGGTGCACCTAAAACATTTTCATTTATGTAAATGTAAATTTATAGGTGAAACTGCATATTTTACAGGTGCACCTGTAACATTTTATAGGCGCACCTGTAATTTTAGTTTTGACTCCGTTCCTACACCATACCAATACGAGTTTAGTGAAACGGGGCATAGCTGAATAGCACTTACAGTGGGGTCAGCGTGTAAGTGCACACACGAACGAACACGACAGGTTGGAACCAACCTGTCGTGTTCGTTCGTGTGTGCACTTACACGCTGACCCCACTGTAAAGGAGATGCAGCATTGGTTATATTTTCCCTAAATGTGTTTAGAAGCCAATAAACATGCAGAGAAATAAAAATGCTATGAAAACCAAAATCTGCCACTGATGTCCTTTAATAATTAGTGGCGATCTTCGCTGTTCATGTTAATGTTTAAATGTTCTGACTTTCTGCTTTTTGAGAATATGTATTTCATGGGTAGGTATATAATAAATATGTTTATAATACTGAACATGTAACTGATTGGATTTAACGACGACACTGGCTCGATAACCTTGCATGTCGTCTCCCAAGAAGGGGATACAGAAACGAGGTAGATACAGAGGAAATCGGCCTCAGAGGAGCCTAGCTCGTATTAGAATAGTCCCCTCTGGTTCTTTAACGTGCCCATATTCTCCATCAAATCTGATACACGGTACCGCCTTTTAAAGTCCCCATCAGAAAATACTAGTAGAGCAGGAACTACAAAGTATCTCAGAAATACTGACGCCCTGGAACTGAACCCTGAATCGAACCCGGGTCGCCAGCGTGGCAGTCTGACGGTGTTACCCCCTCGGCCACGGTCTGCTATATAGCTAAACTAGTGTGTATAATTGAAACTTCTTTCTAACTGCGGTACAGCATGATAATTTAACACAAACAAAAACATGTTTCAAAAATGTTCCCTCAATGAACATGTATAGCAAACAAGGTGCATGATCACGTGGTTACAACAACAACAACGTCGCCCACTCCAAAGTAAGTATTATTTGATATTTTCCTTAATATGGAACGGATTTTGATGAAATATAGAGCAGCAAACGCGTCTTCATGAGCAGCATTTGGTGGTCTAGGGAGTTCGGCACAGACTTATGTTTTTGCGAAGAATCGACAGAAGTTTGGGCGAAAATACAGAGATCAACAAATGTAGCGTTTGATGCGCCATATTTCATCAAAATCCGTTACGCAATAAGGACACTATAAAAGAATACGTACTTTGAATCGGTACTTGCTGTTGTTGTTAGTACCACGTGATCATACACCTTGGCAAAGAAGGTGGCAACGTATGCCAAACCAAATTATCTCGAGGGTTGTTAAGAAATATAATTTCTCTCTCAGCGGTTTATTATTCGAAATATGTGACCGTGACAGGAGATTTGTGGCTTATGGGTTATACAACCAGTGTAGATCCAGATCAGCATATGCACAGTCTGGTCAGGATCTGCACTGTTCGCCGTTCCATCAATGACACACCCGTTATGCTTCAAACAAGAACTATAGATCGTTTTCTGGTGCCCGTTTCACTAAACTTCGTACGACTAAAATGTTCCGGTAAGTGCAAATTTAGGATCGTCTGTAAATTTCAATTGATAGCTTTACATTTATTGAGCATAGGCTGCATATGCAGCCTATGCTCAATAAATGTAAATCCAATAATTGTTTACAAGAAAACATTGTTAATGTGAAATTTACAAATAATCATAATTTTGCACTTGCGAACATTTTAGTCGTACGAAGTTTAGTGAAACGGCCCCTAGGTTACCACTATCCATTTGCAATAATCGCAGTGAGTGTTGGTACAATCGCATTACTAAGTAACGACGTTTGAATTGCCATAGTAACGCATACCCGGCGCACGCCATTTTTTGTCAAAACATAATAATAATAATATGCATTCATTTATTTTTTCCTAAATGCATTATTTCATATAGAGCTAACGACTGCATATATTTGATGATTACAAGCATTATTGTACTGAATTTATTTTTTTTAAATTGAAAATTTCTCCCTCAAAGTGTACTTTGTGAAATCGGCTACTGGAGGCAAGACATCTCCAGCCGGTTGAACTCGTTGAACAAACAAAGTCACCCGAACCAAAATTTAAATTATGAAAATTGGTATACAAAGTAGTTCAGAAATTAGAACCTCTGTCTTCATAGAATGTCGGTCAATGAAGGCTATGACCCGTTTTTATAAAACTTTCCGAACCCAAACTCTGTTCGCATGCTCGTAATCATGCAGTTTGATTGACCGAGACTGCGTCTCGGGCAATCAAACTGCATTATTTCGAGTATGGAAAAATGTGTTAACGTATACGCACTGGATCTTTATACGCATTCGTACTGGATAATACACCACGAGCAATCGAGCTGGTCTAGGTATTTACAGGTTAAATGTCAACACGAGGGAATTTCTCAGGTTGCTCATCCTATATTTTGATAATAATTGCAAATCAAAGTACAATATATCTCTCAAATTTAAATGATTATACAAAAGCAGATTATGCCTACGTCACGCATCGGCATACATTTACAGTGGGGTCAGCGTGTAAGTGCACACACGAACGAACACGACAGGTTGGTTCCAACCTGTCGTGTTCGTTCGTGTGTGCACTTACACGCTGACCCCACTGTATAAGTGTGTCTAATTGCGGGTATTGTGGAACGTGTAGCCGAGCGGTCTGGAGCGTCGGACTGCTGGTTTTATGGTGTGTCATAAGTCGTGCGTTCGAGTCTCACTCGGGGCATGCGTTGGGCTCTTGAGCAAGACACTTTATCCACCCGCTTCAGTTCACCCATGTAAATGGGTACCGATTACCGGAAACAGTAGTTGTATTTGCTTGTATGTACCGAGGGTGTCCGGTTTAGAGAGGTTCCACTGTAATTAAGCACTCCATGAACGTGTGTCGTTTTCAATCATGTAAAGACACGGCAATGAAAGAAATTACATTGAAACCCATCCAAATTAATCGCAATGGGGTCACAAGGGTGTCCGGTTTCGAAGGGTTCTGTTGTGCATGCATGTACGTATGAATAAAATATGATCCAGCACATAATCCACGAAAGGGAGCGTTCCAGTATGGGAAGTTATTCTAGATACCACGTAATGTTCATGTAACATTCGGGGTGGAATGGTTCGTAAGTGCAAAATTATGATCTTTGGAAATTTCAATTGATGGATTTACCTGCATATACAGCCTATTCTCAATAAATGTAAATCCATCAATTGTTTACAAGAAAACATGTGTTAATCGGAAATTCACAGACTATCAAATGTTTGCACTTACGAACATTTTAGTCGCACGAAGTTTAGTGAAACGACCCCCTGATCCACCAAAACGTATATCATAGACTTATAACTTATAAACACGTGGTAGACTGGAAACCCCCTGTATAAACCTGTAATCATCGAGAAACAGCCAGTATGCGTTCCAAGGGGCTGTTTCACTAAACTTTCTACGACTTTTATGTTCGTAAGTGCAAAATTATGATAGTCTGTAAATTTCACATTAACAATGTTTTCTTGTAAATAATTATTGGATTTACATTTATTGAGCATAGACCCCCTGGACCCCCTTTAACAAAGGGCCAACAAACACTTCAGATATCAGACAGTGTTTATAAATTGCTGATAACAACTCATAGCACACTGTATAACGCATAGCACACTTCCGATCATGTTGCACCAACGTTTATTCATCTGTTTGTCATATTATTAGTGGTATGTGTCAAACGCCACAATATGTAAAACTGACCGATGGCTTGTACATAAAAAGATGGCCGATATGGCAACTCCATGCACCATGTAGGATATAGTAAGACGAGAATGTTATGCATATATCCCACCACATTTACGAAGCAAGTAGGCATGAATCATAGGATGATCCTGGGCCCCACGGGTCCTTAACCCTTTGGACCCGAGAGCCCGCTATAGCGGTTTATGCAAACAGTGCAGATCCAGGGGTGCGTTTCACTAAACTTCGTACGACTAAAATGTTCTTTTGATGGATTTACATTTATTGAGCACAGGCTGCATATGCAGCCTATGCTCAATAAATGTAAATTCAATAATTGTTTACAAGAAAACATTGCTAATGTGACATTTACAGACTATCATAATTTTTCACTTACGAACATTTTAGTCGTAAGAAGTTTAGTGAAACGGGCCCCAGATGAGCCGGCTCGTAAAGAGCCGTCTCAGCAGGATCTGCAGTTTTTGAAAGTAATTTTCATATTTTTGAGAACCAAAAAATACCCCCTTTTCATAAATGGACCTGTCTGAAAATCATTTTGTTACGATCCGGTTGGTTGCAAAATAAACATATCAAAGTACATCAGTTACTTAGAGGTGAATGGGTTAACCATTGTGCGGTCCGTTATGTCGTAGAGTATCAAATATAAACCAGGCGATGGCAATATGAGAGAAATAACAAATATTAAATAAAGACAAAAACATATTTTATGAGAACATTCGATGTTGTTTGTTTCCCGGAGAACCACACCCCGGTGCGTTTATCTCAGTGTCATTCCGGTCACATTGGGAGTTGCTCGTCAGATTCGGAAATAAAACCCAAATCGGTGAAACAAAATCCGAAATAAAACCCAATTAGGAACGCCTTTCAATGCGTACAATACGCCCAGGGAACTGTAATTTACGTAGATTCTGTAAACCAACACGGATCTCCGCTTCGTATCATGGGCATTTTGGAGATCAACCACATATGGGACTACATATTTATTACGCCGTCTGTCCGCCTGTACGTGGCGATAATCGGCGAGCTTTAACTCGTGGATGATCAACCCTATACTTATGTGACTGTTACTGTGACTGGATTTACATTTATTGAGCATAGGCTGCTTATGCAGCCTATGCTCAATAAATGTAAATTCAGGGGCTTTGGGATTTGGGATTTGTGACCAGTGATGCTCCTGATGAAATAGCACACTCGTGTAGCCTGATAACCATCTACAGTTGAACCTGCGCTAAATATCACCTTATAATAGCAATTTCCCGTCTATAGCAGCCACTTAAGTATTCTTATGTAGCAAAGTGTACTTTGAGGGAGTAATGATTTATTTTCCCAGAAATGCATTATTTCATTTTGAACTAACGACTGCATATAGTTGATTATTAAATGCATGCATAATTATTATACTGAATGTATTACATTATCACAGCCAAAATGGCTGTGATAATGTAATAAATTCAGTATAATAAAAAATAATAATTTCTCCCTCAAAGTGTACTTAGCAAGCTAAGTATACTTTGCAATTTTGGTGAAATAGGCTGCAGATTTTTCCTCGGCGAACTTCGTAATTCCTAGCCTTGCCTGATAAACTTAATATCAAAATACACCAGCCTGATTTTCGTCCCATTATCACCGGTGATACATCAGTGGCTGAGATGATATTCATCTACAGCTTCTCTAATTACCTTTAGAAACCAGAGAAATAAAAGTTCTGCTGAACAACAAACATCGCTAAAAAAGCAGTTATAGGTTACAATCCAGCATTGAGTGCCCCTTTATGATTTAATAGAACATCGTGTCACCTGGATTTATTTAAAACTTTTATAGAATGGAATAAATTCTGCCAGACTAGCATTTTCATAATGAAATTTCATTGTGGACATAAAAAGTGGGTAGCAATCGTGGGCCCGTTTCACTAAACTTCGTACAACTAAAATGTTCGTAAGTACAAAATTATGATAGTCTGTAAATTTTACATTACCAATCTTTTCTTCTAAACAATTATTGGATTTACATTTATTGAGCGTAGGCTGCATGCAGCCTATGCTCAATAAATGTAAATCCATCAATTGAAATTTCCAGACGATCCTAAATTTGCACTGACGAACATTTTAGTCGTACGAAGTTTAATGAAACGGCCCACAGGTGTTAACTACCATGGACGGAATTCCCAGCACTCGGAATACATGCTTGATTATACAAGCACACGCTCGAAAATAGACCACAGGTGGCAGGGTCACATAATGTAAAAATATGTGACAGGCAGTAAAATAAAAAATTTCTCTCAGTAGTTCAATTTAATTCAATTTATTAACACTTCAGCACAATTTGCTTCTCGACACAATACATTGTCATTGACGGTTCGAGCACAGTTATTTCGGTATATCTGGTGGTTTGGGTGCAATGTTACCAACATACAATTGACGTCACCTCCTGCGAGTTACACGTATAAGTACGAATTTACCGCAGCAAAAAAGGGGCCCGAAAATTCGAAACGATGAATGTGTATATAGTGTGTAATGATTGAGCATTAGTAATTGCACAAACTATGTAAATTACCCAAAACCAACGAAATCCACCCAAATCCACCCAAATCTAACCAAAATCAACCCAAAAACCCATATGACACCAACATTCTGACCATCTGTTCAAACACCTGTGGGTTCGAGAGTAGCAAAGGAAATGCAAGTTATACATAGTATGTACATACATGTGACCTGATCACTTGTGACCCGAGTTTTGCCCAGATGGAATCCATTCTATAAACAATATTTGCCCTACGAATACGTCAGTAGCAGATTTCACCAAAATTGCTAAGCATACTTATCTAGCTAAGTATACTTTGACAGAGTAATCATTTATGATCTCCATAATTATGTTGATAACCGAACAGACATCAAAGAATGAAAAAGAAATACCATATTACTCCATTTAGTTTCCAACATATACAACTTTATACACATTGTTTTAAAGTCACTCTTTTTATTAAATTTAATAGTGACTTTAAAACAATGTGTATTAAATGTGCTTCTCTGACGTTATTGGAAATTGCTATGCAACTTTAATTTGACGTCATCTATTAACCCTTTGAACCCGAAAGCCCGCTATAGCGGTTTATGCAAACAGTGCAGATCCAGATGAGCCGGCTCGTAACGAGCCGTCTCATCAGGATCTGCACTTTTTGCAAGTAATTTTCATATTTCTTAGAACAAAAACACCCCCTTTTCATAAATGGACGAATCCGAAAATCATTTTGTGACCATTGGATTGGTCGGAATATTAGCATATCACAGTCCAGGGTTGAAAGGGTTAAACCTAATTGTTTCGTTAACACTGACGAACGTGGAAAATGTGTGTGTACAAAAGTAGTGGTCAGATAGTTGTGACATTCAGTAGTTCTCGCATAGGGAATCGAGCATGCATCAAATTATGTGTTAGGTTTCAACATTCGAGAGCGTTACACAATTATATCGTATCATTTTAACGAGTTTTCCGCTCAATCACTACCTCCGACTATTGGGAATATAGTGTTCTGTGTTAAACAGCATATAACCCCATATAACACGATTTTACCTGTTTTTACTTAAACAGGGAATTGTTTTGTTGAACAAATTAAATTTAATCTGACGTAAAAGTCATTGTAATTAGTGTTGTAAACGTACAGCATTCCACGGGTATACGTATTTGTTCCATGAACGCGCATAACCCTTACACTGCCGAATTAAATATTGTTGTCTGCTGTTTATTTTTTATTTTCGATTTTTCTCATCAAAAACATGGTTTGACAGCATTTTAGAATCATGGAAATGATTCTAAAGTGCTGTCAAACCATGTCTTTATTGAGAAAGAAGGCACAATATAAAGTATCAGCAGACGACAATTTTCGTGCTCAGCAGTCTAAGGGTTAACATATTGGAGAGAAGCTATATGAGCTTAATCTGCGAGTTTTCATGACAAGTATTTACTGCGATATATTCTGTAAATGACGTCGAAAACAGACGAACATTTCATAGCATATGCGAAATTCTATTCCGAATTTGCTCTGAATACTTCGTCAACTTTCGCCGTCATGTACGGAAAATATAGCAAATTTTGTAAAGACTGTTCGTGAGATAGTGCACATTGCACGGCTTGTCGCATTCGGCCCCAAACTGCGAACAACCAGAATAGTCTGTATGCGCCCCAGTTCATCACGTGCATAGTTGCTCTGGAAACGGAGTAACATACGTAACTCTTCAAAACCTCCCGAAGCGTCCGAACGGACGCTTCGGGAGTTTTTGAAGAGTTTCGTGAACGGACGCTTCGGGAGTTTTTGAAGAGTTTCGTGTCGGCAAATTACAGAACGTGTTACCTGCTTCAGTTTCTAGTTCACGTGCAGAATTTTGTATTTATTTCGAAGTCGGTGAAATTATAATATGTATGTATAAATAGTTATTAAAGGTACATGCCCACTCAGTAGGCACACACTTTTCTTTATATCATAGACATCATCTGATACATCTGAAAAAATAAACATTGATTCAGCATTACAACACGTATTGATTGGCATTTAATGCGCAATGATCTTACTGTATAACCTGTCGAAAATATTATTTCTTTCAGGTGACGCATTTAATTAGTATAAATTATAAAAAAAAATCATCATGCCTCATTTGCATATGAAAATAGCCTGCTACCAGCCTACCACCGTGAGTCACTAACAAACAAATAAATATTACTACATGAGTATAATTATATGTATAGAAGGGCACTCGTAATTTTGAGAACTGGTGGAATAGTGACACAATTATACACTTATTTAATTCATATACAGAATATTGTGTGCCTACTGAGTGGGCATGTACCTTTAAAGTCTCATCGTGTACAGACACAGTATGATATTTATCCCGTCAAAACATTGTGTATGTCAATACGACCTAATCACTGCGTATGAATATGTGCGGTGGCTGGGTTATAACTTTTGTATTTTACAGCCATGTGTAGGTGTTGACGGGATAAATAGAATAGTAGGTTAGTGCCGTGAATGGGAAAACATATCTGGCAAGGCTCAGGAAACGGGATGGGCGAGGCTCTATTTTCTATAACAGAGTTGACGCCAGAGCATGGTTCTTATCAGACATTATCAAGGTGCATGATCACGTGGTTACAACAACAACTACATCGCCCACTCCAAAGTAAGTATTATTTGATATTTTCCTTAATACATGTATGCAACGGAGTTTGATGAAATATGGCGCAGCAAACGCGTCTTCATGACCTGCATTTGGTGGTCCATGGAGTTTGGCACAGACTTATGTTGTTTTTGCGAAGAATCGATTTCCGTGCCGAAAAACGACAGAAGTTTGGGCGAAAATACAGAGACCACCAAATGCAGCTTAACAAGACGCGTTTGGTGCGCCATATTTCATCAAATTCCGTTACGTAATAAGGACACTATAAAATAATACGTACTTTGAATCAGATGGATTCTGGAAATTTCAGTACTTGTTTGTGTTGTTAGTACCACGTGAGCATACACCTTGATTATAATATGCTTCAACACTCGAGTTCACCGCTAATCTCTATAATACAGTTTTATATCGCTCCGGTTAAATGATCGATACTTGTGATGTTAATATTCAATTAACAAAAAATCTGTTTCCTTTACATTGCTGCTAGTATTACGGTATTGTTGGTTGGTTGCGTGTGCCAGCCCCATATATAAGCAAGCTCGTCGGAGACAATACGAGATGCAACAAAAACTAAATGCAATAGTTAATACATCCGTTGGCGTGCGCGACATATCACTGCCGCCGGCGGATGTTCTAGGTGCACACAAACAGATACACATGGAATACCAGGCGATCGTCTTTTGATATCATGTTTATCAGGCAAGGCTAGGAAATGCGTAGGAATTCCGAGACCCGCCGAGTGGAGCCTTATAACTTGATAATTCCAGCACAAAAATATTTACACAATTCCCTAGCATTTGATTGGCCCGTAGCAAGTCTCTGTCCAAAATATATCCCAGTAAACTCCCACGCCGAACTACTTTCCGTAACCGTGACGCGCAGTTAAAATAATTCTTAAGAAAACGGAAAACCAACACATTTTCTTAACGAATTTATTTAAAATGCTGGAATTATAAGGAATGAATGGCCTTTTTTTTTTAATTTATCGGGGATATAAACTTGGAAAAGTCGCGGGAATACTGGACGAGGCCTTCCGGCCTTCGTCCAGTATTCCCGCGACTTTTCCAAGTTTATACCCCGATAAATTCCACAAAAAAGGCCATTCATTCCGATAATATACAAAGACACTCGCCTGGTATTCTCTTTCTTAGACAACGTTGAATGATACAGGTCGAGTAAATATGATGTTTGTTTCTGAAAAGGACGTGGACTTGCTTACTTTGCGTTATTACACTGACACGACATGTGACATTGTTCGACCAATGATAGTTATGTTAATTGTATTATATTCATTAATTTATATTATTTATAGTATATTTATTATTTATCTAAACTGTGGTAGGTATGTTGTTTTGAAAATTAACATAACTGCCTCGTATGCATTCATTTACATAATATGAGACACGCCATGTGATATTGTAACTTCGGACATCTGCGTTATTGTATTAAATACGTTTACAAAATTTACAATAATTTTCATAAATAAGTGAAACGTTGACAAAATGTTCAGTGTACATTGAAAATGTCAAATTTCCACACCATTTACGGAAAATATTGTAAATTTTGTAAACCTATTTCATGAATTTCAGATGTCCGACGGTACAAAATCACATGGCGTGGCAATACAGGTATATATCTACAGCACTGTGTATTGTTCTTACTGTTACACAGTCTTTATTGAATTCTCAAACAGTTTAACAAAGGGTCAACAAACACTTCAGACATAAATGTGATGAAAACAACGCATAGCACGCTGTAGTCTGATGTCTCCCCATCATGTTGCACCAAATTGCATGCATGTTTCATATTATTAGCAAAAAGAGGTAAAACTGGCAGATGGCGTGTACACACTAAGACGGCTGACATGGCAACTCTATACACCATGTAGGATATAGAAAGAACGTGTATGCAATGTATATATCCCAACACATTTACGAAGCAATTGTACATGAATCATGGGATGCTCAGGGGCCCCACGCAGGGGAATTTGCACCACAACCTTCCATATGCGAATCTCATACAACAAATATATTTAAAAATCCGCCCTGCCGCATCACTTTCGGCCAATTCCGTGTCTGAGAACCGAAGGATTTTTTAATGGTCTAAGGTTGAACAGTGCGCTTTGTTTTGCGAAATCGGCCACACAGCCCGCGACAATGAACATTTTCTGAGCACGGTTATACACAAAATCAGACAGTTGTATTGGCCGAGACTGAGCCAGGCAACTCACACTTCCTGATTTCAGCCACGAGCACCAAATACGTACTGGAAAATGTTACCAGCACGGTCGCTGGCGCTGGTCATAGAAGCAACAAAGCTGTCTTTAATTGGAACGTGTTAGAGTGAATTAGTCGCGTAATGTGGGATGTAATTAACGGAACACGGATCGGGAAGTTTGCGCCTGACTGTCGCAATTCGATCGCTCGACAGAGTCCGTGGATGTCGGCAAAAATTGTCAAAAAACGATCACATAACATAGTGAAATTAACCACTAACCTTGTTCGCTGAGAGTGTGGACATACCTCGATTGTATATGTGTCCAAGCACTCGCATTTAGCAACGGTTTCGCTTAACTCTACGTGTAGTATACCGCCTGTCTGCAAATGGCATTTTCCCTGATTGCAGTCTAAATTAAAACGAATCCTGTCTTCTGACGTTGTTCTATTCGAGTAATTGGGTTTTCGTTGATCATGTGTGCAATCAAACATCATTGTATGTAACTGAATACGTTCACTGTTCTGGGTATTACTCCCACGTCTATACAGGTTGAGCATGAGTCTGTCGTGTCGAATATCCGCTTTTCCTAACAGAAAGATAAATCGCATGATGAGACAGAAGAACCTCTCTAAACCGGACAACATGGGGGGTCCGGACACACATGTATAAGCACTGAAAGACAATGTTTCTACGTTTAGCGATCATGTACAGACATTGGCATCTGTAGCCGATTTCACTAATATTGCAAAGTATACTTTACTAGCAAAGTATACTTTGAGGGAGTAATCATTTATTTTTCCTGAAATGCATTATTTCATATAGAACTAACAAATGCATATATTTCATAATTAAAAGTATGCAGAATTATTATACTGAATTTATTACATTATCACAGCCAAATTGGCTGTGATAATGTAATAACTTCAGTATAATACAAATTAATAAATTTATCATAAAATTGAAAATTTCTCCCCCAAAGTATACTTTGCTACTAAAGTATACTTTGCAATGTTGATGAAATAGGCTACTGTGCTGAATGTGGCTGTGACTGGGGAAATGTGGTTTATGGGTCTTGCGACCAGTGTAGACCCTGATATGCATGTGCATCCGCATCATGATGTGCACGGGTCGCTATTCCATCGATGAAACCCCCGTCATACTTCTACGTCATACTTACTGTTCGCAACTACAGTCTCTCATACTTTCACTATTCGTATGGATGCTGTTGTACCTAGTTGTACATGACCTGCAGCCGGTCTGTACTGGTTCTGCATGAATACAACAATACCTTCACTTACTCCTAATAAAGAAACATTCAACCTCGTCATGTCCAGCAATATTGTTTACCTTTTTGGCCTCTGAAACTCCATATCTATCACGTGACCAACAGGTTCAGTGTTTTCTTTTAAATGTTACAAATCTGGTGGCCGTTTCACTAAACTTCTTACGACTAAAATGTTCGTAAGCGCAAATTTAGAATCGTCTGCAAATTTCATTTGATGGATTTACATTTATTGAGCATAGGCTGCATATGCAGCCTATGCTCAATAAATGTAAATCCAACATTTATTTACAAGAAAACATTGTTAATGTGAAAGTTACAGACTATCATAATTTTGCACGTACGAACATTTTAGTCGTAGGAAGTTTAGTGAATCGGCCCTCTGCTGAACACTGGTGTTAAAACACCCCAATATGTTTCTCAAGTACAGGTCAGTACTAATAAATGAGGATTTACAATCAAACTGTATCTGTGGCCACAATGTAAATCCAATAATTGTTTACAAGAAAACGTTGTTAATGTGAAATTTACAGACTATCATAATTTTGCACCTACGAACAGTTTAGTCGTACGAAGTTTAGTGAAACGGACCCATGATTTCGGGTCCCCATGAAGGCTGACTTGGTCGGCATTACGCCCGCTAACGTCGGATTCAACAAATCTACGGACGGAGTACAGCGAGGATTTGTTGAAGTTTCCCAAACGAAAACGAAGTAAAACGATCGTTTTGTCAACAACATGCATAGAAGCGTCGTTTGTTTGTTCTTTCGTTTTCGTTTGCGAAAACGATATTTTCGTTTAAATACCCGACACCCAACTATTTAAACGCCTGCAGTGTCGTTTCTTTCAACGCATGGTTTGGACGTCTTTGTCATTGTTTTTAATTATAAAATTATGTTTTCTTTGTTTTTAATTAGAAAATTATGTTTTCGTTGGTTTAAACGTGACATTGTGACAAAACGATGTGTAAACGATAGGAAATCGTTCGTTTGTGGAACCATGAACACATCCGGGCTGTACCAGTGAAATGTGTAAACACTTTTCAAAGTTCAGAGTGATAATGATATGAGGGTGGTGATAAAAAGTAGATCCATATTTGTAATTTTGTTTTATTGATAAACATCTGAGAATTGTCTGGAAACACATTACACAGTAATGTGAATGAACAGCTAGTCAATCTGTATCTTGTCTGTATTGCATGAAATTGACATCCGTCGTGTAAAACAACAGTGAATTAAAGTCCTCGTATGCGATGGTTCGTCTTACTTTCTAAGTATAAGTTATTGTGTTCACATATTGGATTTTTAAGAAATTAAATGCGAGGGAGCGCTAACGACCGCAGCATTTAGTTATATAACCCTTTGAACCCGAAAGCCCGCTATATCGGTTTATGCAAACAGTGCAGATCCAGATGAGCTGGCTCGTAACGAGCCGTCTCGTCAGGATCTGCACTGTTTGAAAGTAATATTCATATTTTTTAGAAAAACAAATACCCCCTTTTTATACATGGAATAGTCTGAAAATCATTTTGCCATGATTGGATTGGTTGCAAAACGAACATATCGCAGCCCATTCATTTACTTAGGGGTGAAAGGGTTAAAAGTCCAATATGAGAACAATAACATATTTATCGTTCAGACAAACTTTACTATGCATCTCCAATGCGAGTATTGAGTTTCCATTTCCTGTGGAACAATTAATGTTCAAATCTGGTAATATGTAACGTAGTGGGGTTAAATCTTGCAATATGGGAATTAACCCTTAGCCTGCTGAATGAAATGTTGTCGTCTGCTGTTTATGTTTTATTTTCGATTTGTTTTTCATCAAAAACATGATTTGACAGCACTTTAGAATCATTTCCGTTGGAAATGATTCTAAAGTGCTGTCAAACCATGTGTTTATTGAGAAACAGGGAAAAATGTAAAGCAACAGCAGACGACAGTTTTCGCGATCGGCAGGCTAAGGGTTAAGTGTCACTCGATACTGGCCAGGGATTGGCTTAGAAACTAGGGCGATCTATAATCCAATCGCTGGGCAGCATTGTGCTCTACTTATTTTACATATTGTGACACAATGTATCATATTGTGCTAATATTGTATTTGAACAATATGATACATTGTTGTTCTAAAAACCTACTGTCTGTTCCACGTTTTGCTGCCGACAAACGTTTGGCTATTAAACACATCAAGTTTAAAAAATATTTAAATGTAAGTACATTTTCATCAATAATAAAAAAATCCAATCTATCTCGCCAGGTTTCGGAGTGTTTTTTTTAGCAATAAAATCAATGATGGAATTTCATGTAATAATATTTTTTAGGGAGGGTGACTTTTTTATTATTGATAAAAAGTACTTACATCAAATATTTTTTAGATTTAGTGTGTTTAATAGCCAAAAGTTCGTCGACAGCAAAACGTGGAACAGACAGTATGATGTTTTCTGTAGCCGTCTCACGTGCATACATGCACATGTATGTACAGTGGGGACAGCGTGTAAGTGCACACACGAACCTGTCGTGTTCGTTCGTGTGTGCACTTACAGGCTGAACCCATTGTGTGTATAATGTTTCATTCCTACGGAGCCCCGCACGGGAAATGGATTGTTTTTATTAATTCGTTCCCACGAAATAACAATTCGTTCCCTCAATTTAACAATTCGTTCCCTCGAATTGGCAATTCGTTCCCACGATATAACAATTCGTTCCCTTGAATTAACAATTCGTTCCCACAATATAACAATTCGTTCCCTCAATTTAACAATTCGTTCCCTCGAATTGGCAATTCGTTCCCACGATATAACAATTCGTTCCCTTGAATTAACAATTCGTTCCCACAATATAACAATTCGTTCCCACGATATAACAATTCGTTCCCTTGAATTAACAATTCGTTCCCACAATATAACAATTCGTTCCCTCGAATTAACAATTCGTTCCCACGAAATGACAATTCGTCGTAATTCGGGGTAACAAATTGTTAATTCGTGGGAACGAATTGTTAAATTGAGGGAACGAATTGTTATTTCGTGGGAACGAATTAATAAAAAAAAAAGAATTATACGTCCCCTACGGGGCTCCGTACATTCCAGCAAATCGAGTGTGGTTTATAATAGTACATAATGAAGAAATAGTGCGAAATACTTTGCTTGTTTTGAGCTAACCGTTTGTGGTTACTGGTGAATGTATCACTCATGTAAGTTCCTCTATATTTTCGGCAGGACAAACGATCGCATTTGACCACCCAGATGTCTCACATGACAGATAACTGCCTTTCACTGGTCGTATTTATATGTTAGTGCGCGATTACACGGCGGTAGATTGGCCTGACGGGCAGTTATTACCGCATTAGACAATCATCCGTGTACCCTGTCTCTGTCGGACATATCCACGTATACAAACCGCCGGCAATTGGTTGCATTTGAACAAAGGCCGTCTGTTCATTATTCTGTAGTCAACACAACGCGGTTGTGGTCATGTTTGGAAAATACTAGATCACGCCGCAAATACGATATAAATGGTCAATTATATGGCAGGTGCTCACGGGAAAATATGTGACAGTGTGCCAGACAGAGTAACAACCAATCAACAGGCGCTCGCCTACAGGAATTGACACCAAATACAAACCGGTGCATCGATAGAGGGTCCCAGCTGCACAGTCTAGAGTGATACGCCCGACTACACAATTGACCGAAGGGAATGCTCAAACGACGCAATTGACACCGACAAAATGCTATTTCCATCGAAGAAAGAACCGGCGAGAAATGTCGCTAGAAAGCTAATTCGAAATCGTTCACAATTATAGCAATCGGTCTGCTACCTAACGCTGATTACGGATCATTTATATGGATTTAGCCAGGCAATCTTGAGCTAACATGTGTACCAGCAGCGGAATCGTCCCCCGCCTCCGCTGGAACATTTCATTACAGGACACTATGAAAGGTACAAATATGTCAGCACCAACGAATATATCCGAAATTATGAATATGTCCGCACGAACGAATATGTCCGAAATTATGAATATGTCCGCAGGAACGAATATATTCGAAATTACGAATATGTCCGCACGAACGAGTATATCGGAGATTATGAATATGTCCGCACGAACGAATATATCCGAATGTATAAATATGTCACAAGAACGAATATGTCCGTATGTATGAATATGTCTGCACAAACGAATATATCCGAAATTATGAATAATTCCGCACGAACGAATATATCCGAGATTATGAATATGTCCGCACGAACTAATATATCCGAAATTATGAATATGTCGCACGAACGAAGATTCCCGAATGTACGAAAATCTCCGCACGAACGAATAATGTCCACGGACATATTCATTCGTGGGAAAATATTCGTATTAAAGAAATTTAATGTACGAATGTGTCCTGGCGAACGAACGACCATGTCTATGAGACACTCTAATCTCTGGACATCAGTCCTTCCCAATTCATATCCCATACTGGTAGGCAATTGGTACCATTTGTTTAACTAGTTGGCCGCTCACCAACCGGCTTACAACCCCGAGCGGAGGCTATGACCGTCGACCTCCTAGTTGCCGGCGGATGCTTTAGCCACTAGGTCGCGCATGTACTTTTGTTAGAATGTGCCTGCCTTATTACAGTGCAATAACATTAAACAGGACATATGTAGAGGCCATCGGTTCAATACGGTTCTCAGGCATATGAGCAATATCGGGCAGTTAGTAAGTTATGTATGCCTAACAACAATACGTTGTTATCATTACAGATAACTTATAAACATTTGAACCCGAAAGCCCGCTATAGCGGGGTTTGCAAACAGTTAGGTCCAGATGACCCGTCATATTTTTCAGAACAAAAACACCCCTTTTCATAAATAAACTAATCTGAAGATCATTTTGACGATTGGATTGGTCGGAAAATTAATATATCACAGTCCATTCCAGTTACGTAGGGTTGAAAGTGTTAAGTGAAATCCGCCAGAATCGAACACGCTGATGATTTCTATGCGCTAGTTTAAACGTCAATGATACAAATCAATGTACCATTTCCAACGTAATTACATAATAGACGACAAATATTAACATTATATTAAATCATACTACTGTCTGGTCCACATTTTGCTACCGACGAACTTTTGGTTATTAAACACATTAAATCTAAAAAATATTTAAAAGTAAGTACTTTTTTATCAATAACAAAAAAGGTCACCCTCCCCAAAAAAATGTATTTGATGAAATATTGCTTTTATTGCGAATAAACGATGTTCCTATGGGAATTTAACATGGGGGCTAAAAATAGATGTTTTAAAAATATTTATTTTATTTGTGGACCGATTTTAAAAATCTAACTTTTGTTTTCTTAGTTACATCATTTTCAAGCCATCTCGCCAGGTTTCGGAGTCAATTTCCAAAAGTTTTGGAAATTGACTCCCCATGTTAAATTCCCATAGGAAAATCTTTTTTCGCAATAAAATAAACATTTGATGGAATTTCATCAAATAATTTTTTTTGGGGAGTGTGAATTTTTTGTTATTGATGAAAAAGTACTAACTTTTAAATATGTTTTAGATTTAATGTGTTTAATGGCCAAATGTTCGTCGGCAGCAAAGCGTGGAACAGACAGTAGAGGTATACGCTATATGTACAGTGGGGTCAGCGTGTAAGTGCACACACAAACGAACACGACAGGTTGGACATTTCCAGAATCCATCTGATTCAAAGTACGTATTGTGTTATAGTGTCCGTATTATGTAACGGATTTTGTTTAAATATGGCGCATCAAACGCGTCTTGTTAAGCATTTGGTGGTCTCTGTATTTTCGCCCAAACTTCTGACGACATAAGTCTTTGCCAAACTCCCTGGACCACCAAATGCAGATCATGAAGACGCGTTTGCTGCGCCATATTTCATCAACATCCGTTGCATATTAAGGAACATATCAAATAATACTTACTTTGGAGTGGGCGACGTTGTTGTTGTTGTAACACGTTATCATGCACCTTGAGCTATGCCTGTAAATATTGACCGGACCAATCAGTACAGTGACTGTGTGTACAGTTGCCGGATAAACCAACAAGATAAACCGGCCCGATCCATGAAGCCAGACGGTGTGTCATAATGTGCGAATGGCACGGCGTTGCTTATATAATAATTCCAGCACAAAAATATTTACACAATTCTCTAACATTTGATTGGCCCGTAACAAGTCTCTGTCAAAAATGTATATCCCAGTAAACTCCCACGCCGAACTACTTTCCGTAACCGTGAGGCGCAGTTAAAATAATTATTAAGAAAACACATAAACACATTTTCTTGATGAATTTATTTCAAATGCTGGAATTATAAGGAATGAATGGCCTTTTTGTGGAATTTATCGGGATATAAAGTTTATACCCCGATAAATTCCACAAAAACGCCATTCATTCCTATAATATCTGTTTAGTTTCAGACCTACTAACGCACTGGAAACACAACACATATGCAGTGGCACCTCTCTAAACCGGACACCCTGGTAGGTCCCCAGTGGGCCCGGCTTAGAGGGGTTCCACTGTAAAACAGACATATGACTACCTTAAGACACGCGTGGATGCTTTGCGATCATGAACATACATTATCAGTGGAGGTAAATGGCAATGAAGCATATCAAAATTAAGTACAACTAACATGTCTTTATATCCGGTTTAGAGTGGCTCCACTGTATGTCAGTGAGTGAAATTGTTTGTAATATTTAGTAACTCGAAACTCTCAGATATTTTTTCCGTAAACAAATTGAAAGGTAAATGGAAAAAGAGGACAATAAGGGACTTATCCCCCTTTTCCACTGACCCCTTCAATTTCAATTACACCAATGATGTAAATGTCATCATCGGACCGGGCTCCGTGTATGTATGCATACATAATCGGACTGCATCAACATACAAAGTCTGGGGCCCGTTTCACTAAACTTCGTACGACTAAAATGTTCGTAAGTGCAAATTCAGAATAGTCTGTAAAGTTCAATTGATGGATTTACATGTATTGAGCATAGGCTGCACATGCAGCCTATGCTCAATACATGTAAATCCATTAATTGTTTAAAATAACACATTGTTAATGTGAAATTTACAGACTATTATAATTTTGCACTTACGAACATTTTAGTCGTAGGAAGTTTAGTGAAACAGGCCCCTGCTCTTCGGTCGGACAACCCTGTTAGTATGGTCTTAATGTTCGTCCCTGCGCCACGTAAAACGAAGGACCGAACGTTTAAGTTTACTAATGGTCGCCTCATAGTGACAAAGGAACAACGAGACGAGATGTCATTAACTAGCCACCATACACAATAGGAGGCCGCTTCACTAAACTTCCAACGACTAAAATGTTCGTAAGTGCAAAATTATGATAGTCTGTAAATTTCACACCCATGTTTTCTTGTAAACAATTATTGGATTTACATTTAATGCATATGCAGATTATGCTCAATAAATGTAAACCCATCAATTGAAACTTCCAGACGATCCGGAATTTGTACTCACGAACATCTTAGTCGTACGAAGTTTAGTGAAATAGCCCCCTGATCTGTTCGTACATTTCGTTAATTAGCTTAAATTAAAGGGTGGGAGTTGGCTCTAAACCTTCCATACCCGGACATATATCCATAAAGAAGGCGAATAGTGGAGTTATGCTGCATTACACGGAATCTGTGATGGCGATCCGCGGCCAGAACGAACCCTGAAGTCAAATATATGTTAAGCGTGCCGAAAGGGGCGAATCTTAGATCAAATACGAGTCTATTATTCCGCATGTTTTCCTTTACGCGGATATACATGGTGCATGATCACGTGGTTATAACAACAACAACAGTGGCTGAAAGTGTTGAAATCTTGAAAGTATTATTTGATATTTTCCTTAATATGAAACGGATTTTGATGAAATATGGCGCAGCAAACGCGTCTTCATGAGCTGCATTTAGTCGTCCAGGGAGTTCGGCACAAACTTCTGTCGTTTTTGCGAAGAATCGATTTCCGTGTCTACCGACACGGAAATCGATTCTTCGCAAAAACGACAGAAGTTTGGGCGAACATACAGAGACCACAAAATGCAGCTTAACAAGACGCGTTTGATGCGACATATTTCATCAAAATCCGTTACGTACTAAGGACAATATAAAAGAATACGTACTTTCAATCGGATGGATTCTGGAAGTTTCAGTACTTGTTGTTGTTGTTAATACCACGTGATCATACACCTTGATATAGCTACATGTCAACTATTTACGTCAACTGCGATCAGTGTACGAGTTCTCGGTTGACCGTGAACACAGGTGTAAGAAAAAGCAATGATTTTGTTAGATGTTGTACAGTACTTATGCCTCTGAAAGAAGTACTGGTATGGCCTGCAGGAATCAGAGTTCGTAGTTTGGTCGATACTTACAAATATTACACCATCACACTTTAGAATAAAACGTAACATAATTTATAGATTTATTTCTGTCGTTTGAAACTAGTTAACCAGGCTTGGCTCGGAAACAGCATTGTAGAATAGAGTAGAATGCAGAATGTAGAATAAAACAGTGTGAGTATATGGTTCGAGGTGTATGCTAGGCACATGGGGCCCGTTTCACTACTAAAATGTTCGTAAGTGCATATTTAGGATTGTCTGGAAAGGTCAATTGATGGATTTACATTTATTGAGCATAGGCTGCATATGCAGCCTATGCTCAATATATGTAAATCCAATAATTGTTGAAAACATTGTTAATTTGAAATTTTCAGACTATCATAATTTTGCACTTACGAACATTTTAGTCGTAGGAAGTTTAGTGAAACTGGCCCCTGAGTTCGAAGTTTGTTCGATAATTACAAATATTATACCAGCACACTTTAGAATAAAACGTAACATGATTTATAGAATGCTAAGTGCTATTGTCGTTTGAAACTAGTTAACCAGGCTTGGCTTGGCTCGGAAGCAGTAGGAATTCCTCGGCGAGCCTCGGAATTCCTATGCGTTTCCTGGCCTTGTCTGATATACATAATAGCAAATACATTAACCAGATATTCTCGATTTATTATAGGATGAATGGCATTTTTGTGGAATTTATCAGGGTATAAACTTGGAAAAGTCGCGGGAATACTGGACGAAGGCCGGAAGGCTTTCGTCCAGTATTCCCGTGACTTTTCCAAGTTTATAGCCCCGATAAATTCAACAAAAAGGCCATTCATTCCTTATAATTCCAGCATTTGAAATAAATTCATCAAGAAAATGTGTTTATTTTCCGTTTTCTTAATAATTATTTTAACTGCGCTTCACGGTTACGGAAATTAGTTCGGCGTGGGAGTTTACTGGGATATAAATTTTGGACAGAGACTTGCTACGGGCCAAACAAATGTTAGGGAATTGTGTAAATATTTCTGTGCTGGAATTATCATCCCGTCCACTTCACGCGTCAGCGGCAATACCACGTGCCGGCGTAAAATGAATCACGTCTAAAAAAATCCCGACGAGATGCCACTAGAGCTATCGTATACATACATTTTTCGTCAAGTAACCGGCGCGATGTTCTTGCGACGGTTACTAGATGAAAATGAATGTGTTTATGCGGTATCCTCTGCGTCTAGCTGAATGTGAACTCGTCAGGAATGTGGCACCTGTTGTGGCGCGGATAGCAACATAAGTGAATACACATGTGTTTACTCTAGTATGGTATCAGCCACAATTAAGACGTCCGCTTGACGTCTAGGGATTCTGGGTACGACGTTCCAATTAGACTTTCATAAATATACAATGATCTCATTCCACGTTCTGTTGCCAACGAACTTTTGGCCATTAAACACATTAAATATAATATACGTGTAAATGGAAGCACCTTTTCATCAATAACAAGAAAGTCACCATCAAATACGATTTGTGTTGGGTAAAAAAAGCTAAAACAGATTTTGTAAAATAATTTTGGAATTTGTGAACTGATTTACAAAATCTAACTTTTGTTTTCTTGGTTACGTCTTATCCAAGCTATATAGCCAGGTTTATTTCGTTTTTCGACCCTCCAGGTCAATATCCAGCTCCTGTTTGCCCCCCCCACCCCATAGAAAAATCTTTTTTTTTCAACAAAATAAAAATATATTTGACGGACTTTAATCAAATACAATCTTTTGGGGAGGATGACATTTTTTGATATTGATGAAAAAGTGTTTACATTTAATTGTTTTTTAGATTTAATGTCATTTAATAGCCAAAAGTTCGTGTGCAGCAAAACGTGGAACAGACAGTAGGAGATACCACGTGATAATTCCAACTCCAAATTTATTTTCACGACTGGGAGCAATTTCAATGGCCCTACATGTGTAAGTAGCCACAGTACTGGACACGTAATATGTGAATGTGAAGTATATGTTGTGACCACTCATTTGAACCGTCTCCCCGAGACGGTTCAAATAAGTGGTCACAACATATACTTCTGGAGAAATGGGGCTTATGAGAGTTGTGACCACTGTATATTCAGATAAAAAACTCATTTAGCCTTATAGCAATTATACTGCTTGTTAGAAGAAATGACGGGTGTTTCATTGATGGAAAGGCGAACGGTGCAGATCCTGATCAGACTGTGCGGAAGCACAGGCTGATCTGGATCTACGCTGGTCGCAAAATCCATAAGTCCCATTTATCCAGCCACACCCACATGTGAAACAAGTCATGTACACAATGTGCCAATGGAAAAGATTCTGACGTGCTGTCAGACGATGTTAATGAGAAATCAAGTCGAAACAATAAAATAAATGCTGGCGACCAGTTTTTCTAAGTGATATGAGCTTTAAGATTCATCCTGCCACTTGCACGTTCTGAAACACACACGCCACAGACGCAGTACCAATGTGCATGATCACGTGGTTACAACAACAACAACGTCTCCCACTCCAAAGTAAGTATTATTTGATCGTTTCCTTAATATGCAACGGATTTTGATGAAATATGGCGCAGCAAACGCGTTGTCATGAGCTGCATTTGGTGGTCTGTGGAGTTTTGCACAGACTTATGTCGTTTCTGCGAAGAATCGATTTCCGTGTCTCCGACACGGAAATCGATTCTTCGCAAAAACGACAGAAGCCGTTTATGCGAAAATACAGAGACCACCAAATGCAGCTCATGACAACGCGTTTGCTGCGCCATATTACATCAAAATCCGTTGCATATTAAGGAAACTATCAAATAATATTTACTTTGAATTGGTACTTGTTGTTGTTAGTACCACATGATCATACACATTGAGTACGCCGTCTTGTGTTGGTTGCGGTGGGTCGTCGTACTGTTATGGTTGGTCTACGTGCAAATATGCATATGCCCTGTGAACATTTGAAGATGTTCCTTGCAACCGTCAGTCAGCGTGGGGGCACATATTCATGTCCATGCCTCCTGGCTCACGATTGTAGATCGGAATGTTACATACTGTTCTACATTGTTGTGTGAAAACTATTATATATATATAAACAACATAATACGATTAGCTGGATAGCCAATGAGGACTGGTTGGTCTAGTTCCATGATGGCAGTAGGGCCCGATATTGCACTCAATACGAGCAGAAATACATCTATACATTAGTTAGGTCTCATTTGCGATCGAAAAATAATGTTTTTTTCTTCATTTATACGCCATCTTAATTTGATAAGGAAAACGGAAAACATAAGAATGACGCAACGTTCCGAAGCGATCATCAGATTTGCAGTCCAATACGGAATCATCACCAATGAAATATAACGCAAACCAACATGCTCTTTAATTGGACATGTAAATAGGTCAATCAGGGAAGATAATACCCACGTTTACTGGCATAATGCGTGCCATAGCCTGGTTTGGGGGGACATAATCAATCATGGCGGCGACTGCATGTTGTGCAGTTTACTTTGTAAGCGATACTTCTACGGGAGGAGCCGCCATTTTCTCGGCTATATCATACTGATTCCCGCCAATTTCCTGATATAAATGGACAGCGGCTGGCAAACGTCACCTTACGGACGGCACTGTCGACAGCGGTCGATCGTTATGCATAAGCATGTCCATTCCATTATGGCGGGATTTTATCGGATGTACATCAATGTACATTCATTCTATTTCTGTAACTGAATATCGATAAGTATAGGCACAGATCAGACTGCGCGGACGCGCAGGCTGATCTGTGTCTATACTTAGAGCATACAATCCTTTCGACAGCCAATAAAATGCATCACCAAATAACGGTCCCGTTATATACTTTCATTAACACAGATGGGATTGCGTCTGATGAAATAGACCTTATGATGTCGGCGCTCAATTACGTTATTCCAGGAGACCGTTTCACTAAACTTCGTAAGACCAATAGGTTCGTATATGCAAAACGGAAATCCACAACAACATATGTTGTAACAGCCGATTTTTGAAAATCGTTCGTGGATGCGCTGCATTTAATGACATGAACCTGTAAGTATCAACTGGTAGAATTAGAGAAACACGTCAATGTGAGTAGTATCAATACCTTTGACAACAAGAGGTGCAAATGTGCCTGTATCGCTCACTTGACATACGGACCATAACTGTGAAGTTTGACCAGTATCGGCCAAACGGTTCACACGAATAATAAATGAATGACCTTTCGACGGCCATCTTGGATGACGGTATCATCTGATTTGTTATCATTTTTGATCCCGGTGTCATCATTTTAACAAGACTGAAAGAGCATTGCCTATCATTCCTGCCAAGTTTCATTGAAATCGGTCTGGCGGTTCATGAGAAGAATGTATACATAACATCCCGCCATACAAAGATACAAACAGTTCCCCGTTTATCCTACATCTAAAGGTGGATTACTCGGTAAATGCGACACCATAATACAACAAACCAAACCACATAATATGTGGTTTGGTTTGTTGTATTATGGTGTCGCACATGTGGTTTGGTTTGTTGTAGTATGGTGTCGCATTAACCAAGTAATCCAGCTGTATATGTAGGATAAACGGGGAACTGTTTGTATATAATTATAGATGAAAATACAACCAAGAAGAAAACTAAAACTCACGCGTTAAAACTAAATATATCATTAGGAAATTGAACTTTGAATATTATATTCCCTGATATAATGTCTGGGGCTGTAATCCATACCAATTATAGTCCCATTGTATAACACTGTACTCAAACATGAGGTTATAATCCTTATCGCAAATAAAATTTATCCGATATTGATTCTGAAAACAGTCCATATTTCATTTAAAATAACACTTAAAGTCGGCGAAAATTCCACAGCAGATGCGGAATTAATTCCACATCTGCTGTGTAATTTTCGCCAACTTTCGACAGCATCTGTGCATAATATCGGGGGAAATGCTCATTTGAGACGTGGCATATATCAAGACAAGTCGTTGGCTGTGACTGAATGATGCTCTCCGTGTATATTATCACGCACGGCTTCGCCTTTTCTTGTGTGGGAGAATGAAGCTGTTGAGATTTCAGGGACAGTTTATGCTGCGGGTTGCTCATGTCGTGATTAGAGAACTGCCGATTCATAGAACGCGGTGTCACAGAACAAGATTTAACTCAGTACATGTATATGTTTATGACTGATTGACAACTAAATATAATATAATAGATACACTGCCTTAAGGAATTAGACCATAGAAAGATACACTTGGCTTCAATCATAATTGCTTCATAAGAGTGATGTGATATATGAATGTAAGATATGTGAATATTATCTTGTTATTGTATACTATATGGCACATTGAGTTGTCCATCTCCGCCATCTTTGTATGTACAAGCCATCGTACAGTTTCACCACTTCGACCGTTTGACACATACAGCAAATAATATGACAGTAAAAGTAATACATTTCGGTGCAATACATCATAGATAGATATGAAGACTGCGTGCTATAAATATTATGGCAGAAAACTATACAAAAGACGAGATATCTGAGCATTTCTCCCATCATTCTCAAAATATATTTCAATGTGTAAACGTTTCTATCTCATGCATAGTTTATTGTTAATGACGACATTATCCATAGGTAAAGCCATATCTCACATAGTAGGCGAGTAAGACACCAGTGACAATACACACAGATAACTTACATGTCACTTGATTTGACACAGTATGTATTTTAATACACGTATATATTGACAACACTGTATTTATCTGGGCCGGGTTTCTCAAAACCTCTGTTAGCTTAACAGACTGTTAAATCCTTAGCAATGCTAAGGATTTAACAGTCTGTTAAGCTAACAGAAGCTTTGAACAACCTCTGTTAGCTGAACAGACTGTTAAATCCTTAGCAATGCTAGGATTTAACAGTCTTTTAAGCTAACAGAAGCTTTGAGCAACCTCTGTTAGCTTAACAGACTGTTAAATCCTTAACAATGCTAAGGATTTAACAGTCTGTTAAGCTAACAGAAACTTTGAGCAACCCGGCCCAGACTGTTACACAGCCTTTACTGAATTCTCAAAACACATAATGTAACAACAGTTCAACAAAACTCTTCTTCAGAAATCAGACTTTGTATATAAGTGTGATGAAAACAACCCACAGGACGTTGTTGTTTAACATCTGTAGAGGATGTTGTACCAAATTGTATTTATGTATTTGTCATATTATTTGTGGCATATGTCAAACGCAACAGGAGGTAAAACTGACTGATGGCTTGTAAACACTAAGATGGCCCGCATAGCAACTCCATGCGTCGTATAGTATACAGTAACAAGCCACTGTTCACATATATCTTATACATATATCCCATCACAATTAGGAAGCAATCATCTTTTAATCAAACGATGATCAAGTATAGAACGGCGGCGCGTTTCACAAAACTTATGATAGTCTGTAAATTTCACATTAACAACGTTTTCTTATGAACAATTATTGGATTTACATGTATTGAGCATAGGCTGCATATGCAGCCTGTGCTCAATAAATGTAAATCCATCAATTGAAATCTCCAGACGATCCTAGAGTTGGACTTACGAACATTTTAGTCTTAAGAAGTTTAGTGAAACGGGCCCCAGTGTATTACAGTTTTACATAATTATGTAAGCGCATTACCATGGAAACAATATTTATTATCTCCGTCAAATACATTCATCTCCTAAATATATTCCCCTCGTGTGTGTCAGAATGACCTTTGTGGAATACCGGCTCGTTATCAATGATACCAATATGTTTCATTTCAGATTCATATGTCTCGGGCCGTCTACGTGTCTAATGAATTACGCTGTTCATAGTGGCCGTCGTTACTCTAATATGGCAAACTATGATAATAAAGGCGCTCTGGGAGTGGCAATGTAGTTCTGGCAGTATGCTCTCAAAACATATCGGGACGTGTGGGCGGTCGATGGGAAATGTACCTTATGACATAGGAGATATATTGCTACTGTTTTTGATAGCATATTTATCAGGCAAGGCGAGGAAACGCGTATGAATTTAAGTAAAAGATAGATCACGGTTCGTCCGCATGTACGAGCAGATAATCGCGGATTATCGCTCGTACTAGCGGACAAACGTGATCTAACTTATTTATCACATATTCATGAACATACCATGCACACGGGCTGTGTTAATATAGAAACAACACCCGGAATTGTGTCAACGATGTGATAAGAAATGCTGACACCCTACCTTTGGATTTACATTTATTGAGCATATGCAGCCTATGCTCAATAAATGTAAATCAGACCATACCATCCAGGACAACTCTCTATTATATCTCATTTCTTCCCTCTTCAGTCCGAGACTGGAACTCTATGCCAGAAAACACACGGAATGCCCCGTCACTTAGTTGTTTTAAAACCAAAATAAAACAATCACAGACAAGGTTCCAAGTTATTATTATAGCGGTCAACGGCATATGCAAGTAATACATACACGACTCCGGACAAAATGCAGTCTCTTAACTATGATATATATTGCAAAAATGTTGTTGAATCACCAAACTGTATCTGTGGACAAGTTGAAGATGCCACTACTTCTTCTCCTGTCCAAGATATACACTACATAGAAATCAACTAATAGACGATATACAAGTGTATTGTCAACCGACCCTCCATACTATACTGTATGGTAATATACAACTGGACCATCTCACTAACGAAACACTATTTTCAGTTGTAAGAATGTAAATAGAGAATACAAGTCGCTTTTAAAATGGTACAATTGTACATTACTGTGGGTAATTTTTGCATTTATCTATGATGGTACAGTCTGTTCGTGATTGCAAAGCATGAAAATATGTCTTGGAACGGTCATATGACTGATTTACAGTGGAACAACTCTATGCCGGACGCCCTGGGACGTCCCAGGTTTTTTTTACTTTCTTTGTTAAAAATTGGTTAATGCATGTATATTTACATATTGCTATCTATAGTACATCTACCGGGTATCGCAGGAAGCAGAATCTAGGAGCATAAAACAAGAATAAAATCCTATGTTATGTCAATGGCAGTACTAATTATGTTCGTTATGTCCTGGTTCCTGCAGCCTGTGATACTAAGCCATACGTTAGGGAGAGGATTTATATAAGCTTGCTTTCAATCTAATCCCACCGGGTATGGAAGGTGTTCGAGTCAATTCCCACCCTTAAATATAAGCCGAATCCAATCCAATCCAATCCCATTTGTATAATTCTGTATATACTACTATTGATGCCTTGCTTGTAAATTATATACAAATAAAATATGTTTAAACCAAATGTACGTCCGTTGATTTTCGTTTTCGTCGCCTCATTATACTGACGTCATTCGATAAGGTCATGTGACGCCATACGAACAATGAAGTCATATAAAGTAGTTGCGACCCGGATATTCGTAGGCGTGCAAGTCCATAGAGACAGTGCGGCCGTTAAACGTAAGCAAACTGATAGAGAATAGTAGGTTAGTGCCGTGAATGGGAAAAAATATCTGGCAAGGCACAGGAAACGGGATGGGCGAGGCTCTGCCGAGCACATCCCGTTTCCGTGCCGCGCCAGATATTTTTTCCCATTCACGGCACTAACCTACTATTCTATTTATCCCGTCAACACCTACAAATGGCTGTAAAATGTAAAAATAGTATTGACTGGATATCAAAAATGTTTCACGGCACCGTGTTTCACGGCACATACGTACTGTGTCGACGAGATAAAACTGGATATTCGTATAGATCATCATCTAGGCATGGCAGGATACGAAATGTGTTATCAGTCAGCCTGTATTAAAGCTACTATTTACTGCATGCATGTAGGGGTCAATATGCAAACAGTGCAGATTCAGATGAGCCGGCTCGTAACGAGCCGTCTCGTCAGGATCTGCACCTTTTGAAAAGTAATCTTCATATTTCTGAGTACAACAAATACCCCCTTTTCACAAATGGACTAGTCTGAAAACCATTTTGTGACGGTTGGAAAAATAGAATATCAAAATCCATTCCAGTTACTTAGCTGTGAAAGGGTTAAATATGAACAAATCAACCAGAGATATTCCAAAATTGCGACCTTTCTTGTACATGTACAGCATACAGTGAAACATCCAGGGTGTCCGGTTTAGAGAGGTTCCCCTGTAAATCAGGGGGCCGTTTCACTAAACTTCGTACGACTAAAATGTTCGTAAGTGCAAATTTGGAATCGTCTGGAAAGTTCAATTGATGGATTTACATTTATTGAGCATAGGCTGCTTATGCAGCCTATGCTCAATAAATGTAAATCCAATAATTGTTTACAAGAAGACATTGTTAATGTGAAATGTACAGACTATCATAGGTTTGCACTTATGAACATGTTATTCGTAAGAAGTTTAGTGAAACGGCCCCCAGACATATAACCTTGCGAAAGCATGTGGATGTACTTTGCGAACATGAACAGGCGTTACTATCGGAGATGGCAATGACATCAGTAAAATTAAGGACACAGAGACTGCACGTGCGTCCGGTTTAAAGATGTTCTACTGTAGTTCTGAACTTCTGGGGGCCGTTTCATTAAACTTCGTACGACTAAGAAGTTCGTAAGTGCAAATCTAGGATCGTCTGGAAATTTCAAATGATGGATTTACATTTATTGAGCATAGGCTGCATATGCAGCCTATGCTCAATAAATGTAAATCCAGTAATTGGTTACAAGAACACATTGTTAATGTGAAATTTACAGACTATCATAAGTTTGCACTTTTTTGTCGTACGAAGTTTAGTGAAACGGCTCCCAGCTTCTTAGTCGTACGAAGTTTAGTGAAACGGGCCTCTGAGTATAATGCGGAAAGCTACTCGTAATGTTCCAAAACTATATAACATACAGATACTATAGGTTTATATGGAGCTGGTTGACACTATAGCTTTAATATCCCCGGTTTTGTAAGACCATGTTAAATTTCTGCAGACGTTTCTGCTTATATTCACCAATTTAGACAAATGTAGTTGATATCATACATCATGTGCAATGCTTTTGTCTGAAATGTCAGCGCGCACTGTTGACATTTCGTAAATCCAATATAAAGTCAGCATGCACTGTGTAAATACGATAATACATGTATATTCACATGGTAGAACAACCACGTGGCAAGGTAAAATACATAGAGGATGTTCATATTTGTGCAACGAATATGACATATATGTTCATATTCGTGGTGTGAAATGTCCATATTTCAGAGTGCCGTTGCACGAGTTAAATATGGACATTTCACAACACGAGATGAACATATATGTCATATTCGTTGCAAAAATATGAATATTCTATTTATTAAATACCGCTCCATGAAAATTAGCAGTATTTAAGACTATACGGTAATGAATGTGTATTTGCAGCCTATTTGCGCTGTTTTCTGTCAGATGCGCGTTATGAATATAGATAGCGGAAGTAGTCGTATTTTCACCGGAAGTTACTGTTCGCAACTAGCCAATGCAAAGCTCGTTACCTGATAAACTGTCAGACTTTTCAGACGTTACAATTACATTTCCGAAAGGCATTGTGCTATTGCGCGTGTATGGAATGACCTTGGTATTGTTTTTTCATATCAAACTGCCACAATTCTCTGCTCCAATTATTGCACTTGTGTTTTTGTTTTTAAATAATTGATTGTAGAATTCACTCAGACAAGAGATTCGTCATTACAACTGCCACAAATGGTGCAATTATGGCGGTTCACAAGCGTCAGAAAACACGTGGGATATCGAAGAATCGCCATTATTACAAAATGTTTCATATGTCGTGTTTCTCTTCCCAGAAGATACAGTGGGGTCAGCGTGTAAGTGCACACACGAACGAACACGACAGGTTGGTTCCAACCTGTCGTGTTCGTTCGTGTGTGCACTTACACGCTGACCCCACTGTATGGTGAAAACGTGCAATGCAAATGGATTTGAAATGCTGACCAAGCTTGTAGCGCTCGTAAGATGCAGTTTAGTTTTCATTTCGAAATAGTGAAGAAGTTAATGCACCTGTTCGGTTATTGGCGGAGTTTCAATATGTACGATGACTTGGCATTGTGTCTGGTGCAAAACATATGTGCCTGTCACTGGAGAAATTTGGCTTATTAGATTTGTAGCTCCTGGTCAAATAGCGCACTCCGGAAGCCTGATAACGATCTGTATTGCTTGCTATACGCATGACGGGTGTTTCATTGATGTAATGGCGAACAGTGCAGATGCTGATCAGCCTGTGCGGATGCACAGGCTGATCTGGATCTACACTGATCGCAAAAAACAATAAGCCCCATTTCTCCAGTCACAGCCACATATTAATAATCACAATTTTAAAAGCACATAACGGAAGATATAAATTAACAAGGTTTAATTTTACATCACGATTAGAGAAAATCTGATATCGTAGCGGCTGCGAGGGGTAATCAAACAATTTTGAAAACGGCCACATATCCCAGCACATATGGCCTGTCGGAAAAACGAGAGCCACACAGCCATAGCATACTACCATATATATGGCCACCACCATTGATTGTTCCTATATAACATAACCATCTATCACATATTTTGCAAATCTCTACTACAGTCGAACCACCCCGAATGGCCACCTCTCTACAACAACACCCTCTCTGTAACAGCCGCTATTTTATATCCCAAATGGATGAGTTCCTCTATATCTAACCCTTAGACTGCTGAACTAAAATTGTCCGCATGTACGAGGAGACAGCAAGTAATTTATCCCGTCAACACAGTGCGTATGTGCCGTGAAACACGGTGCCGTGAAACATTTTTGATATCGTGTCAATACGACATAATCACTGCATATGAATATTTGCGGTGACTGTGGTTATTTATTTGCATTGTAAAGCCATTTGTAGGTGGTGACGGGATAAATAGAATAGTAGGTTAGTGCCGTGAATGGGAAAAATATCTGGCGCGGGGACGAAACTCGGCAATATGTGTGAAGTTGGATAAAGAGCAACACATAGACAAGTCGTGATGCAAAAACGACAGTGTCAAGAATATGGCAGTTTTAACCGAGTTATAATAACTCCTTTGTGTATAAAAATAGCCTATATGTGTCGTAGATAACCCGATTAGCCGTTGGTTAGCAATCGATGCTAAGTGAAACAGCGTCTGACGTTGGCTGGATGGACTCCCAGAGCCATTTCCTAGAAACATCTGCTACGCATGCACGCCTGTTTTTCGGTAACGTCCCATATTGATGGTTAGTAATACTTGGGCAAGTATCACGCGATTGGTAATGATAAGAAGCGTTTCTAAAGCATTGACTTCAGTAACAAAGAAGTAAGTTGTTCAAAATATCGTATTAATGGGCGCGGAAAGCTTGCTAAATATTGACGTTGCGTACAGTATGTGTCTACTGTCTGTTTCACGAAAGCTGCCCAAATTTTACGGCTATATAAACAATTCAAAAACAAGATTTCTTTTGATAATATTAAATTAAAGGAAAAATAAAAAATGAGCCTTCTTTTTATTTCGTGAAATTTGGTCAAATATTAATTGTATTACTAAAAATTGATTTGTCTATGGGAATTTAACATGGGGGGAAAAGGTAGAGGAGTTGTGGGAGGAGTCAAAAAACGAAAAAAATTGAAAATTGACTACGAAACCTAGCTAGATACAGTAGCTTGGAAATGATCTAACTAAGAAAACAAAAGTTACATTTTAAAAATCGGTCCAGTATTTCTGAAATTCTAAAAAATGTCCCCATGTTAAATCTCCATAGACATCTTCACGATGTCTATGGGGATTTAACATGGGGACATTTTGTTTTCGCAATAAAATCAATATTTGACCAAATTTCACGAAATAAAAAGAAGGCTCATTCTTAAATTTTCCTTTACTATGAATTAATATTATCGAAAAAAATATGGTTTTTGAATTGTTTATATGGCCGAAATATTTGGGCAGCTTTCGTGAAACAGACAGTAGAGTACCTCCAGTGCATGCACCGTGCAGTCTGAGCAGCACTGATGATCATTTAGTTAGTTTAACAATCATTCCGAGTACAGCTAACTCCAAGCAATGTGTAAGAGATACGTATACTGTGTGCTAGCAGTTAAATTATAAAAAATGACAGGCTAATAATCTGGAAAGTTGGTTAGCTCAATAATAATTCGATGGCGAACTGTGTATCCCCTGAATATAATTATCTGACACTATGCTGGGCACAAGGTCACAGTGTTCCTTTAGTCAACCAGGAAAGCCGCCTATTAGGTGACCATTAAAAAAAAAGGTAGTATAAATATACCGTGGATAAAATGTTACATAATACTTTCGTAAACCCAGTCTGGCCTGCCGCACAGCAGACATCTTCAGACGTCAGACGGACATCTTTAATGTATGCAAATTACAAGCTATTACACACCTTTAGTCGTCAGACGGACATCTTTAATGTATGCAAAGTACAAGCTATTACACACCTTTAATGTATTATCTGCTGTAGTATGCTATTATTGATACACATCGCAGAACTTTACTCAAGGACAATCACATATAGTACAGTAACATATTTATGAATGTAGCCGCCGTGTGGTTTGACTATCCAAATATCGTCAAACCTTTATCACCAACAATAAATTTAAACAAGCCTGTTGTATGATGTCCACAAATGGCTAGCCAGCTCCAAGAAAAACATTACTTAAAGTTCAACTCAAGTGGTTCTAAAGTTTATTATAGCAATGAATGGCCTTTTTGTGGAATTTATCGGGGTATAAACTTGGAAAAGTCGCGGGAATACTGGACGAAGGCCGGGAGGCCTCGTCCAGTATTCCCGCGACTTTTCCAAGTTTATATCCCCGATAAACTCATTAATTCCACAAAAAGGCCATTCATTCCTTATAATTCCAGCATTTGAAATAAATTCAAAAAAAAAATGTGTTTATTTTCCGTTTTCTGAAGAATTATTTTAACTGCGCCTGACGGTTACGGAAAGTAGTTCGGCATGGAGTTTACTGGGATATAAATTTTGGACGGAGACTTGCAACGGACCAATCAAATGTTAGGGAATTGTGTAAATATTGTTATGCTGGAATTATAACACCGAAAAACGGCTCGCGTTCCAAACACTAGTTTTTTCACTGTCGGTAGTTGCTAATTGAATTTTATTTCAATCTGCGAGAAATAAAGTTATATATTATTATAAGTAAATTTAGTGGATAGTGATATTGCCGGTTGGTTGAAATGTGGTTTTAGACACCAGGGGGCCGTTTCAATAAACTTCGTATGACTAAAATGTTCGTAAGGGCAAATTTACGATCGTCTGGACATTTCAATTGATGGATTTACTGTTATTTGGCATAGGCTGTTTACAAGAAATCGTTGTTAATGTGAAATTTACAGAATATCATAAACTAGTGAAACGCGCCCCAGGTCTCCGATATCGTATAATGTGATGGAACAAGTAGAATAGCAAAATAATTGTAACTGTGAATGTGATGTTCCACTATATAGAGAATAGTAGGTTAGTGCCGTGAATGGGAAAAAATATCTGGCAAGGCTCAGGAAACGGGATGGGCGAGGCTCTGCCGAGCACATTCCGTTTGCGTGCCGCGCCAGATATTTTTTCCCATTCACGGCACTAACCTACTATTCTATTTATCCCGTCAACACCTACAAATGGCTGTACAATGCAAATATAGTATTGACTGGATATCAAAAATGTTTCACGGCACCGTATTTCACGGCACATACTCGCTGTGTTGACGGGATAAAAAGCAATCATGTGACCAACTCCAAGACATGTCGTCGTGCTTTTCAATCACGAAAAGACAGTACCATCGGATATAAAGTTATACAAGTTATACACACAGGTGTCTACTGTGTTTATAGATGAGCGAGTTTCCTATTTATGCGTGTATGACCATAAATGAGTTCTTAAGCGTTTCCTGCGTGTGGCTGTTTCTGGAGGAATGGGGCTTATTGTAACGAACTATGCCTTTCATAGTCAATATCATAGTCCCATGCCAAGCACCAATACCGCACCAGTGTGATTGTCCATAGAATTGAAATAAGGTCTTAATTCTCAGTGTCGCTATATACCGGTACTACAGCACTGACTAGCTATTGGGACAGAGATCACGTGACTTACCTGGAAAATGTAAATTCCCAGGACTAGCGGAAAGTATGAGAGAGGGGATTTTGGGATTGCTTGGTGTCGTTTAAGACTATAAGCCATGATTTTTCATTATGGGATTTGTGCTCAGTGTAGATCATGATCAGACTGTGCATCCGCACAGTCTGATCAGGATCTGCACTGTTCGCCATTCAATCAGTAAAGAACACGGCATACTTCTAAGAAGCGATAGTGAGCATTATCACATTATCAAGCTAGATAACATGAGTGTGCTATTTGATCAGGAGCTAGACTGGTCACACATCCCATAAATGTGTAAGCCCTATGTCTCCAGGCACGGCCACATTCATACAGGTATAGCGGAACTGCTCTATCCAACTATCTCCACTGCTTATCATTGTCTGTGATAATACAATGCAATATGATCTTCTCAGGATTTGATCAAATAAAACGGTACATGTGCAATCGCAAAAGCAAACACATACTGAATATCTGAGATATCGTCAGGCCACATTTCAACAATATAGTTTAGTAAATGAGTGCAAAACATCCACATACTGTATTTGTTGCGAATAGTAACTCTTGCAATCTACTCCCGTACCGTCCGTAGCCAGACTACGGACGGTACGGAAGTATATTGCAAGAGTTACTGTTCGCAACTACATATAGTATTCCATAAAGTCATATAAACGTACGTTAGACCACCTTTAAACACGGTTGGAACTGATATATAACCAATGTATCTCAGGCTTTTCTAGAAAGCTTAATGAATTGGCATCGTCAATAGAAAAGTGTATTGATACATTCGGTAAACTTTCCATTTTATTCGTAGCAACTATTGTTTGAACAGTACGGAATATGTGGGACATTCAATCACAGGACACGCACGATTACGTTCCCCAGCATTCAACATAGATGCTTCATCACGCGGCACGCACGAGAAAGCTCTTGTAAAATGGAATGTAGCGTTTTCCCCAGGACCAAAACGGGGCACGAGAAGGCCAGAAAAATGGGCACATTTAGCGTGTACATACATGTAAACGACATATATCGTTGTTAATGAAGGATACTGCCAGTAAACTATATCTCAAGTTTAAATTTTTGAATAACGATAATGCCTGAAATTGTGTCTGATCAAATGTCTAATACAAATTAAAAGAAAACATTTGTTTTTATTTTAGAGGGTAGCTGGCGGATGGGGGCAGTATAGCGCCACCAAATTCGGGCATGGCTAAAGTTAGACTGTGTGAAACACTAGTGCACGCCGTTCGCGTAGGAATTCCGAGGATCACCGAGGATTAACTATAGTTTCCGAGACGAGCTTGATACACATGATATCAAAAGACACCCGCTTGACGTTCTTGATTTATATGATGCTATATGCACCGTCGTGCCACCCCAGCATAGTAGCAGGGTAATGTAGTTGTCATTGTACAGTGGAACCTCTCTAAACCGGACACCATGGGGGTTCCCCATGGTGTCCGGTTGAGAGAGGTTCCACTATAATTAAGCATTCCATGAACACTGTTTGTCATTTTTAATCTCGAACAGACATGATAATGAAATACATTACTGTGAACTTCATCTAAATTGAACACAATGTCGTCCCCTGGTTGTCCGATTTAGAGAGGTTCCACTGTAATTAAGCACTCCATGAAACATTTTTGTCATGTTCAATCACGAACGGACATGACAGTGAAATATATTACAGCGAAACCCATCTAAACTGAATACAATGGCGTCCCAAGGGTATCCGGTTTAGAGATGTTCTACTCTACTGTATTCGATATAATGATGCATGTACCACACGCGTTTGTTAGTGCCTGTCATCAGAGAGGCATTCAAGACAGAACAGACGTTGCTTCTAACACAATAACCGGATTTATTTAGTCACAAACTAACGATAATGACGTTCATAATTCAAAAATTCATTAGATCTAATGGAAGGAAATCCCTCATCTACAACAGCTATAGGCCAGCATCGCTCCAGATAAACATCACATTGCATGCCTTTTCATTATCTTGCTTACAATAGCATGTAACTTGTGATGTTTTTAGAATCGTCTTTAAGACGATTCTAAAAACATCGCAAATTACATGGCTCGTTTACATGAACTTTAATAATTAAAAGTCAGTATATACGGTATGTAATCGTTGCTTATATGTTCCGTTCGTGCTTGCAAATCGCTGATGGTGGCTTAATGTACGAAGAGGTGTGGATAGTGAGTTCGTTCGGTGTTGTCGTTTTATGTTACATACAGTGTATACGGCTTCAAATAAAAATCTGCTATACATGGATTGACGAAGAAATATCGCGATTTCTGGTTCTTTATAATGAGAAAGAAGTACGTGAAGACTTTCCCTGTCGCAAATCGACTCAGATTGGAATAGGAAAGGAAATGAAAGACAGCGGTCAAGTAAAGGGCATTCATTTTTCAGGCATTCTTAACGTATTAACGTTTATGGTGTTATTTAAGTAGAGCTCAATACCAGAACGATACAGGCAACTATTAATGGCATAAGCCTCATTTTCTAGTCGCCGCCATATTAGTTTTTGACAGCTGTATGCTATTCGGGAACGTTTTCCACGTCTTCTAGTTCCCTTAACTCGTCCATGACTGACTTGAGTTGAAATTTGTATTCACAAATGTACACTTGAGGCAGATCGCCGACCACTTGACAATCACTCATTTACGGGAGGTGACTCGACACGGTCTCGTGTCTGTACGAACCCCACCGTCATAACTATGTGACCTGGGGGAATAAATGAATATAGAGAATAGTAGGTTAGTACCGTGACTGGGAAAACATATCTGGCAAGGCTTAGGAAACGGGATGGGCGAGGCTCTGTCGAGCACATCCCGTTTCCGAGCCGCGCCAGATATGTTTCCCATTCACGGCACTAACCTACTATTCTATTTATCCCGTCAACACCTACTAATGGCTTTAAAATGCAAACAAAAAATAATCCCAGCCACCGCACATATTCATACGCAGTGATTAGGTCGTATTGACAGGATATAAACAATGTTTCACGGCACCGTGTTTCACGGCACATACGCACTGTGTTGACGGGATAAAGTGAAATAGCCTTCACTTGAGAAAAGTTGTTACCGTTATGCAATTAACGAGTAGTTATCTTAGCTAAATTTCACGTGGTCTATTGTTTTGTCTATACAAATGCCGACGCCCATGAGGTCTCATGTAAATCTTATTTTTCATCAATACGTCTTTCTTTTAATGATGACCATGTTCCAGCCGTTAACATTACGAGTACGCGAATACCAAATTTAGCAGCATTACTTATGTAGTTAGTCTGAACATTCATAAAAACAACGTTTGATTTCGTCCAATTCAAATTTGATATCACGTTTATCGGGCAATGTTACTTAGAATAATACTAGTATCTTTGGGGAAAAAATAGTAATGACTGCTCGTGCTTGTAACTACCGAAGTAATGGAACGACAGAGAAGAACGTATATAAATTTGCGGATGAATAAACAATATAATATTGTTTATTCATCCGCGGATCTATATGTTACATATTCTTCAAGGAGATTCACAGAAAAGGGGCAATTTTTACAGACACATATTCAAGGTGCATGATCACGTGGTTACAACAACAACAACGTCGCCCACTCCAAAGTAAATATTATTTGATATTTTCCTTAATATGCAACGGATTTTGATGAAATATGGCGCAGCAAACGCGTCTTCATGAGCTGCATTTGGTGGTGTAGGGAGTCTGGCACAGACGTATGTCGTTTTTGCGAAGAATCGATTTCCGTGTCTCCGATTACAACAAATACATGTATAATGCAATACAATTGCAGCACGGGGAAGTCGCATATTTAGTTCCCATATTCCTTTGTAATGTGTGGCTGTGACTGGAAAAATGGGGGTTATGGCTTTTGCGACCAGTAAGGATCCAGATGAGCCTGTGCATCCGCACAGTCTGGTCAGGATCTGCTCTTGTCGATATTCCACCAATGAAGCACCCGTCAGACTTCTAACACGCATTATAGATCGTTATTACTTAGATATCAATTTTTTGTCTAGAAATTGCCTGTATTTGCCTACAACAATAACATACACAGTCCAGGCTGATACGGTGTGTTTTCCAGTCTGATACTGAAACTTCTAGTCTGATACTGCCATTTCTAGTCTGATACCATCGTTACTAGTCTGATACCGCCGTTTCCAGTCCGATACCATGTCTCGCGCGCTTATTAAACCAGTTCCTTTGGGCATGCGCATTGTGTATGTTTACTTTATCGGCTGCGTACATTTTTACAGATGCCGGGAATGTAAATTTGTAGGCTCTGTATTTCATCATTCAATCATGGATAACGGTATAGATTTTAATATAGGATTACCACAACTGCCGGATGTTTGATATTGCAATTGATATCTAAGTAATCTAAGTAATAAAGACGTTAATACGTGTCTTGTTAGATATCGGCCTAGGTATCGTGCCTCGGTAACTTGGTATCAGCCTTCGACTTTCGGTCTCAGGCTGATATCAAGTTACCTCGGGCCGATACCTAGACCGATATCAAACAAGCCGCGTATTAACCTCTAATTATCAGGCTGCATGAATGTGCTATTTGATCAGGAGCTACACTGATCACAAATCCCACAAATCCCATTTCTCCAGTCGCAGCCACTTTTATGTTTCTTAGTTCTCTTCGTAGATAATAGAACATGCATATTGATTTAAAATGAAATGTACTGAACGAGTTAACTGATTTCATAAAAATCTCGACTAATGTCCGATTTTCGACCGTGAGCCGTCCTCGTGATATTAACGGATCGTAGTCAGTTATTTCAATTTGAAAAAAAATGAACTTTTTATATAGATCCGGTCTTATGTTGTACCGTGGAGGTTATTATAGGAATGAATGGCCTTTTTGTGGAATTTATAAGGGTATAAACTTGGAAAAGTCGCGGGAATACTGGACGAAGGCCGGAAGGCCTCGTCCAGTATACCCGCGACTTTTCCAAGCTTATATCCCCGATAAATTACACAAAAAGGCCATTCATTCCTTATAATTCCAGCATTTGAAATAAATTCATCAAGAAAATGTGTTTATTTTCCGTTTTCTTAAGAATTATTTTATCTGCGCCTCACAGTTACGGAAAGTAGTTCGGCGTGGGAGTTTACTGGGATATAAATTTTGGACAGAGACTTGCTAAGGGCCAATCAAATGTTAGGGAATTTTGTAAATATTTTTGTGCTGGAATTATTTCTTACTGAATAGTTAGTAACAACATTGAGATTGCGATCAGAGTAGACCCATATCAGACTGCACAAAAACTGTTTGCAATAGAAATAATAATAAATGTGAAAAACATGAATGTGACAAAAAAAATCCAGTCCTGGATCAGATTGTATAGATATATGTAATGATATGTGCGACGCTAGTCGAAATCTCTATAACGGCTATAAACTCTATAAATTAAGCTACTTTCGCCGTTTTTACAAACAATAATGACATAAAATATACATTTTGGGCGGACTCCGCCCAAAATGTATATTTCATGTCATTATTGCTTATGGAGATCCCTCATTGCCATCGAGATAACAATATTCTCGCGCCACAGCTGTAAGCAGTACGGCCATTTATATTGTATTGTAAATGTGCAGTGACCACCCGGTGTCAATAAGCATAGCTTAAGTTTTACTCAAATGTTCGAAACAGCGGGCAATACTGTAGTACAGAGTTGCCCTGGATAAACGTCGATCTCGGGAAACTGGCCCGTTGTACACAGCCGCCTGCGTCAATCTTACCCATAGTATCAATGTGTATGAACGTCTATTGGCAATACCGACTCGCAGTCAAGCAGTTTGATTGTCTGAGCCTGAGCTGTAGCACAGCTCAGGCTCAGACAATCAAGCTGCTTGATTTCAAGCACAATGTTCAAGTATTTTTAAATAGACAAATATTGGCAAGATTCGCGCAGGCGCGGGTGTAAAACCCACATTGTAATGTATGACGTGTGTCGATACCGATTCCCTTTCTGCTATAAACAGACAGCAGTCTAATGTCAATGAAAAGTAATCTCTTAGAACAGCGTGTGACGAGCGTAAATCCTGAACAAACTGACCAAAACGTCAGGAACACAAGCAACTTCTATTTGACTATATGGCAACCAGAATAGACCCTGATCAGACTTTGTAGACGCGCATTCTGATCTGAGGCTATGCTAGTCGCATACGTATTAGAGTATCTTTACTTAACCCATTTCATGCTGAGGATACGCCGTTATTTTGTTTGTTGAAAATATCCTATATATATTCTTTATATGAGCTCATAAAAATATATGTTGTGACCATCATTTGAACCGTCTCATCGAGACGGTTCAAATGAGTGGTCACAACATATACTTTCATTGAGAAATAACAAAAATAAAATATGTGAAAAATTTCATACGCGTAAAGGTCTATTCCGCATGTAATAGGTTAATTGCCTACATATATTTCTACAAATGACATGAAAGACGATAAAACGTTTCCTCATGTTCTAATACCCATTGCAAGCAACTAGCCAGTCAGCCAGCTATGACATCGGAAAATTCGAATTAAATCCGAATTGTCTGAACAATTAAAGACATAAAGCTACACAATGCAATAAATTACGTTTTCGAAAGCAATATCGGCATAAGTCACCCATGCGATATTACAAGACACGCCGGCGATCCTTATTAACTCATAATCGGTTCAGTACAAAACTAAATATGCAACTAGTCCGTGATGTAAAAGCTCAAAAACAAACTTACAGTTAACTTCCGTGTACACGTCTCCAATACCAGATATAAAACCAGCGAGTTTTCTCAAAACTATTTCTTCGTTCGCGCTAGTCTTGTCAGCTTGTCATTAGTGTTGGTACCCGTTCTCTGGCAGCTCTCGATAGCGCGTCGACGGCAACTGGGAGAAATGATGTGCAAAGAAGGAGGTACCAGAACTTATTGCTTTTATCATAATGTCTTTTACGGGGGCGTGGCCTTCTTGTCGGCTTCCCATTGATCCGCCGTGGACAAATCCAAGACGTACACCGTTTCTTGTTGCTTCCATCGGCAACACGTGGTGTTGGAACGCCGAAGACGCTACTCTACGGCAAGTCGAACCATTATAGAGATCAGATCGTATACAGCTTTAAACGAATGGCGAACAGTGTATGTCATGGTGAGAGTGCGCGGACAGTGCAGCAGGGGCGACTGCGGGATCAATAATTTTGACATATTTGGAATGTAAATATTTTTTCTGCAAATTTTCTCATTTATCATCAGAAGTGTACGTTGTTACCACTCAGTTAAACCGTCTCGGCGAGACGGTTCAACTGAGTGGTAACAACATACACGTTGTGGGTGGGTAGCGGGTGCACCCACTAGATTCGCCGGACCAATCTTATGATGCTTCCGGCGCCCATGTGTAGACCATGGTCAGACTGCGCGACATTATTGATAAGGTAGCGCATATGCACCATGAGCAACACATGTAATCATGGAGAAATGCGTGACAAGATGGACTTGTGAACTTTAGGTGTGGCTTTGTCTTCGTATTAATACGATCTATATTTGTATTACATTACCGCGGCAAATCAAATAAAGATTTCGTTGGGGACACGCCCGAAGACACCGAATACACTTGAACAAACCTAACTAAATGGTTACAATATTCAGGGTGGAGATTGCATCTGACAGTGTTGATATATTAAATACACTCCGCGCCGTCGTAAAATGTCTCACGTCGAAAAGATACACTGATTTCCTGACGAGATGCCACTCAGCTGTACCTATTACCCGAATGTTCTGTCTGTAACGCAGAGCACAGGGCGTTACAAACATAAAATTCGGGTTACTCTACTTACAGCTATCGGATTAACGCATTTGACGTCTAGTAACCGGCACAAATGTATTGCAATGTGTTTATGCAATATATTCTGCATGTAGCTGAATGTGAATTCATCAGGAATTCGGCGCCTATTTCGACCACATGTACTTTGTGGTATGAACGAGAAAAGCCTCTTTAAATCATACCCAATTTTACTCTGATATTAAATATATAGAAGGTAGGACACTCGCCATCTTTTCAACCAACGTGAGTGAATTATTTAACTTGGACCCGGTTCGCTAATTCAGTAATTGTAACGCGCGAGAGGGCCGGGGCCCTACTGGTCCCGGCCTTCTCGCGCGTTACAATTACTGAATTAGCAATCCGGGCCGAATGTAAATAATCCACTTCCGTTGGTTGAAAAGATGGCGAGTGTCCTACCTTCTAGATATTTAATATCAGAATAAGGGGGTATGATTTAATAAGGCTTTTCTCGTACATAACACAAAGTGCCTGTGATTTCGACGTGAAACAGTGTTTATCCCGTCAACACAGTGCGTATGTGCCGTGAAACACAGTGCCGTGAAACATTTTTGATATCCAGTCAATGCTATTTTTGCATGTTAAAGCCATTTTTAGGTGTTGTCGTGATAAATAGAATAGTAGGTTAGTGCCGTGAATGGAAAAAAATATCTGGCGCGGCACAGAAACGGGATGTGCTCGGCAGAGCCTCGCCCATCCCGTTTCCTGAGCCTTGCCAGATATTTTTTCCCATTCTCGGCACTAATCTACTATTCTCTATCTATTTTCCTTATTTCTGAACCAAAGTATATGTTGTGACCACTCATTTGAACCGTCTCGGCGAGACGGTTCAAATGAGTGAACAGTCTCGGCGAGACGGTTCAAATGAGTGGTGACAACATATACTTCTGATGAGAAATAAAGAAATTATTGAGCCTTGCCAGATATTTTCCCATTCACGGCACTAACCTACTATTCTCTATACGCCGCGCGGAGTGCAGCACCAGGAAATATCCCTGTAGGAAAAAAGGGGTATCATGCAGCCCCGGGAAATAAACCTGCAATCAGCGTCTCTAGATCAGACAAAATTCATGGAATGAGCTATTTTAAAACGTTGGCAAATTTTCAGACGTATCATGTTACGCAAATCAGTGCCACCTTTACTGAAAAAAATATGTTTCGAAGTTTATCAAATAATTAAGATAATTGAATAAAGAATATGTATACACTCAAGTTTGGGGATTCGTGGTTATATTACAACCACCCTTCTTGAAATTATGCGGTATTATGCGGTATTATGCAAATTAGTTTCGCTATTTCTGAAACATCTTTTTAGCTCACATGAGCTGAAAGTTCAAGTGAGCTATGCTTACCGCTTTTCGTCCGTCCGTCCGTCGTCCGTCCATCAACACTTTTCCGACCTATTCTTCTTCTGAACCGCTTGGCCGATGTTGACCAAACTTCACGGGGATGGTCTATGTGTTACTCCTTTTCAGATTTGTTGAAATGGAGACCGTTGCATCCGTAAAAAAGTAGATGAAACTCTTTAAAATTCATCTCACGAACCGCCAGACCGATTTCGACGAAACTTGGCATTAATAATCTATAGTCAATGCTCTTTTAGACCCTGGGATCAAAAATGGGCGGGGCCCTGGGGGTGGGGTCAAGTGTTACAATTATATATATAATCGAAGAGACGGTCATTCCGGATCATTTTCTGTCGAAATCGGATGATTACCTCATCTAAGATGGACGCCGAAAGGTCATCGTTTTAGTATAGGCTTCAAACGTCTTCTTCTCGTGAACCGCAAGGCAGATGCTGGTCACACTTTACAGTTATGGTGCGTGGATGAAGGTTTTTCTTTTTCGTTAAAATGGAGGTCGTCGCGTAATCCAAGATGGCCGCCATCGAAAATTAGGCCAAATTCATAAAAAAAATCGTCTTCTCACGAACCACCAGACAAATTTCGACGAAACTTGACAGGAATAATTGTTAGTCAATGTTCTTGCAGATTCGTTAAAATGATGAACCCGTGATCAAAAAATGGGCGGGGCCCGGGGATCAAGTCGGGGTCAAATTTCACATTTGACCAAATATGGTCATGTTACATATCAAATTGAAGGTATCGAGGAGACGATCACTCTGAAGCATTTTTTGTCGAGAAATTTGAAAGATTACGTCATCCAAAATGGCTGCCGAAAGGTCCATACAAAATCACTTTATTAAGACGCTTAATTTCAAAATATTGGGTTAGTCGCCTTTTTATGTTATGTCTGTCTGTCAATACAGTGGAACCTCTCTAAACCGGATACCCTGGGAAGTCCACAGGGTGTCCGGTTTAGAGAGGTTCCATTGTAATTAATCACTCGATGGCCACTTTTTGTCATTTTCTTACATGAACAGACAGGAAAATGACATAAATTACATTGAAACGCATCTAAATAAGACACAATGGGATCCCCAGTGTGTTCGGTTTAACGGGGTTGCACTGTATATATTTTAAATAACTGAACCAAGGAAGATATCGACCTATGTTCTCATATGATTGTGTAATGTGTATACCATGATGTTATTCTTTACGTGGGTTCGTGTGTCTCGTTTCGGTATCTTGTTCTTTCTGTCACAGGCTCAGATATTCTAATACATACAAGACCTCATAAACAGACGGCATATACCAATGTTAGTATAGGAATGAATGGCCTTTTTGTGGAATTTATCGGGGTATAAACTTGGAAAAGTCGCGGGAATACTGGACGAAGGCCGGAAGGCCTCGTCCAATATTCCCGCGACTTTTCCAAGTTTATATCCCCGATAAATTCCACAAAAAGGCCATTCATTCCTTGTAATTCCAGCATTTGAAATAAATTCATCAAGAAAATGTGTTTATTTTCCGTCTTCTTAAGAATTATTTTAATTGCGCCTCACGGTTACGGAAAGTAGTTCGGCGTGGGAGTTTACTGGGATATAAATTTTGGACAGAGACTTGCTACGGGCCAATCAAATGTTAGGGAATTGTGTAAATATTTTTGTGCTGGAATTATGACCTCATAAACAGACGGCATATACCCATGTTAGTATGTTATAAATGTACACATTATTGCTGTAATTGCTGAAAGGAATACGACCAGGGTCTGACAAATACGATTGTTTTTGTTTGTCGGATCACGATCTTTTTTTTTATTTAAGCATACATGTATGAACTATATTATTTTGACTATGTCAACTATGTGTATGAGTGTACGTGTAACAAAGAGTATTAAAGATTAATAATTCCAGCACAAAAATATTTACAAAATTCCCTAACATTTCATTGGCCCGTAGCAAGTCTCTGTCCAAAATTTATATCCCAGTAAACTCCCACTCCGAACTACTTTCCGTAACCGTCAGGCGCAGTTAAAATAATTCTTAAGAAAACGGAAAATAAACACATTTTCTTAATGAATTTATTTAAAATGCTGGAATTATAAGGAATTAATGGCCTTTTTGTTGAATTTATCGGGGATATAAACTTGGAAAAGTCGCGGGAATACTGGACGAGGCCTTCCGGCCTTCGTCCAGTATTCCCGCGACTTTTCCAAGTAATTCCACAAAAAAGGCCATTCATTCCTATAATAAACAATTGCCTTTTTCTTGCATTTAATGTAAGTATTGCGCCCAGCGTCAGAATAAAGTGTCAATACCCATGTTTTTATGTTTCTGAAACAAAAAAAATAAAATGTTCTGGTTTGACATCACTGTGCACGATGAGGTGCTGAATTAAATGCATTTAAGGAATAAAACCATGAGCTGTTATGTTTCCTGTAATATTTAGTTTAAACATAGTTTATTGCATATAAGTATAATGGGCTTGGGCTACAAGTCCTCACAACATTAATTACAGCCCTTACCCAAGTATTTCAACAATACATCAATTTAACAGTATTGGCGATAAGTATACAGGTATATGTACATGGGTACATACCAATAATCATGCGGTATATATATATATATATTTGCACAATGTACGAAATGAAAAATCAGATAAAAAGAGAGAGTAAAGAAAGTGAGAGGGGAGATTGGGAGAATGAATGAAAGAGTTATGTGTCACAATGTACATATAATATATAACCTAATGCATAGATAGATGTGCACTGCAGTTGATTTCAGTGTTCGTTGTTATCAGGTGGTACTGGATAATGTTGGCAAATGGAAAGCATCCGATAGAGCTTGCGTCTCAGGCATCCACCAAGTGTGTTACTCAAATATTTTCGTAGTTTTAATATAATCTTGTACAGCGTTAAAAATAACAGTATTACACTCATTACTTTCTTCAGGTGTGCCATGCAAAAGTATATGTGCATTTAGGGGATACAATTGTCGCAGTGACTGGCATAAAATTAGACGTTGCGCATGATATTTAACACATTCAAAGAAGTAATGTTCAGCATCCTCTACAACTTCACTACATTCGCAGTAGGGAGTTTCTCTGATAAGGTTATTGCAAAGATCACAATTAAGACTGCTACATTTATTTCGAATTCTTGCATGCATAACTGAAAACAATCGATCTCCCTCTAAATAGTATGGTTGTATATTATATTGAGTATATAGTTGTTGGGCTCATGATGTTTTGAAGTGTCTAAGACTATCTACATTTCTCAGCAACGGGTCAGTTTCATTCCAGAGTTGTACCGAAGATGGTATAAACGATTGTTTGTATACTTCCAGTGGGGACATTTAAATCAAATTGATTTCTAAGATTGTAACGAGATATATTATTAACAGTGGATGGAATCAGGTTAGAAATATAACTAGGTACTTGATTATTGTTGGCTTTGTACATGATCGAAAGCTTTTGAATACTACGTCGAACAGATAGAAGTTGCCATCCAACTTCTTTCGTTAAGTTGTCCTGTAGTATGAAAGGCATGAGGACTCCTCGCAAACTTTAAACAAACCAAATGTTTTATTACTACAGTAAACGCAACTGCCAATGATTTTCGGTATAGCTGGTGGTTTGTGTGCATTTTTACCAAATTACAATTTACGTCACCTCCTGGGAGTTCCACGTATAAGTAAGAATTTAGAAGGTGAGAAACGGAGCTTCTACCCGTATACGTTTTCAAGCAATAAAACCATTATTTGTTAACCGATAACAGTAAAACCGGTCCCAAATTGTTTGTTTATATTAATGTATGGATCTGAACCGCCAATGCAAGTCAAACATTTATATATCGTCTGAAAATGCGTCAAATATTCTCGGATAGATAGTCGAGCTCTCAGAGCGGGGAAATTTGGTTACACATCCTTACATAGACGTGTAAACCTCTTTGCACCGCGAAACTCAATGACTGACATATAATAATAATAGTGTGACGGGGGATGTCGTAATGGATTTTGACAACATAAATTAACCAAAATCAACGAAATCCACCGAAATCTACCCAAATCCACCAAAATACCTATATTACACCAACATACTGACCATCTGTTCAAACACTTGCGGACAATAGAGTGACGTTATTGACAAAGACGATGATCGTCATGTATTTTAATGACGTCAAACAAGCTTTAACGAATCAACAACGTCGCGTGATGTCACGTGTGGCTAATCCAATGTACTGTGATGTAAACGCAATTCCTTGAATGGGCGTTTCCATTATGAATGTATTGACAGTGTAAATATTTCTGGTCAGTTACATTGCCACTTCGCAGTGCATGTTAAGTTCCAATTTCGCCAATTGCGTTCAAGTGTGATACATACACTAGCCCCACGACCAGGAGCCTTTTTCACCAACATTGCAAAGTATACTTTGAGGGACTAACCATTTATTTTTCCCAAAATGCATTATTTCATATAGAACTAAACACTGCAGATATTTGATGATTAAAAATATGTATAATTATTATACTGAATGTATTACATTATCACACCCAAGCCACCAGATATACCGAAATAACAACACAAAACACCGAATTATGAATCGATCTTCAAGAACCTATGACCCCACGTGCCGTTACGCGACGTCGTAGATTGGTAAAGTAACACTTTAGATAACAGAGGACGGTTCGTCGGCATGCACGAGAAGATAACCCGCGAGCTTTGAGTGGATTATCTATCGTACTTGAGGACACTCTGCAAGCTTCTAACAAGCAACATAGATCGTTATGTGCTATTGAATCAGGAGCAAAATTGTTCACAAATCCCATAAGTCCTATTTCTCCAGCTACAGCCACATATGTGAAGTTTCAGACAGGTCTTCCTGACCTCAGCCTGTTCCAACTCTATGGAACGCCAAATCTACATAAACTCAACTAATTAATGCCAGCTCTGAATAATTAGAGCTAGTATTAAATATTTAGAGCTAGCATTACATATTTATCATTAAATATTTAGAGCAAGCATTAATTATTTGAGTTTATGTAGAGTTGGCGTTCCTGGAACGCCAAATCTACATAAACTCAAATAAGTATTGCTAGTTCTAATTAGTTAGAGCTGGCATTAAATATTTTGAGCTAGCTCCACATGATTTAGAGAGCTTTTCAAATGATTTGGAGCTAGCTCTAAATATTTAATGCTAGCTCTAATTATTTGGAAGGTAATATCCGCCATAATTATATTTGGCTTGATGCTTGCTGGCTGATGACATTTTAAGTTCTATCCGTCTTATTAAAATTATATGTGGCTTGATACTTGCTAGCTGATGACATTTTAAGTTCTATTCGTCTTATTACAATTATATGTGGCTTGATACTTGCTGGCTGATGACATTCTAAGTTCTATTCGTCGTAGTACATGTATATGTATGCGGCGTGATGCTTTATTCATTCGTACTGTTTCAATGCGTCTGGGTTGATTACATTCTAAGCGGCTTGATGCTTCATTGTTAGTGACATCCGGAGTTCCATTATTGATTATTGCACCGCTGTTTTGCTATGCGCTGTGTTAGCTCGCTAAGCAACGCCCCTTGACAACAATAATTGCAACAGTAATTTGGGAACAGCCAGGTGCGCTGCTAAAACTTAAAATAGTTCTCCCTAAAATTATTGAATATGCTGGTACCTGTCCTACAATGCGTTGCTCTCTAAATTGGATCCATGTCCCTATCGGTGTTGATGTAGATTGATGCCGCATTTTCTGTTGCGCCATGTTTAGGTTAAAATACACCAAATAGTTTTACTGTATAATTTAACCGAATCCCAGCCAGTCTTTCCTACTTTCACTATTCCTATGGATGTTGTGGGACGAACCTCGTCATGTCCCCCAATATTGTTTACATTATTTGGTCACGGAAACTCTGTTTACATCGTGACCAAGAGGCTCAGTGTTTTCTTTTAGATGCTTCAAATATGTTGAAAACTGGTGTTAAAAACACTCCAACATGTTCTGCAAGTGAAACTGGGTAGTAATGGATCAAGATGTGCAAGCAAACTGTGTCTGTGGCCTTAAAACACCCGGACTATTTTATATGCCGGACTACTTTTGCTTACTAAATTTCTCTAACCTTAAACCTAGAGTGCTACATGCCAAGTTATAATATAGAGAGGCATGTTTTTCTTTATTCTTTCAATCTGAAATTTTTCTGGCAAAATGAACATCGATTTACCATTACCAGACGTACTAATTGACATTATTATACTCTTTGTATCAAACGCGAAATGCCAGTTTGATATCAGGGGCGATAACCGTGTTTCCTTAAAGTGATAACGGAAGCAACTATTTATTCCATTTATTTATTTTTTGATGTGCGATATTATACTTTATGATATGTCGATACAAATATTTATTCAGAATTTTCAGCGAGTCTCTATGAGTACATTAAAGATTATTAAATAATTATATCTGTGTAACTGGCACTCGTAATTTTCAAAAGTGGTGGACTAGTTGCAATTATACACTTATTTAATTTCCATAAAGAAAAATGTGTACCTACTAGATGGGACCCCAGCTTCAACAATAATTAAATCTATATTTTAATTAGTCAAGATCCAGAGCAGAATAAGTGCAGGTTATTGGAAAATAGGTCCCACAACATCCATAAGAAAAATTAAAGTAGCAAAGAATAGCAAAATGTGTGGTAACGGGTTAGTGTTTTAAGGAAAATCAACGGTGGTGGGCCACCTTAGTCTGATCCCTGACGGTTATTGGTTTGCATCGGTAACGGGCCAGTTTGACAGTCAACCTGTGTAAGTTATCATATGTGTACATGTAACTTACTATAAAAATGTGATTGTTTTCAATTACGTACTCATGTAATTTAATTATGAGGATACATGTATGTATAAAACACATTAGCAAGTCAAACACCATATATACGTATGCATTTTAGTTAATATAGGTTAGAGAACAATAAATGGTGCGAAATCGTCAAGAGTTAATAGTAGTCCAGTATGAACAAAATCGTGCAGATGATTTGAGGTCACTGACACAGTTTGCTTGCAAATCTTGATCCATTACTACCCAGTTTCACTTGAGGTACATGTGGGGGTGTTGGTCATGTAATGTAAACAGAGTTTCCGTGGCCAAAACATGTACAAGTAGGTCCCACAACATACATACGAATAGTGAAAGTAGGAGATACTGGCTTTATTGGATGGGATTCGGTTAAGGTATATAGTAAAACTATTTGGTGTCTTCTAACCTATACTGTGATAATTTTTAGGTGAAATCTTACATCAACACCGGCATTGGAGGTGTGACTTGAACAGCCAATCAGATGTCGGGCTATAATTTCTTAGAGGGAGAATTACTTGAGCGGACAGCAGTGCCATCTGACGTCATAATGACGAACTACTAATCCATATATTGCTTGCATCATTCTGCTTGTGGTTTGATGCTTTCTGCTTGTGGCTTTCCGCTTTCGGACTGTGGCGTGATGCTTACTTCCTGCGGCTTTGTCCTTACTGCTTTCGGCCTTATTCAAAGTGTTAAGTGCTTTGTTATTACTTTCTATTGCAAATGCTCAGTGCAATAAAACAGGGACACGAATAAGGACGTGTAAATAATTGTAATGTAAATAAGACGAATGAACAAAGCAATCAGCAGAAATGACATGTAAGAAAGACAAATACAATTACAACAAGTAGATTTCAAATGTAATACATATAAATGACGAATGAAATAACATGAATATAAGTTGTAATGTCATCAGCACGCAAGCATCAAGTCACATAGAATTATGGGGGATATTACCTTCCATAATAAACATTTAATTTCAAGATGAATGACCTTTTCAAAATGAGTATGGCTTATGAAAACGTAGATTAAAAAAAAAGGTAAAATTCGAGACACTGCATTATATTTATTGCATATTGTCCCTATAATTCACAATTTTTTTTTCAATTAATATTTGACACCATCACCGAGACACATCCGCCTGTGTTAATCATGCCCAGATTATCGACGCTCTGACAATTCCAACTCATAATCAAGCAATTTGATTGTCTGGGCCTGAGCTGTAGCACAGCTCAGGCTCAGACAATCAAGTTGCTTGACGTCAAGCCCAATATTCAAGTATTTTGAAATTAAGAAATTGACAAATATTGACAAGATTAGCGCAAGATTAGCGCAGTCGGTAGTGTATGCATGTTCGGGAATTCTGGCACTTTATGACTTGTATGCTCATGGTCCAGAGACACAAGAATGGTTTTCCATCCGGAAAGGTTTTCTGCATCGGTATGAGAAAAACTAATCTAGATATAGGTATATGTAGTTAACATATGCAGTTAATATATACTACTGTCTGTTCCACGTTTTGCTGCCGACGAACTTTTGGCTATTAAACACATACAATCTAAAAAATATTTAAATGTAAGTACTTTTTCAACATAACAAAAAAGTCACCCTCCCCCAAAAAAATAGTTAGATGAAATTCCATCAAATATTGATTTTATAGCGAAAAAAACGATTTTGCTATGGGAATTTAACATGGGGGCTAAAAATAGATATTTCTTTTTTATTTGTGGACAGATTTTAAAAATCTAACATTTGTTTTCTTAGTTATATCATTTTCAAGCTATCTCGCCAGTTTTGTTTTTTTTTATCCTTCAGGATCAAAAAACGAAACGTTTTCGAAATTTACTAGATCTACCCATGTTAAATTCTCATATGAAAATCGTGTTTTCGCAATAAAATCAATATTTGATCCAATTTCATCAAATATTTTTTTTTTGGGAGGGACACTTTTGTGTTATTGATGAAAAAGTACTTACATTTAAATATTTTTTGGGTTTAATGTGTTTAATGTCCAAAAGTTCGTCGGCAGCAAAACGTGGAACAGACACGCCGTACATGTATATGTATTCACACATCCGGCAACCAACACCAGGCTTCCATCTCGATCATACATGTACCTAGAAGGTGGAAAATTGTCTGGACAAAGGCTGAACAATTGCAAATCAATGGCGTAAGCTGGAGGATCTATACACACAATATACATGTATTATACTTGAATATCTGACGAATGCTATAAGCATATTGTAATTAATGAGTTATTCTCGTTTCCCAAATGAAATACTATATGTGGCCCGACACGAAACGGGGGGGGGGGGGGGGGGGGGGGGCTTGATGAGTGGTTTTGATCGGTGTGGAGAAGAGGGGTCAAAATATTTCGTTAGAGACATCAACAGTAGTTCATTAACTCAATAGCGTACAGCGTAGGTTCTGATCGGGTGGCGCCAATGCGCATGCTCATCTGGGGCTACGCTGGCCGCGGGATTCGACAATTTTTTTATCGTGGCGGGACACATATGTACAGATTTGCTAAGTATCTCATGTATACAAATTACAGTTTAATTACCGTATGTGAATACTATGGCAGCAAAAATAGTTTCATGAGCATACTTTCGTATGTATGTGGGCCGCCGGCTGAGAAAAGGAAGCGTACAACATTTGCAACAATTGTGTATCATGATCATCTTGCACAGTATGGTTATGATCTAATAGTTTTACTGACGACAGCAAGGTTATTTCAGTGACAGAATGGTGAACAGCATAGGCCCTGATCAGACTGCGCATATGCACAGGCTGGTCTGGGGCTACGCTGGTCGCACACGTCGTAGGGTGCGTTTTTCTCAGTAGGTGTCCCCATATACACGTTGTGCAGCCGATTTGAGATTATGTTATGATATCACTGACTGCTATGCTAATTCAAAATTATTTCTGTTATAGAGGAGGCAGACATACTCACTACTGTAAATTGTAACGTGCGAATATACATGGGCCGCCGGGTGACAAAATGGACCTTATTTTAGCAATAATTATTAAATTATTTTGCACATTTAGGCTATGCAGTGAGAATAGAATTAAATTACCAGAATATAATCATGATGTTAACGGCAGGTAGTATGAGCTCTCCACTGATGGAATGGCGATCAATGTAGGCCCTGACCAGACAGCGCGGATGTGTAAACTGACCTGGGGATATGCTGATATCATACACAGTAATATCCATTTTGTCAACAGTTGCCCACGTGTTTATATTACACAATATCTGAGTTGTTGACCCTCGTTCTTTTTTTACATGTCATTATTGTCTTCACATGTTATCGTTGATGCAACTCTCACTTACTTCTATCATTTCTTTCTTCCTGTTCACATTTGGTGGGCTCAACATCGTGGACCGGCGACCAAGACCAAAACTATGAAGCTTTAATGTTAAGGGTATTGGATCAAAACACAAACGGCTACACCTTTTTCAATGGATAAAAGACAATGATTACGATATATGTTTCATACAAGAAGCGCATTTCACAACAAGTGAAAAAGCCCAGTGGGAAAAGGAATGGGGTGGTGATGGGTATTTTAGTGGGGAATATAGCAATAAAGAAGGTATATGTATTTTAATAAAACCCCTGCTTGATTATAGAATGAAACATTATGAACAGGTCATGACCGGTAGAATTCAATCTCTTAGAATATGCATTTCTGAAAAAGATTATACGTTAATCAATATATATGGTCCAAACGAAAACAGTCTACGATTTTACCAAGATCTCGATACATATATAGAAATAGTGGAAGTAAATACTTTAATAATAGGGAGCGATCTTAATATAATTTTAGATCCAGATTTAGACAAGAAAAATGGCATAAGAGACACAAATAAGAAAACAAGAGAGAAACTATTGTCAATAATTAATAAATATGAACTACATGATATCTGGAGAATTCTTAATCCTAATACAAGGAAATTCACATGGCATTCGAATACTAAACAACCAAAATTCTGTCGTTTAGACTATTTTCTAATATCTGAAAATGTAATTAACAGAGTAACAAAAAGTTAAATTACTACAGGGTTTAAGTCTGAACATTCGTTAGTATATTTTTGTTTACAGACTCAATCTAATGAAAGGGGTCCGGGATATTATAAGTTAAATAATAGTCTACTTTTAAAAACAGAATACCAAGTATTTCTACCATTGCCGAAATCAACCAACATGCTAATCCAAATACACTTTGGGAGATAATTAAAGGCACAATAAGAAATGAAACGATACAATTTGCGTGCACTGAAAAGAAAAAAGATTTAAAAATGTAAAATAAATTAATAGAGGAAATTGATAAATTAGAAGCAGACTACTCAAAAAATATATCGGAAGATATTTTAATAGAATTAAACACCAAAAAAGATATGTTACAGCATTTATATGAACAGAAAGTTAGAGGAATTATGTTAAGAACAAAAGCCGAATGGATTAATGGTGGGGAAAAAATACAAAATACTTTGCAAATTTAGAACGGAAACGGTCTGAAAATAAAACGATAACTAGATTAACGGTAAATGGTCAAAATATTACGAGCAATGGTGAAATATTAAATGAAGAAAAATAATATTATAAAAAATTATATACGAAAAAAGAAGCTGAAATACAAATCACAATTGTTTTTCAAATGATAATGGTGTATCCGAAGAAAATAAAGAATTATGAGAAGGCAACCTTTCAGAATACGAATGCAGTAACTCTTTAAAGGAAATGAAAAACAATAAGAGCCCAGGCTCAGATGGTCTGACTGTGGAATTTTATAAAATATTTTGGAATGACATAAAAATATATTATATGGATTCTTTTAAATTTTCATTAGCAAATGGATCACTAAGTGAATTGCAAAAACAGGGTGTAATAACATTAATACCAAAAAAGGATAGCGATTTATCTATACTTACGAATTGGAGACATATATCATTACTTAATGTGGATTACAAAATTGCATCAAAGGCCATAGCAAACAGAATTAAAAAGGTTTTACCAAATATAATAGATGATTCACAAACCGGATTTCTTAAGGGAAGGTACATCGGAGAAAATATTAGAACTCTATACGAATTAATGGACCATTTGAATGAAAATGAATTACCGGGTTTATTTTTCTTCGCAGATTTTGCAAAGGCATTTGATACTGTTGAACATTCTTACCTCTTAAAAGTTATGAAAAATTTAAATTTTGGCAACGACATTCTAAATTGGATTAAGCTTTTTTACTCAGATGCAAAAAGCTGTGTTACAAACAATGGTTATTTATCGGATTTATTTTCAATAAATAGAGGCGTACGTCAAGGCTGTCCTTTATCACCTTACCTTTTTATTATCGCCATTGAAATACTATCCAAAGCAATTATAAATGAAAAAGATATAATAGGGGTAAACATTTATGACATAGGAATTAAAAACACAATGTTTGCCGATGATGCAACTTTTGTGACAGATGGTACACGAAAATCATTTGAAAAGTTAATATACATAATAGATGAATTTAGTAAAATATCTGGTCTCAACCTCTCAACCTTAGCACAAAAAAATCAACTGTAATGCGCGTTGGTGCCTTAAAACATGAAGATCTGATTTTTTGTCCGGATACGAAATTCATTTGGACTTCTCTTAGTGCAAACACGTTAGGAATTACGTTCTTAAATAATAATACAGATGTCCACGAATATAACATCCTTCCTAAAATAGTAGAGTTTGAACAGTGTCTTGATAAGTGGAAACATAAAAAAAATAAGTTTACTTGGAAAAATTACAGTTATTAAAACGTTTGCTGCTCCAAAATTAATATATCCATTAACAGTTTTACACGACCCTCCAGACAACATGATCAAAAGAATTAAAAACAAATTATTCGCTTGTTTATGGGACAGCAAGCCTGATAAAATTAAAAGAAATATAATCATCCAATCCTACGAAAAAGGGGGATTAAAAATGTTAGGCATAGATAGTTTTATAACATCAATAAGAACATCATGGGTAAAACGAATATGTGACACATCAAACAGAGGTAAATGGAAACAATTTTATGAAAACAAACTTGAAAGATATGGTGGATTTTTGCTCTTTGAATTTAATATAAAAGCAGAAGATGTAAAATATATAGTGGAAGAAAATAAGTTTTTAAATAATGTTTTAAAATCCTGGTCACATGTTAACTATTCCTCCAAAAATGACACAATATGAAAAGAAATACTTTGGAATAATTCCAATTTAAAGCATCAAAACAAGACAATCTTTTTCAACGATTGGTACAATAAAGGCATTACATATGCTGAACATCTATATGACTACAGAGTAAGGAATTTTCTACGCTTTACTGATTTTACAGCAATATTAAATATACGTCAGGACGATTTTATAAAATATCAAAGTATTGTGAACAGCATAAGTCCATTATGGGCCGAGAAAATAAAAACAGAAAGCATCAACACAACTCCACAATCTACGTCGCTTATATTGAGAGTACAGGATAGCAAATATGTGAACAAATTACTACATACAAGACAAACACACAAACAAAATATAGAAAAAAAAAAAAAAATGGACAAATGAATTTTCTGATGATAATTTATGCTGGCAACACATTTACACATTAGCTTTCGATTGTACAATAGACTCAACATTACGCAATTTCCAATATAGATATTTAATGCGTATCATTGGGACAAATAAACTACTTTATCATTGTAATATAGTAGATAGCAGTTTATGTGAATTTTGCTCTATTATGTTGAAAGCACAAAACACATGTTCTGGGAATGTATGCATGTGCAACATTTTTGGTCACAGTTTCGAAAATATCTAAATGAAAAAGACTTAACATATGAAATAAATTTTCGTAGTGTTTCTCTAGGAATAACAAATAAGGCACTGATGGTAAAACAATTTAATTTTATAATTTTGTTAGCAAAATACTATATTTTCAAATGTAAATATGAAAAGCATGATATTACTTTCAAATCTTTTGTAAGTTACTTGAACAAATATAATACATATAGAAGAAGAAATAGCGACAATGAAAAACAAAAGAGAACAGCATATTATTAAGTGGGGCAGGTTTAATATATAAAGTTCTTATAGGCACCGCAGGAAAAATCAAGCACAGCATATCTCTATATTAAATATAAACTACACAACTACACAGGTCCAGCAGGTGTGAACACAGAGAAAGAAATCCTTACCTTCTTCCTTCTTTTCATGCTCTGTATATCTCAACTACTTTACTCTCCCATACATTTCACTTTTTAATATAGTATGTAATCATTGTATTTCATTTAGCTATATTCTCTTGTAAACTTTATAAAATGTACATGTTGTATGTAAAAGTGGAAATAAACCATTTAATAACAAAAACGTGGAACAGACAGTAGAGAACACTGTCATGAGATTGTTTCCGTCAGCTCTGGTTTTCGTATGGCTTTTGATATTTCTCATAGCGTGTAGTCAGTATGTGAGATGGTATGGTGGTCGGCAGATCGGACACATCTCAGGTTCAGCCAATCAAGCTGCTTGATTTCAAGCACAATAGCAATTTGAAATAAAACCATCGCCATCTATTGGCAGGATTAGCGAAGGCGGGTGTGTACCAACATGTGAACTTTTGGACATTAAACACATTAAGTCCAAAAAAACATTTAAATGTAAGTACTTTTTCAACAAAAACAAAAAATTCACCCTCCGAAAAATATTTTTTTGATGAAATTCCATCAAATATTGAATTTATAGCGAAAAAACGAATTTCCTATGGGAATTTAACATGGGGGCTAAAAATAGATTTTTTTTAAATATTTTTTTTATTTGTGGACCGATTTTCAAAATCTATCTCGCCAGGTTTCGGAGTCAATTTCAAAAAAGTTTCAAAAAACGAAAAGTTTTGGAAATTGACTACCCATGTTAATTCCCATAGGAAAATCGTTTTTTCGCAATAAAATCAATATTTGATGGAATTATTTTTGGGGGAGGGAGACATTTTTGTTATTGATGAAAAAGTACTTACATTTAAATATTTTTTGGGTTTAATGTGTTTAATGTCCAAAAGTTCGTCGGCAGCAAAACGTGGAACAGAAAGTAGATAGATAGATAGATAGATTCTTTTATTCCTCCATAGAGATGAAGAGTACAGTACATGCTAGAACAACAATACACAGGCATATATAACATATTTACAATACATGTATACATTGACATGTAATGGCCATGTACTGTTGCACTGTTGTTGAGATTCAGTACAGGGGCGTTACATAAACAATATAAGGGAAAATGACGAAAACATACGTATGTACAAATCATTGCTCATTAGGTTCATATCAGTTAATTCATCATTGTAAACCCGTGTCTCTCCTGACCACATGTAGATCAATGCAGCCTAGGACATAGCTAGGCTGCAGTACAGTACATGTGGACAGTTATAGTTTGCTGTGAGAATGTATGAAACCACACCGTTCAATGCACATGCTCCAATGCCTAGAGCGAAAACGAAAATCTAGGCAGGGGCCTACACTAAACTATGCAGCAATGATGAACCAACCGAGATGACACCTGTGAGACTTATAGCTAATTAACATCATACCGGGGTAAGCCGATTGCCGAGTTTCATTCCGATTAACAAGTATGCCAATTAGCGTTATACTATCCTACAAGGTAGCCAGTTGTCTTCATATTTGTGCCAATGGACAAAGTTGAATGCATGTATTCACTAACTGAAAGATGGGATGGAGAACAGAAGTTTTAAACGATGAAGATACCAAATACCAATGTCTTTCAGCAAGTTTAGTTCAGATACGTCGATATGTAGAATGTGTGAAGCACTGCATAACACATGTATTTGTTGTTCAATATGTAATGAGGTGAATTGGTCGAACACATGCATTCCACATATTTGAATGATCTTTTTCCACAAAATCTGTCGCAAGTGTTCAGAATACATACAGTAATACATACAGTGAATTATCATGTTGTTAGTGAAGAATCCACACTTGTCACAATGACGAGACCACGTGTCCGAATACATCTTCGCAATTAGGTACACTGCAGATTTGCAACGTAACGCTATGTGTGAGTTTATAACTGAATCTGTCCATAAATCACAGGGAGACAGCGACTGGTGAATTTCCTTGAAACATACCAAGTCACTGTCAGCATCAGTCCGATTATGCCAGAGTGTAGTTTCGTGATCCTGTATGTTATTGTTCACTGAATATTTCCACACGTGTTTCACTGGGAATGAACCACTTTCAATAAAGTATTCAAGGAAATCACGAAGCCCGTATTTCAACAAAATCCGATATATGTCCGGAATAAAACCACTCGCGGATGCTGGGTTCTGATTGTAAGCTGTAAGTCGATTCACGAATATTTGTTTCGCAACACGATATGTTGGCAGAGCGATGAGTTGGCTTAGAAATCTTAATTTACAGCCGTCGATTTCTGCTTCCACGGACACTGACCCTATCAACCCCATTGCAATGTCACTACGCGTTCTCTTTGGAAGACCCTGCATGTATTTGATGCACTGGCGATGGGCACGCTCTAATGTTGTAATATCCGCTGGTATGATGTTATTCCATAACTCACAGCCATATAACGCCCTGGGGAGTACTATACGTTCGTAAATTTTCTTGGATGTTAGTGGATGAAGCCCTTTATTATGAATTCCACTGTTAATAATACTCATGAATGTTCCACGAATTTTCGTTGATGCGTCTAAAACATTTTGCTTGGTGTCCAGATATTTATCACATATGATGCCTAGATGAGTGTAATTTACACATTCTTCAACAACCTCATTTCCAAGGCGCCACATCCGATTCCTGGTAGTATAGTTATTCTTTGATTCATGAAACACAATGACATTACACTTGCTGCAATTATATTTATAGCGCCACTTACATGAGTATGCATTACAAATGTTCATCATAGTCTGTAATCCGTTTTTGGAATATGATACCAGAACCATGTCGTCTGCAACGGTTGGAGAGCTACAGTTAGTGTCATAGAATGTCATGCCACAATTACAGTGTTCGAGTTCTCGCAGAAGTGCGTCTATATACACGAGATAGAAAAATGGAGAAATGATACCGCCTTGTCTCGTACCCTGCAGTACCTCAAATGTTTTCGAGATGAAATGTTTGTATCTAACACTGCCGGTCATGCCGTCATACATATTCATTATTACATTAAGTTCCGGTTCACTGATCCCCAATTCGTTCAACTTGAAGAAAAGACCGTCATGCCAAACGTTATCGAATGCCTTCTGAGAGTCCAAAAAACACACATACAGCTTGCTACCTTGTTCCTTGAATAAGAAATACATTCCCGAAGTAAGAATGAAGTCATTATACAACTGAGTCCTTTCTGGAAACCACCTTGTAAAGCTGAAATTTGGTCAGACCGCTCCTTATAAATTCGCAGGTAAATTAATCGTTCATATAATTTCAACAAACAAGAACTTAACGTGATGCCTCTGTAATTATTTGGATCGTCCTTGCGCTTTCTACCACCTTTATGTAGCGTTATTACAATTCCGTGTTTCATATTCGGTTCGGAGGTGTATATGAGTATTTGAGCATAGCTGAGAAGAAACGTGCCAAAATGCCAGACAGATATTTCCCACCGTGAATTATATGTTCATACACAATCATGTCGCCACCTCCTGATTTCTTACGCTGGCACAATTTCACTGCTGCATGTACCTCATCAGGTGTGATATCACAGTGAGTCACAGACGAGTTATCACGTTGGTTGGTTTGTACTGATGGATTGCATCTTCAACAAATATTTTGTGCGCGCTGTCGTAGTTGATGTCAACGTGTGGCTTATATAGCTCTTCGAAATATTCGCCCCAGTGGTTCGCTATGGATTCCGCGTCTCTGCATGTTGCACCATCAAACTTGAGTTCGCATCCAGCAGATGTACACCCACGTTTCCGTCGGCTGTTAAAAAGTGTCCAAAAATGTCGAGAGTCGAATTCTGCAGCCGTATCTATTTCAGTAAGTAAATCCTGTTCATAAGTTTCAACACAGTTTCTATGACACACTCTAAATCCGCGTTTTGCCACTTTGTAGTTTTTACATGATAAGTCATCGGACTCTCTAGGTCTACCCTCACTAATCCAGATTCGTCGAAAATTCTTCATTGTGCGATGTAGATTTGATAAATCATCGTTCCAGTAGGGTTTCAAAAACGCCTTAAATTTAGACTTTGGGAGAGTAGCTTCACTGCAGGCGCGCATGCACTGGACTAAACATGCATACGTCGCATCAATGGCATTTGTACCATCACATTCTTGAAGATTGGTGAGACTTTCCGACAACAACACTTTCAGAACTTCACTATATTGCGAAAGTTGATCAGCGGATGCCTTTTTCCAGTTAATCTTGAGTGCACTCGTATTATCATTGTCTGTAGTAGCGGTATCCTGTTCATTTGGACTGATCATGTCGCATACCACGGGTCTATGACGCGAAACATTCATAGCGCTATCATCGAGGACTTCACAGTACACTACTCTATCGAGACACTCGGCACACACTAATATGTGATCTATTAATGATTCACTACTCTCGTCATATGAAACAAATGTGGATCCCGCACCAACACACATGTCTAATGTATTAATGGCTACAAGATTATTTTCGTCAATAAATCTCAAAAGGTCCCTGCCTCGGTTATCAAGACATTTCGTGAGCATTGGACCATTTATGTGAGCATTGTAATCCCCCATCATGACAACAACTCCCTGTCATGAGATTGTTTTCGTATGGCTTTTGATATTTCTCATAGCGTGGAGGCAGTATGTGAGATGGTATGGTGGTCGGCAGATCGGACACATCTCAGGTTCAGCCAATCAAGCTGCTTGATTTCAAGCACAATAATCTAGTATATTGAAATAAAACCATCGCCACCTATTGGCAGGATTAGCGACGGCGAGGGTGTACCATCATGTGATTGTTGTCCAACTACTGGGTCCGTTGTTATGTCTGTAGCCGATTTCACCAACATTGCAAAGTATACTTATCTAGCAAAGTATACGTTTGAGGAATTTTCAATTTTAGTATAAATTTATTCTTTTTTATTATACTGAATTTATTACATTATCACAACCATTTTGGCTGTGATAATGTAATAAATTCAGTATAATAATTATGCATATTTTTAATCATCAAATATATGCAGTCGTTAGTTCTATATGACATAATGCATTTCGGGAAAAATAAATAATTACTCCCTCAAAGTATACTTTGCTGGAAAATAATACATGTACTTTGCAATGTTGATGAAATAGGCTACTGGTCAATTGAGGATAATTCCTTGTGGGGCTTTAGATGCATTTTCCCCACACATACATATTCAGATGACAATGTGACACCATGCTGACAGTGCTGAATCACAATAACTGTTAATACGTGTATGTTAAGCCAGTGAACTTGGCTGGAAGACTATTATGGCGGCGGTCATCTTGGGTGTAAGCAATGTCGAAAACGATTCCAAAGTACTGAAAGTACTGAAATATGTTATCTCCACAAAATGCAAATGCACAGTCTGATCTGGATCTACACTGGTCGCAAAGGTCATAAGCCCTATTTCACAAGTCGCAACCACAGATCGAGTTATTGCCACCGAACCATCGATGCACATAGTCACTTCTATAAACCTGATTGTGTCTGTAAAAATGAAATGAGGCTTATGACATTTGTGACATTTGTTTCACTAAACTTCGTAAGACTAAAATGTTCGTAAGTGCAAAATTATGAGTCTGTAAATAGCACATTAACAATGTTTTCTTGTAAACAATTATTGGATTTACATTTATTGAGCATAGGCTGCATATGCAGCCTATGCTCAATAAATGTAAATCCATCAATTGAAATTTACAGACGATCCTAAATTTTCGGCTACGAACATTTTAGTCGTACGAAGTGTAGTGAAACGGGCCCCTGATCTGTGAAGCGTGTTAAGGATCTACAGTGCAAGTTAAAATCAAGGCAGGTTATTAATTAACTGAATGACGAACAGTGTATACCTTGCTGCGCAGTCGGATCTGAGTGTACAGTGGTCGCCAACAAATAAGACTCGTATATCCAATCACAGCCATAATTACAGTACGATATATTTTAATAATTCGAGGTAGCTGCAAATAATGTCAATACGCACATTCGAATACATTGTTATATTGTATATTGCCATAGCAAAGGATACGTGCTTTGGTTACAATATTCTATACTCGATCCATGTGAATACGCACCGTAATTTCGTTGCCAATTGTCTGAATGTAGTTCCTACGTATTTGGCATGCGTACAAGCTATATATATATATATATTTCTTGTTGAATACGGAGAAAATGACACCAGAAATACATTTCAGTCGAGTAGTCAGGGAGTGAGAAACCTAATATAGCTAAAATGACAAACGAAGTTGGACAGTGGGACGTAATGGCCGGATTAAATATGTCAAGTAAGATTTCTTGGAGATCTTTGCAAAAATGTATTATATTTGATATCAATATGCCATGAGGCTTACAAATTTTAAACTATGTCACTCTGATATGTGGCTGTGACTGGATAAATGGGGCTTATGGGTTTTGCGACCAGTGTAGATACAGATCAGACTATGCATCCGCACTGTTCGCCATTTCATCAAATAACTACCCGTCATACTTCTAACAAAGAATGTATACCGTTATCAGGCTACGGAGCGCACATCTGATCAGGAGGTACAGTGGGTTCAGCGTGTAAGTGCATACACGAACTAACACGACAGGTTGGTTCCAACCTGTCGTGTTCGTTCGTGCGTGCACTTACACGCTGACCCCACTGTACACTAGTCACAAAACCAATAAGCCCCATTTCGCCAGTCACGGCCACATATACGCAATATACACATAATACAGAAGGTAGGCATGTAACCAGGGGCCGTTTCACTAAACTTCGTACGACTAAAATAGTCGTAAGTGCAAACTTATGATAGTCTGTAAACTTCACACTAAAATCAGTTTCTTGTAAACAATTATTATTGGATTTACATTTATTGAGCATAGGCTGCATATGCTATGCAACCTATGCTCAATAAATGTAAATACATCAATTGAAATTTCCAGACGATTCTCAAGTGACACTTACGAACATTTTAGTCGTACGAAGTTTAGTGAAACGGGCCCCAGGCATTTATTTTATTCATGTACCTCTCCAAATATCTATCCCGATATCAAGTGTGTAGTACGCCCAGTTTTTTTACAGCCATGCATCAATCGTTTTATTTGATTACATTTTAATTACGTTCAATTACGTTAATTAATCAGGCATTTCTTCAGCAGCAATTGGATTACAAGGTGCATGATCACGTGGTTACAACAACAACAAGGTCGCCCACTCCAAAGTAAGTATTATTTGATATTTTCCTTAATATGCAATGGATTTTGATGAAATATGGCGCAGCAAACGCGTCTTCAAGAGCTGCATTTGGTGGTCCATGGAGTTCGGCACAGACTTATGTCGTTTTTGCGAAGAATCGATGTCCGTGTCGGTAGACACGGAAATCGATTCTTCGCAAAAACGACAGAAGTTTGGGCGAAAATACAGAGACCACCAAATTCAGCTTAACAAAACTCGTTTGCTACGCCATATTTCATCAACATCCGTTACGTAATAAAGACAATATAAAAGAATACGCCCTTTGAATCAGATGGATTCTGGAAGTTTCAGTACTTGTTGTTGTTGTTAGTACCACGTGATCATACACCTTTGATTAGCTGCCGATAGCAACATGGCTTCTTGAAAAACGGTTCATATTTCGATGTTTTATGGATTATTTCGGTATCTATGGTGGTTTGGGTACATTTTTATCAACATACAATTTACGTCAACTCCCGCGAATTACACGCATAAGTAGAGTATTTTGACAGTATAAAAGGGGTCCGAAAGTTCGAACTGTGAATGTGTAGATAATTGACGATTTATGTCGTGTGTAATGATTGAGCATTAGTAGTTGCACAAAAGTAGGTAAATTACCAAAAACCAAAGAAAGTCGTTCGACCAATGAAATGTCAACTGGTGTAGTTTTGAGTTAGCTAAGACCCGGATGGACATATCTAGTCATACACTACTAAATGTGTGGCATATGAATTTTCATATGCGGAATATGAATTTTCATATGCATTTCATAAGAATAATTTGCATATGAATATGAATTGCATATGATATGCAACATATGAAGTTCATATGCAAATTTCATATGAATTTCATATCATCGGAACATTTTTCATACGAAATTCATATGCAAAATATTCATATGAAATGCATATGAAAAGTCTTCATATGAAATGCATATGAAAAGTATTCATATGAAATTCATATGAATATCATATCGGCTCTTTTCATATGAATTTCATATGCAATGCATATGTTTTTCATGTTTTACATATGAGCATGAACATGAAAAAAAAAAATGAATTGCATATGTGGCACATTTTGCTGTGTATCAATATAAGGTTTGATCATATCCAGCAAAAAACTGATGTAATTTGAGCATTATATTCAGTATTTTCAGTACTTTTATAAATCGTCCCATTCACGTAGATAATTTTCGGTATGCATATTCCGGGGCCGCGTCATGAACGTCATGAAGTAGTGACGTCATGAATGCACTTCGGCGTAGTGACGTCATGAAGGCACTTTGGTCTACGCGCGGCCCCGGAATGAACATTGCCTAAAGCCATGTGCAAACAGCACGCGCTATTTGTTTGCACATATGTGCAAACAACGGAAACCATGTAACAATGCCGGATACGACAACTTGTTATCAGTCGAAATATGCGAAGCTCGTTAAGGTGCATTACATGTCCATTCAGTAGACATAAATATTCTTTATAGGAATTAAATAAGTATATAATTGTGTCACTATTCCACCAGTTCTAAAAATTACGAATGCCCGCTATACAGAATATAATCATTTAATAATATTTATTTTACTGATAGTGACGCGCGTTGGTATCAGGCTATTTTCATATGCAAATTGGGCATGCTATTTTTGAATTAGTTATACTAATTAAATGTGTCACCGGAAAAAATAATATTTTCCACAGATTATAAAGTATGATCATTGCACATCAAAAAATAAATACAGAGAATAAATAGTAATGTCCGTTAAGATTTTAAGGAAACACGGTTATCTCTTGATATCTGTGTGAAAATGTTCGTATGATATAAAATGTATAATAATGTCAATCATACGTGGGGTAATGGAGAATGAATGTTTAGTTTGCCTGAAAATGTCTCAGATGATGTCTCTGATATATACAGAACAGTTTGTGCCTACTGAGTGGGCATGTACCTGTTAAAGAATCGCATTTCTCTTTTCCAGGCGCGGATCCAGGATTTCGGGTTAGGGGGTCGTAACTATTTTGAAATACTTGACTACATTATCGAACGCGCTAGGGGGGGCCGGGGGCATTCTCCCCCCTGATTTTTTTTTGAAATCTACATCGCATTTCCTGCGTTCTGGCGCATTTTGGAGCAAAATTGTAAATTGCAAAAAATCTTTACTCGGCGAATTTTAGGGGGGGGGGGTGGGGTGGGCGGGCGCGCCGGGACCGCCTCACCCCCCCCCCACCTCCCCTCTGAATCCGCCCTTGTTATGGATTTGCTGGCCCAGGGTGTTGTAATATAGTGAGTACACCCCGATAGTATTACATGTAGAACGGGTGTGTTATTTACAAGGTAACTTGCTATGCATTGCCCGAATACAGACTGATTGATAGTAACGTGTCATAGCCTGCATTGACTAGATATACGCATATCCCGGTCATATCACAATTACCATCATTGAAATACAGTACCTATGTATTTGTTTTTTCAAACTGTTACCTGTTAGCGCAATCGGTAACGAGCGCGCTTCTCACCGATGCGGCCCCGTGTTCGATCCTCGGCCGGGGCAGTATGGGAGATGGTATGATGGTCGCCAGATCGGACAAGTGGGTTTCCTCCGGGTTCTCCGGTTTCCTCCCACATTAATGACCGCTCTTACGCCTTCATCTGTGCCAACGAAAGCATTTGTATAAGTGCTCTCGCGCTTCTTTGTAATCGTTGTAAAATAAATAAAGTTTAAGTTTAAACCGTTTGAACGTAAGTGTATGCAAACCGTTTAACACTATGTATTCGACGGGATCGAACGGAATGGTATGCAGTTTAACACTATTGATCAGATATATTTGTATGTGACACATGGATTCGCTCTTTCTTGTCACGTTGTTGTTATCGACAGGTATGACTGAAGTGTGCAATGTAGAGATTTCGGGATAAATGGGTACAGCTAATACATTTGTCACATAAAGATGTATTCATTCGAATCAATATTGTTAGAATCCAATTATGCTCGATCCATTGGCTTCCACTTACGAGCCTGTGTATCAACCACACAGCGCAGCCCATGTATCTTGAGGCATCGGCAAGCAAGATCACGTGATAGAACATCAAGACAACAACACAAATGTTATAATTGAGACACGCCATGTGATTTTGTACCTTCGGACATCTGCGTAACTGGAACTGTGTGAACCGGGATTGTACAGCGAAGATCAACACACGGAATGGGATTCCAACTAAGATAATGGTGAATCACAACCACCCACAGGACCCTGTCGGAGTTACAGCGAAACAAATGATGAGCAACATTCGGAAACGAGTGCGAGATACCATTGAGCCGATACCTGCCATATACGACGATATGTTAGCCACTCTCCGAACACCAGAATGGGATGAGGATACAGAGGCTGTCGCGATCAAGTTACCGACATTCTATTTTGCTCGTCCTGCTTTGTACAGGTAAATGATGATTTTATTTTTCATTTTATAAAAATGCATACATAATTTGAGCGGTCTGTTATTAGTCTGTTATCATTTGTATTTACAAAACAATGTTACAGTGAATAACATCCCATATATTTTATTCCATTTCAGACAAAGGGCGAAACTACACCTTACGTTACCGAAGGTTCGACAAGACGTGACGTTGGATGGAAAATGGACCGAGACGACGGCGGGCGATAAGTTCCTACTCGCGGATGATGGGGAAGAAAACCGCATCATCGTGTTCGCTACGTTGGAGAACTTAATGGAACTCTCGAGAGCCGACATTTGGTATGTCGATGGGACCTTCTACTCCATTCCATCATACTTCTACCAGATGTACACAATCCATGGTATGGTTGATGGGTACATGTGTACTCTTATATATGCGCTGCTACCGAACAAACGCGAGACCACCTACAGACGGCTGTTTGAACTTGTTCAGGGCGCTGGTGACCGGCACAACATCGAACTCAAACCAGAAACTGTCATGATCGACTTCGAAGTTGCAGCGAAACGTGCCGTTATCGCTGTCTACCCGGACGTAACAGTGAAGGGATGTTTCTTCCATTATTCACAGTGCATCTGGAGGAAGGTTCAGTCATGTGGACTTGTGACAACCTTCAAAGACAACGACGACTTCAGAACGTTGGTGCGCCGTGCTAGTGTCCTGCCTCTTGTGCCGATCGGACTGGTTGAAGACGTGTCGTTCCATGCCCTAGAAAACAACGACGACGACACGGCATCTGTAGTCGCGTTCAAGGACTACGTAACGGAGCGCTGGGTGGACGGCGACAAGGCGATGTGGAACCACTTCGACAATCCAGGACCACGAACCACGAACCACGTCGAAGGATGGCACAACAAGGTCAATGGTCTGTTGACCCAATTCCCATCCAAACATCTACACTCTGGTAGAGTTGTTCCAGAAGGAGCAGGCCGTGAACGAAGTACGCCTACTTCAGCATGCGAATGGTGGAAGACGGCGTCCAAAGAAGATAAAGTACCGCGAAGACCGCCTCGTACAGCTGAAGTAGCAACTATTGAACACTGAGCTGGAAGTGACAGAGTACGCCGATGCAGCATCGTACTTGATCAAACTAGGACAGTAGAATTAGTAATGTCATTTCATCAAATGTGCTAATAGTTGACAGTTTGTTTTACTTTTATCCAAAATGTGGCATGTAACATTTCGCTGTGCAGAATAGCAATTTTGACCAATTATCACCAATTAAGTCCATTGTTAAACCTAACAATAGTGTCTCACTTTCCCAACATACCAAAACCCCAACTTTCTACCTGAAAAACAGAATGTTGGGAAAGTGAGAACACCCCGTAATTTCATTAAATACGTTTACCAAATTTACAATAGCTTTCATAAATAAAGTCAAAAGTTGACAAAAATTTTCAGCGTACATTCCGCCTGTACTCGGAAAATTGTGTCAACTTTTGACGTCATTTACGGAACATAATGTAAATTTTGTAAACGTATTTCATGAAATTACGCAGATGTCCGAAGGTACAAAATCACATGGCGTGTCTCATATATGTATACAATGGACGCAGACACGCTGAAACTGGCACGAAGATATACCACATCCATAGGGGTTTTCGTGGTCAAGGCATACGACTAACTGTCTGTAACTGTCTGTTTCACGAAACCTGCCCACATTTTACAGCCATATAAACAATGGAAAAACAATATTTTTTCCGATGATATTAAATTAAAGAAAATTTAAAAATGAGCCGTTTTTTACTTCGTGAAATTTGGTCCAATATTGATTTTATTATGAAATTACAATTTCCCCATGTTAAATCCCTATAGACAATGTCTATGGGGATTTAACATGGGGACAATTTTCTAATTTCAGAAATAGTGGACCGATTTTCAAAATTTAACTTTTGTTTTCTTAGTTAGATCATTTCCAAGCTATCTAGCTAGATTTCATAATCAATTTCCAAACGTTTTCGTTTTTAGACGCCTCCTCCAGGTTCTCCATCTCTTTTTTCCCCATGTTAAATTCCCATAGAGAACTCATTTTTCGTAACAAAATCAATATTGGACAAAATTTCACGAAATAAAAAGTAGGCTCATTAAATTTTGCTATAATTTAATATTATAGAAAAAAATATTGTTTTTGCATTGTTTATATGGTCGTAAAATTTGGGCAGGTTTCGTGAAACAGACAGTAGTTGGACCAGTACTCCGAGTACCTCTCCCCTTACAGCCACCACTTCATGTGTGTCACGTGCACTGAATGGCGACTGCAGGGGAGACGCTGGTTCAACCCAGGATCCCCTTTTGAAACTGGCGCAACCCGGGGGATGAACAGGTCGCTCTTTTCTGGGCGACCTCTTAGGCGTAATGTCAGATCCGTTTTAGGGCGATGAATTATGGCCAATATGTTTGACCCATAATTTAACGCTACTAATTTTACTTTATTTGTATGCCACCTTTTATCATCTGCCAGTGTCTGTAACGATCATTTATTGTCAGGCGGGTGGTAGGAAACCAGGGGGCCGTTTCACTAAACTTCTTACGACTAAAATGTTCGTAAGTGCAAAATGATGATAGTCTGTAAATCTTGCATTAACATTATTTTCTTGTAAACAAGTATTGGATTTACATTTATTGAGCATAGGCTGCATATGCAGCCTATGCTCAATAAATGTAAATCCATCAATTTAAATTTACAGACGATCCTAAATTTGCACTTACGAACATTTTAGTCGTAGGAAGTTTAGTGAAACGGCCCCCAGTTGAGAGCATGGACTATAATATGTCACTGCGTTACTTTCAATATACTATCTTAGCACCATTATATGTTTATACTGGCTTGATAATTTGCATATATTACTAATATATCGTATATTGTCAACTTCAGCAGCTTTTTCAATATATAATGTGATCGTTAACATAAGGTACATTTTTAGTTGCATATTAGAGTAAACTAGAGCAGCTTGAGCTGCATCAACGGTCTGAGCCTCAAACATTGATTTCATGTGTAACTAAGCTTTAGCCCAAGGTGTAAACTATCGGTTGCAAAAAGAATTTCTGAAGTTTTAGAATGAACAGTCCTACATTATTGTGTTCGCATCATCACACCGATATGGGGCCGGTTAGCTTAGAGGTCAGCGAGTCTGAGATAGAGACTTTTGTCAGCTTTCCAATGCAAAAAGAATTCTTGAAATCGGTTGGAAAATAAGGAAGTTATAGGAAGTATGACGTCACTTCCGTTTTCGTGGAAAGTAACATTAAAAGATATCTGAAAATCTCTGAGTCTCTGCTTACACTTGATCCGAATCGGCATGCAAAATTTGAAGTCGATCCGACCAGCGGTTTTGTGTAGATGGACGGAGCCCGTAAGTCAGCGGATGATTATTTTTCGATAGTTATCGCCCTTAAATTGCAGTTTACGCCATTTGTAAATACACCTAATAAAATTAAATATGTGCAATATTCCGCCAGTGAAGTTTTCGTTTGTTTTTCACCATAGGCCTGGCACAAAGCGGGAAAGTTTTAGCTAAAGAACTGAAATATCGACAGCAGCAAGAAATTTTGGAATATATTGATAAATAACGAAGCTGACGTCACATCCGTTTGCTCTATTTTGAAAACTTGAAAAAAAGACGTTCATGTTTGACATCCAATAGAACCGGAAGTAGTCAAGATAGAGCTCTGAAAATTATCATCTTTTATGCGCCTGACATTCCCCTATCACACTGGCAAGAAATTATGTTGCTGACATTACACTGTACAAATTGGAAAACGTTTGTAAAGACCACCCGTTATCAGCCGAAATTCGGCAAAAAATCGGCAAAATCGTTGAAAAATATGTACATTTTTCAACTTCAAATGCCTATAGCTCTCTTATTTGACAAGATAGCGGAGGATTGTCAGCGAATCCGAGATAGATAATTTTGTCAGCTTTCCAATGCAAAAAGAATTTTTGAAATCGGTTGGAAAATAAGGAAGTTATAGAAAGTATGACGTCACTTCCGGTTTCGTGGAAAGTGGCATTAAGAGATTTCTGAAAATCTCTGAGTCTCTGCTCACACTTGATCCGAATCGGCATGCAAAATTTGAAGTCGATCCGACTAGCGGTTTGGGCTGTAGACTGAACGGCTGAATAAAAAAAAAAAAAAAAAAAAAAAAAAAACCAACGAATACAATAGGTTTTCGGCGCAGCTGAAAGCCGCCTCAAACCTAAAAACCAACGAAAACATGTCGTGTCCTTATGTCCTTAATAAATGAAGAGTGCCTACTGTCTGTTCCACGTTTTGCTGCTGACGAACTTTTGTCTATTAAACACATTAAATCTAAAAAATATTTAAAAGTAAGTACTTTTTTATCAATAACAAAACAGTCACCCTCCCCAAAAAAAAAACTATTTGATGAAATTCCATCAAATATTGATGTTATTGCGAAAAAACGATTTTCCTATGGGAATTTAACACGGGGGCTAAAAACAGATTTTATTTTTTTAAATTTGAATTTGTCGACCGATTTTCAAAATCTAACTTGTTTTCTTAGTTACATCATGTTCAAGCTATCTCGCCAGGTTTCAGAGTCAATTTCCAAACTTTTCATTTTTTTATCCTTCAGGATCAAAAAACGAAAAGTTTTGGAAATTGACTCCCCATGTTAAATTCCTATAGGATGGAATTTTGTCAAACAGAAACAAGTTGGGGAGGGTGACTTTTTTGTTATTGATAAAAAGTACTTACATTTAAATATTTTTTACAGTTAATGTGTTTAATAGCCAAAAGTTCGTCGGCAGCAAAACGTGGAACAGACAGTAGGTCCTAAATCGTGCACATAACGGTAGCGTCTTTTTTGTTTTCGTATTGTGTAGTCACTTTGAAATACAAGTAACTTACACGTATTCCGTAAATGTTGGAAATTATTCTAAATTATTGTCAAAACATGTTTTTATTAAGGAAGAAGACAAAATATAAGACAACAGCAGACGACAACTTCTGTTTCCCGTGTTATAAGGATTAACCGTCATTAGGCGGTATTCAATGCTACGTGCGTTAGTCGGGGGTGTCACTATTGCAGTTGTATTGTATTTATCATCACAGTTCGCAACAATTATTCATTAACTACCAACAAATTAACACACATACATTTAACCAAGTCAGAGCATGCAGAGAAAAGCGGTGAAATAATAAAAAATATATATCTAGTCCTGAACTTATTTTAATTAAGGTGTGCATGTATTTACATGTATGTAGATCATAATACACGGATCTATTCATTCCATTCTGAAACAGTCGTTGCCATTATACATTTAGTCATAAATACAATAAATAATGTTACGGTTGAAGTTTTCTGTGTTAGGATTAATATAACTTATTGGTCGTTTCCTTCGTGCAACCCAAGTGCAAACAGGTGTCATTGGGGAGTTGTTTCCACTGCAAGAATGAGAAACGGATGTAGTGTTTGTCAGCACGCAACTGGGGGTATTGGTGTCGGCTGGATTCTTGGGAACACAACAGACATGTTAGTCTCACGATAGTGGATGTCCTTCACGGATAGACAACATTTAGTTTTACACTACCACCCTCAAGGTGCATGATCACGTGGTACTAACAACAACAACAACACGTACTGAAGTTTCCAGAATGCATCTGATTCAAAATACGTATTCTTTTATAGTGTCCTTATTACGTAACGGATTTTGATGAAATATGGCGCATCAAACGCGTCTTGTTAAGCTGCATTTGGTGGTCTCTGTATTCTCTGTATTTTTCGCTCCGACACGGAAACCGATTCTTCGCAAAAACGACATAAGTCTGTGCCAAACTCCCTGGACCACCAAATGCAGCTCATGAAGACGCGTTTGCTGCGCCATATTTCATCAAAATCCGTTTCATATTAAGGAAAATATCAAATAATACTTTCAAAATTTCAACACTTTCAGCCACTGTTGTTGTTGTTATAACCACGTGACCATGCACCTTGACCCTTGTATAGCTCAGTTGGCTAATATATTCCTAGCACAAACCAATTCAATTCACAAGTTTTTTCTTCCTCAGATTAAGATGACTGCCAGTACACCACGTGATATTCTATGAGTAGCAAAATATCCACGTCAAATTTCTTAGTTTCGACAGAGATATAAATAGTCCAGTTGCGAACGGCAACACTTGCAATATATTCCAGTACCATCCGTAGCCAGAGCTACGGACAATTGTACGGGAGTAAATTGCAAGAGTTACCGTTCGCAACTACATGTATAAATAGCCGTGAATGTATTTGGTTTCGATCGCATTTTGTGCAGAATTGATCCAGTATTGACATAGAGGATATTCCATTGTACATTTTGAATAGCGGGAAATAATACACGAGTGTGCGTCGGATTCCGCGTAAGCAACGAGTGAGCGTAGCGAGCGAGTTGCTTGCACGGACGCCTGCGGACACGAGTGTATTATTACCGCTATTCAAACATGTACGATGGAATATCCTATTTATTACACTTCCATGGCGGATATATATGCACATTTAGTCTATTTTTTGAGATTATAATCAATGATTTGTGATGTGCGCATGAATAGTTATAAAATGACGTGTTTTCCCGTGTTTTGACGTTACGTTGTGTGACGTCAAATGTGACGTCATGTAAACTTTTTGAAATCCAAATTACGCAGCTGTTTCTTTGAGCCGCATGTTTGGAATGTGTTCAATCACATTAAAATTCAGATTAGTCGAGACCCTTTCCAAATTTTCAAATAACTTTATTTTGACTGCAATAAAAAATAAACAGTTTGCATGGTAGTTCATGGTTTCCAAGAAAACAGGCGCGCAATTACGGGTGTTCTCTTCACGGTGTATTATTTGTAAGGAGTTGATTACGGGTTTTCTATCACAGCGAAACTCGTGCAAATAATTTGCAAGATTGTAATAAAGCTCCATAAACGAATTTACAGTTGGCATCAGCCTATATAGTGAAGTGAACTTTAAAGATCAATTTACAAACTATCACTTATTTTCTTCAAAATGCTCTAAAAACAACAACGGTGACCATAATAACCGATTTCCGGTTCGTTTGTATTTTTTGTGATATTGAGATTTCTCTACCAGTGCCTCTTATCAAGTACTTCTTGTTCTCATCGATGGCTACAATATTATTGTTTCTAATAGGGCATAGTATGTTCAGTCTGTCATCCACACTATCCTCTATTCGAGTGATCCCCATTCCAGGCTGTACAGCATATCGGGTACACTAGATGTATTATAATAGCGGTTAGAAGCCCATCATGGAGCCCTCCTTTATACCATCTTGTGTTGATGCACATTAAGCCTATGGGAAGCAAAGTCACCCTCCTTGTATTTGTTAGTGGAAGTTGGGGTGGTCCCAAACTGTGGAACAATATTCTAACTTAGGGCGAAACTGGGTGAATATGCTATTTTCTTAACTATCTTCGAGTTGATCCTGATGTTACGCTTCAGGTCTGAATTGCCTTAAAGTAGATTGAGTTTATATTTTTGTTCCACTTCAAGTCTTGGCTGGTGTTAACCCCAAGGTACCTAATACAAGGCACTGAAGAGAGAATATAACCGTCAAGAGAATAGTTCTGCAGGACAGGAACTGTTTCGGTGGTTATGACCGTTGCCTCACATAGTTGCCTATAATTTATTAATCTATGACCATTGCCCCACAGAGTTGCCTATAAGCTATGACCATTGCCTCACAGAGTTGACTATACTTTATGACAATTGTAATGTGCATAACTTCGCATTTGTCAGGGTGGAATGATATTTGTCAGTCAGACAGTATTGTTATTGTTCAGAATATATGTGTTGAAGCCTGTGGTATCGCATATCTGGTTGTGTTCAGAGGTATTTTGAGCTGTACTCTGCATTACCTCTTGTTGGAGAATGTGAGGCTGACTATCACATATGGCTGGGGTTGGCGGTGATAGGTCAGTGTCTCCCATAATGGGAATCTCGTTATTGGGAAGTCTAGATGTACGATTGTAATTAGACCGTATCACAGATATGTTGTGCATCATATTTGTAGCATCATTAACTTGTGGATGCTCAGTTTGGGAATTTGGATGCGTTCCGACAGACGTTGCTGATTCATCACACGTAGGACATACGAACAGTTTAGAATTGCTCTGCGATATTTCCATGTCAGCATGTACAGCAACTGGGAGAGCCAATTAACGTGTCTATTCGGTTGTGTTTTTCGGTTTACGATTCTACATGTGAATTTTTTACGCCCTCTATAACGTCCGCAAGAGATTTATTTAGTATTGTTAGTTGTTTGCAGTTTTTTTCTTATTTCTTTGCACATTGATTCGAAGAAGTCGTCACTAAATGTGTTTAGCACATGACCATTGACCAGGATCCTTGATGTAGTATGATAGAAGTTCATTGTAAATTTAAGCTGTTTTCCCGTAGACCCATCATGCTTTCTGTTGAAGACCTATATGTCCGCTTTATGTTCATATACTAAAGAGTATGCGGTTTTAATTTGTTCACTGGTGTGTCAAAGAGGTGTGATATAATCATTTTGGTAAATTCATAGGCTGACGAACGGAGAGTGATTACAATGTTTTTCCTGGTTCCAACTCAAACTCGAGATGCACGCTGTGACACGATACTTGTTTCCGGCTGAAAGTTTTGGCTTTATCGAGTATTTATTCCTTACTGCGTACTGTACGTATAGTCCAATAGCGTGCAATGCCTGGCTGCGGTAACCCTTCTGGTGTTAATAATACTATCGACAGTTGTCATTTCACACACGATTAAAAATATACACAACTAAAATATATCACTAATGTGTGTCTACTATACTGTCCAGCTAGTTGCAGTGTAGACGATATAAAAGGAGTTCGCAAGATGATATGGCTATTGTATTCAGTCCACCTGCAGATACAATATTAATATTAGAGCACAACCATAGAAATTCAGTTTTATACGTAAAATCAATTGAGAGTATTATTTAAAAGAAGGCGCATAAGTCAGATGGTATTAGTTGGAGTAATTGGTGTCGCATTTATAGTTTGCACAATTCATTTCATGACGCTATATATATAGCTGACAAGTGTTTATAGAATATACTTCATATACCCGATGGTTCAAGACTTCTGGATATACTAGTCCGGTCAGCGGTTCTGATTAAAATGCCGAATACAATATGTTCTGTTCACAACAACAGGTAAAACATCGATAAAATTCAAAGTTACACCTCAACTATGGATCTTCGTCTGGTTGGTCTACTCTCCAAAATCCTCGAAAAGTCCGTATAGGTTTATAATCAAATCAAATAAGGCAATGGAAGTAACGTTTAAAATGATTATAAGAATATTTCACTCGGATCTGAATATTTACTGCTTTTCTTCAGGGACTGGAGTCTTGGGAACACAACAGATATGGTGGTATCACGATATTGGGTATCCTTCACGGATAGGCAACATTTAGTTTTACACTACCACTCTTGTATGGCTCAGTTGGGTAATAGATTCGTAGCAAAAACCAATTCAATTCACAAGTTTTTTCTTTCTCATATTAAGATTGCTGCCACGTGATAGCAGCAAAATGTCATCGTCAAATTTCTTAGTTTCGACAGAGATATAAATAGCCCTGTTGCGAACGGTAACTCTTGCAATCTACTCCCGTACAGAGCTACGGACGGTTGTACGGGAGTACATTGCAAGAGTTACCGTTCGCAACTATAAATAGCCTTGAATGTCTTCGGTTTCGATCGCATTTTGTGCAGAATTGATCCAGTATTTTTAAAAAGAAAAATAGCTTATATTTAACGGCGGCACTGGCTCTAGGACATTGCATGCCGTCTCCCAAGAATGGGAGAAAAAACAGAGGTAGAGATTTTTGAGAGAAGCCGGTAATTCGTATTTACAGAGCAACTACGAATTATCGGTAGCCATTTACAGCTGGATGAACTGGAGCAGTGTCGATAAAGTGTTTTGCTCAAGGACACAACGCACGCCGCTAGTCAGGCTCGAACCCACGACCCTTGGATCAGTAGTCCGACACACTAACCATTACGCCACGGCGCTCCACCATAAACGTATTTGCAGTTGGTATCAGCCTATATAGTGAAGTGAATTTTAAAGGTCACATTACAAACTATCACTTATTTTCTTCAAAATGCTCTAAAAACAACAAAGTCGACCATAATAACCGATTTCCGGCTCGTTTGTATTTTTCGTGATATTGAGATTTCTCATATCGCACCGTATCTGACACATATACAGAGCCAGGCAATTAATTGGCCATCGCATACCTCTCCTGTTACTGCAACCTACTGGCGCAAGGTGGCGCTGTATAAATAACCGCTATGACGTAGCAGTAGTACAGCTTACCTGATTGGTGGATAAATGTTTCTTAAATAATATCGTTTTGATTTACGGACATCATTTATTGGTTGCATAATTTCTTCGTTTTTGTCGTTTAATATATATACATTAATCGTTATTTTTTCCTTCGCCTAGTTATAATTTGATTATGTTTATGTTGGTTGCAATCGTCGGCGATGATTATCTGTGAGGAAGTCGGTTGTAATTCAGGGTCAAACAGACATCCGAGCCAGAATAAAAATATCAAAATGTGGAATTAAATGTTAAATTTTTATATTTTTTTTACAAAATGCTGACATAGCCTCCGACATTTCGTAAATTAATTCTGCAATACTTTGCAGATAGTCACTTCAGCATACTTGTGCTTTGACAATTTAGAGTTGAAATGAATTATTTATTTTGAGCTGAAATAACCAGTGACCCGCGTGTGTAGCTACGTTCATATGGATGCCGCTGGAGGTCATTAATAGTTCGGCATAGCGAACAACTTATCCGATGATTTGACAAAAATAGGGGAAGTGTATTTTGGGACAGGTGTATTCTGAATTCAACGATGCCCGCCGGACGTCAACAATAAGGCGGCAGGTGTATATTGAATCCGCGAGGCCACACATATGCCAAGCTGATTGGTTGAGTCCAGTTTGACAGACATGGAAGAATAGATACACTGTGCACATCAGGATGCTTTATACAGTTCCGAAAATCCAATCTTGATGTGTTTGCTTTTACACATGTATAATTATTATATTGCATGACTAAAATTGTGTAAATTGAATCCCAGTGGGCACACGACGTCAGATAGATGTCGGACTGACGTCGGTTTCCGACGTCGGATAGACGTCGGATCATGCTCGAAAATGAAATTTTTTTAGACGTCAGAATCCGACGTCGAACGGACGTCTGAATCCGACGTCGAATGGACGTCGGGATCCGACGTCTAACGGACGTCAAGATTCGACGTTTTATATACGTCTAATTCTGACGTCATTTCAACGTCGAATTCCGACGTCTAAAACACTTTCATTTTCAAATATAATCCAACGTCTATCCGACGTCAGAAAACGACCTTTATCCAACGTCTGGTTCTGACATCAATTCAATGTCGGGTTTTATCGTCTTGAAAACTTTATTTTGCAATGATTACTTGATCTGCAGTTTCAAACTGAATCAACTAATCAATATCCTGGTTTGGTACCTGGTCAGTAATAAACACATATTTTGGCTGGCAAATGTATTTTATTATACTTTCACATATATTTTTGCAATAAATTTATGGTGCGATTCGTTACTCGATGGAATCATATAGTAGGGACTTAGTTCACTTTAACCCTTATCCTGCTGCAGACGACAATCATGTGGATGGAAATTGCTGAATATTCGATCATTTCGCGATAAAAACATACCTAGGCATTTCATTAGAATTGTCTCACGAGACAATTATAATGAAATGTCAAGTAATCTTTTCATGGAGAACTGGAATTGTGTCCACAGATACGAATGCCCCCACTGGTGTATCGATGGTCAACCATAAACGTATCGTCCATTTCCACATCGGGTTCCGAGTCCGCGTCGGATCTACGAATGCGTGAATTGTACGTATCCTGAAGCGTCGCCGGCGATGTCTTGGGGCGAGCTTGTTTCTGATTCTGTTTCATCTTAGCATCGTGCTTCATTCGTCGCTTCAGCAGTTCTTCGAGAGGATCCTTATTAGAATCCGGTTTACTTTTCACAATTTCTCTCTGCCTGTCTCTGTATCGTCTCAATCGTTTCAATCGTTTCTTCATCTTGTTCTGAACTTTACATATTTCCATGGCCGTACTGTGTTTCAGTGTATTCAAGGATGCCAGCGTAATTTCAAACATTCATTGTTCGATAAGATTGGCTCGTTGGGAAGATCGATCGGCTTCAATCCCTTCTATTTCTGTGTTGCTCTCGTATGTGTATGTCTTAGCGTTGTCTGAAATATACATAAAACAACACAATTATGAAAGCATACAAATGTTTGCATATCTTTAAGTATTAGCCCTTACATGATGTATACCTCCATAAAGCCAACATGTGCAAACAATGTATATCCAGATGAGACGGCTCGTCGTCTCATCAGGATCTGCCGCATTTGCCACTAATATTCATCTAGAATTGCCTTTTGTCATAAATGGAATAGTACAAAGACAAGGTAGGATAACCAGGGTTGAAATGGTTAATAATAATAATACACTAGTATACGTTAGGCCATCAAAAGTACTTTGGTTCTCAGATGTCGCCGCGTCTGAATAATCCCTGCGCGTCCAGCATTTTATCGTCATGGAGAATATAAGTGTACTATAATTTTGCCACATGATCAATAAACAAGAGTTGTCAGAAGACAACGAAGCTCGCCTGTTGGCAGCCTTCACTCAAACTTGGCACAGTTGCATAAAAACACATGGATATTATGTAACTTGACCTTGGGTTAAGGGGCGTGCGTTGGACCTTGACATTGGGGTCAGTCTTGCAAGGTGGGTCGTGGGTTTGCTGTAGCATAATATAGCAAATTAAGATGAATGCATGTATGAAATATCAATGCGCTCCCTGAAAACAGAAGTAAAACAAAATTTAACCCAACTTTAAGTTTCTGAACGCACTAAGTTGGTGATTTTCTACAGCATAATAGCTATTAACATGAGGAATGCATGTATGAATGTGCTAAATTTGTGTCCTTCACCTTGGGGAAAGAGGTGGGGGTGGGGGTGTGGTCATGCATTTGCTGTGGCACAATAGAGGATCATCACATGAATGCATGTATGAAATATCAAAGCGTTCCCTGTAAAGAAACAGAAGCTATACAACATTTACCCCAACGTTAAGTTTATGAACATGCTAAGTTTGTGACCTTGACCTCGGGGTAAGGGTTGGGTCATGGATTTGCTATAGCACAATAGAGTATCATCAGATGAATGCATGTATACAATATCAAGGCGTTCCATGAAAGGAAAAATATGTTATATAAGACATTTACCCCAACGTTAAGTTTATGAATGTGCTAAGTTTCTGACATTGACCTTGGGGACAGGGGTGGGAGGTGGGTTATGTATTTGCTATAGTACGATAGAGTATCATCAGATGAATGCATGTATGAAATATGAAGGTATTCCCTGTAAAGAAACAGAAGTTACACAACATTTACCCCAACGTTAAGTTTATGAATGTGCTAGGTTTGTGACCTTGACCTTGAGGTTAGGGTTGGGTGGCGCGTCGTGGATTTGCTACAGCATGATAGAGGGTCATCTGAGGAATGCATGTATGAAATATCAAGACGTTCCATGAAAGAAAACAGATGTTATAAGACATTTACCCCAACATTAAGTTTATGAATGTGCTAAGTTTGTGACCTTGGCCTTGGGGAAAAGGATGGGCGGTTGGTTATGGATTTGCTATGGCACGATAGAGTATCATCAGATGAATCCATGTATGAAATATGAAGGCGTTCCCTGTAAACAAACAGACGTTACACAACATTTACCCAAACGTTAAGTTTATGAACATGCTAAGTTTGTGACCTTGACCTTGGGGTAAGGGTTGGGTGGTGGATCGTGATACAGAATGATAGAGGGTCATCTGAGGAATGCATGTATGAAATAACAAGGTATTCCATAAAAGGAAACAGAAGTTATAAGACATTTACCCCAACGTTAAGTTTATGAATGTGCTAAGTTTGTGACCTTGACCTTGGGGTGAGGGTTGGGTGGTTGGTGATGCATTTGCTACAGCATGATAGAGGGTCATTTGAGGAATGCATGTATGAAATAACAAGGTGTTCCATGAAAGGAAACAGAAGTTATAATACATTTATCCCAATGTTAAGTTTGTGAATGTGCTAAGTTTGTGATAATGACCCTGGGTTAAGGGTTGGGTGGTGGGTCATGTATTTGCTACAGCATGATAGAGGGTCATCTGAGGAATGCACGTATGACATATCAAGGCGTTCCATGAAAGGAAACAGATGTTATAAGACATTTACCCCAACGTTTAGTTTATGAATGTGCTAAGTTTGTGACCTTGACCTTGGGGTAAGGAATGGGCGGTAGGTCATGGATTTGCTATAGCACGATATAGTATCATCAGATGAATCCATGTATGAAATATGAAGGCGTTCCCTGTAAATAAACAGAAGTTACACAACATTTACCCCAACGTTAAGTTTATGAACATGCTAAGTTTGTGACCTTGACCTTGGGGTAAGGGTTGGGTGGTAGATCGTGGATTTGCTACAGCATGATAGAGGGTCATCAGATGAATGCATGTATGAAATATGAAGACATTCCCTGTAAATAAGCAGAAGTTACACAACATTTACCCCAACGTTAAGTTTATGAACATGCTAAGGTTGTGACCTTGACCCTGGGGTAAGGGTTGGGTGGTGGGTCATGGATTTGCTAAAGCATTATAGAGGGTCATCTGAGGAATGCATGTATGAAATATCAAGGCGTTCCATGCAAGGAAACAGATGTTATAGGAAAATTACCCCAACCTTAAGTTTATGAATGTACTATGGTTGTGACCTTGACCTTGGGTAAGGGTTGGGTGGTGGGTCATGCATTTGTTACAGCATGATAGAGGGTCATCTGAGGAATGTATGTATGAAATAACAAGGTGTTCCATGAAAGGAAACAGAAGTTATAAGACATTTACCCCAACGTTAAGTTTGCGAATGTGCTAAGTTTGTGACCTTGACCCTGGGGTTGGGTGGTGGGTCATGGATTTGCTACAGCATGATAGAGGGTCATCTGAGGAATACATGTATGAAATATCAAGGCGTTCCATGAAACGAAACAGATGTTATAATAAATGTACCCAACGTTAAGTTTATGAATGTGCTAAGTTTGTGACCTTGACCTTGGGGTGAAAACCGGCCTTAATGACACAATTTTCGATTTGCACTGTTTTACATTTTTGGATGCGGACACCTTTCACAAACAATATGCTGAAAAGAAAATGCAAATATGTTTCATAGTTTTTGTTTTATCTCACTTTTGTAGCACCATGTCAATCACGCAAGGAAAAAAATGTAACGTCATCGAGAAAATGACGTTACTGAAACGCTGACGTTTGTACAATGCAACACAACAGCCTACAGTAGAAATTCGTGTTCATAGACTCATTGACTGTGCTTGCTGTAAACTGTATTTGCTGATAAGTTGCACTAAAAGTATCTACAAGTGTGAATACTATCAAACATTGAACAGAATAAAACTATGATAAGTACATGTAGTGAACAAACCAAACGCACAACTATCAATGTTAAATCTATAATTAGCCGACATGTGACCTCGGAATTTGCTACTATCGCCAACCATCACAGATTATGCACATACATGTACCGTCATAAAGATACATTGTAATTATTTGAGAATTTAGTTCAGAATCTAATTGACGTTATTTACGTAACAGTTAATTGTGACGTCATTTATTAATGTAGACATTACGTCACTCACCAAGGACCAAACACAAACAACTAAACGACGTTCCTGGTGTTTGAAATTGAAACAATCCGTGATTGAAACAAATTCACTATTTTCTGTAGAAATGAATGGCCTGAATTTGGTTAGAATTTGGATAGGCCTATGGCTGCACATATCAATGACTTCAGTGCCCGACGGTGTATAGAGGGTAGTCGGACACCCCCGGGGAGTTTTAAACAAATTAAAAATCGACTGTCCATACCCCACTCTCGGAATTAAATTTACATCTCAGAAAGCGGGAGGAACGTTTTCCTGTGTAGCCAATATGACTGACGGACGGTCTTGTGTACATGTGCACTAGCAGGTCTATAGGGAAATCCTGCGCTGACCCCCACTCCCTCGGCTGCCCACCGCCGCGCCACTGCCCCCACACCGAGAGGGCAGATATTATTAGGTGTGTCCACATAAAAAAGTTATTGTGTGGGCTACTCGTCTCGATCCTGTCTATGAATTTACTGCCGGTAAACTGTCGGTGAATTCCCATATAATGTGATATATAATCATCATCATCAGCATCTGACCTGAGAGTAAGCATGCAGATTTCCCATCGGACCCGAGAGTGCCCATGATCAGGTAAGTTCACGGGGCTTGCAAAACTACCGATTAAAGTTATCATGGCCGGTTGCTTTTTGTGCATATATTGCCTGTTGTGTTTGAGTTTACGGACAGGCTGAAACTTCTCATGGCCGGGTACTTTTGTCCCCACCGTGAACATTGAAATCATTCCCATATATTTCACGTTTGTTTTGCCTTATATTGGAACATATTGCATACTATCATTATTAATAGGCACATTGGGTATAATTAAACCAATACATGGGTGTGAAAAAATACCGATGTGTTCTCTATATATCAACTTTACGGACAGGCTGAAACTTCTCATGGGCGGGTGCTTTTGTCCCCGCCGTGAAAATTGAAATCAGTCACATATATTTCACGTTTTATTGCCTTATTTTGGAATATATTGCATACTATCATTATTAATAGGCACATTGGGTATATACCAACAAAGGGTTGTGAAAAAATACCGATGTTTTCTCTATATATCAAGTTTACGGACAGGCTGAAACTTCTCATGGCCGGGTGCTTTTGTCCCCGCCGTGAAAATTGAAATCAGTCCCATATATTTCACGTTTTGTTTGCCTTATATTGGAACGTATTGTATAATATCATTATTAATAGGCACATTGGGTATATATCAACACAGGGGTGTGAAAAACTACCGAAGTGTTCTCTATATATCAAGTTTACGGACAGGCTGAAACTTCTCATGGCCGGGTGCTTTTGTCCCCGCCGTGAAAATTGAAATCAGTCCCATATATTTCACGTTTTTTTGCCTTATATTGGAACATATTGCATACTATCATTATTAATAGGCACATTGGGTATATATCAACACAGGGGTGTGAAAAACTACCGATGTGTTCTCTATATATCAAGTTTACGGACAGGCTGAAACTTCTCATGGCCGGGTGCTGTTGTCCCCGCCGTGAAAATTGAAATCAGTCCCATATAGTTCACGTGTTTTTGCCTCATATTGGAACGTATTGCATAATATCATTATTAATAGGCACATCGGGTATATACCAACAAAGGGTTGTGAAAAGATACCGATGTGTTCTCTATATATCAAGTTTACGGACAGGCTGAAACTTCTCATGGCCGGGTGCTTTTGTCCCCGCCCTGAAAACTGAAATCAGTCCCATATATTTCAATTTTTTTTTTTGCCTTATATTGGAACGTATTGCACAATATCATTATTAATAGGCACATTGGGTATATATCAACACAGGGGTGTGAAAAACTACCGATGTGTTCTCAATATATCAAGTTTACGGACAGGCAGAAACTTCTCATGGCCGGGTGCTTTTGTCCCCGCCGTGAAAATTGAAATTAGTCCCATATATTTCATGTTTTTTTGCCTTATATTGGAATGTATTGCATAATATCATTATTAATAGGCACATTGGGTATATTCCAACAAAAGGTTGTGAAAAACTACCGATGTGTTCTCTATATATCAAGTTTACGGACAGGCTGAAACTTCTCATGGCCGGGTGCTTTTGTCCCCGCCGTGAAAATTGAAATCAGTCCCATATATTTCACGTTTTTTGCCTTATATTGGAACATATTGCATAATATCATTATTAATAGGCACATTGGGTATATGCCAACAAAGGGTTGTGCAAAACTACCGATGTGTTCTCTATATATAAAGTTTACGGACAGGCTGAAACTTCTCAGGGCCGTGTGCTTTTGTCCCGCCGTAAAAATTGAAATCAGTCCCATATATTTCACGTTTTGTTTGCCTTATATTGGAACGTATTGCATAATTTCATTATTAATAGGCACATCGGGTATATACCAACACAGGGGTGTGAAAAGATACCGATGTGTTCTCTATATATCAAGTTTACGGACAGGCTGAAACTTCTCATGGCCGGGTGCTTTTGTCCCCGCCGTGAAAATTGAAATCAGTCACATATATTTCACGTTTTTTTGCCTTATTTTGGAATATATTGCATACTATCATTATTAATAGGCACATTGGGTATATACCAACAAAGGGTTGTGAAAAAATACCGATGTGTTCTCTATATATCAAGTTTACAGACAGGCTGAAACTTCCCATGGCCGGGTGCTTTTGTCCCCGCCGTGAAAATTGAAAGCAGTCCCATATATTTCACGTTTTGTTTGCCTTATATTGGAACGTATTGCATAATATCATTATTAATAGGCACATTGGGTATATATCAACACAGGGGTGTGAAAAACTACCGATGTGTTCTCTATATATCAAGTTTACGGACAGGCTGAAACTTCTCATAGCCGGGTGCTTTTGTCCCCGCCGTGAAAATTGAAATCAGTCCCATATATTTCACGTTTTTTGCCTTATATTGGAACGTATTGCATACTATCATTATTAATAGGCACATTGGGTATATACCAACAAAGGGTTGTGAAAAGATACCGATGTGTTCTCTATATATGAAGTTTACGGACAGGCTGAAACTTCTTATGGCCGGGTGCTGTTGTCCCCGCCCTGAAAATTGAAATCAGTCCCATATATTTCAATTTTTTTTTGTTTGCCTTATATTGGAACGTATTGCACAATATCATTATTAATAGCACATTGGGTGGGTATATATCAACCAGGGTGTGAAAAACTACCGATGTGTTCTCAATATCTCAAGTTTACGGACAGGCAGAAACTTCTCATGGCCGGGTGCTTTTGTCCCCGCCGCCGTGAAAATTGAAATCAGTCCCATATATTTCATGTTTTTTTGTCTTATGTTGGAATGTATTGCATAATATCATTATTAATAGGCACATTGGGTATATACCAACAAAAGGTTGTGAAAAACTACCGATGTGTTCTCTATATATCAAGTTTACGGACAGGCTGAAACTTCTCATGGCCGGGTGCTTTTGTCCCCGCCGTGAAAATTGAAATCAGTCCCATATATTTCACGTTTTTTGCCTTATATTGGAACATATTGCATACTATCATTATTAATAGGCACATTGGGTATATACCAACAAAGGGTTGTCCAAAACTACCGATGTGTTCTCTATATATAAAGTTTACGGACAGGCTGAAACTTCTCAAGGTCGTGTGCTTTTGTCCCGCCGTAAAAATTGAAATCAGTCCCATATATTTCACGTTTTGTTTGCCTTATATTGGAACGTATTGCATAATATCATTATTAATAGGCACATCGGGTATATACCAACACAGGGGTGTGAAAAGATACCGATGTGTTCTCTATATATCAAGTTTACGGACAGGCTGAAACTTCTCATGGCCGGGTGCTTTTATCCCCGCCGTGAAAATTGAAATCAGTCCCATATATTTCACGTTTTTTTGCCTTATATTGGTACATATTGCATACTATAATTATTAATAGGCACATTGGGTATATACCAACAAAGGGTTGTCCAAAACTACCGATGTGTTCTCTATATATAAAGTTTACGGACAGGCTGAAACTTCTCAAGGTCGTGTGCTTTTGTCCCGCCGTAAAAATTGAAATCAGTCCCATATATTTCACGTTTTGTTTGCCTTATATTGGAACGTATTGCATAATATCATTATTAATAGGCACATTGGGTATATATCAACACAGGGGTGTGAAAAACTACCGATGTGTTCTCTATATATCAAGTTTACGGACAGGCTGAAACTTCTCATGGCCGGGTGCTGTTGTCCCCGCCGTAAAAACTTTGAAAATTCATCCCCCATATATTTCACCAGTTTTTGTTTGCCTAAATATTGGAACGTATTGGCATAATATCCATTAATAATAGGCACAATTGGTATATATCAACACAGGGTGTTTTGAAAAACCTACCGAGGTTCTCTAATTATAACAGGTTAACGGACAGCAGAAAATCTCATTGGCCGGTGCAGGTGTCCCCCTGCCGTGGTAAATTATGAAATCAGTTCCCATTAATAGGTTTCACGTGTTTTTTTGCCTCATATTGGAACGGGTATAATGCATAATATCCATTATTAATAGCAAACATCGGGTTATATACCAACAAAGGGTATGTGAAAAGATACCGATGTTGTTTCTCTATATATCAAGTGTTTACGGGACAGGCTGAAAACTTCTCATGGCCGGGGTGCTTTTGTCCCCCGCCCTTGAAAACTGAACAATCAGTTCCCATATATTTATCAATTTTTTTGCCTTATATTGGAACGTATTGCACAATAATCATTATTAATAAGGCACATTGGGTTATATAATCAAACACTGGGGTGTGAAAAAAACCTAACCGATGTGTTCTCAATTATATCAAGTTTACGGACAGGCAGAAACTTCTCATGGCCGGGTGCTTTTGTCCCCGCCGTGAAAATTGAAATTAGTCCCATATATTTCATGTTTTTTTGCCTTATATTGGAATGTATTGCATAATATCATTATTAATAGGCACATTGGGTATATACCAACAAAGGGTTGTGAAAAACTACTGATGTGTTCTCTATATATCAAGTTTACGGACAGGCTGAAACTTCTCATGGCCGGGTGCTTTTGTCCCCGCCGTGAAAATTGAAATCAGTCCCATATATTTCACGTTTTTTGCCTTATATTGGAACATATTGCATACTATCATTATTAATAGGCACATTGGGTATATGCCAACAAAGGGTTGTGCAAAACTACCGATGTGTTCTCTATATATAAAGTTTACGGACAGGCAGAATACTTCTCAAGGTCCGTTGTGCTTTTGTTTACCCTGCCGTTAAAAATTGAAATCAGTTTCCATAAATTCTTTCACGTTTTTGTTTGCCCTTATATTGGAAAACGTATTGCATAATATCATTATCTAATAAGGCCCATCGGTATATCCAACACAGGGTGTTTGAGGAACCAAGAAACCGATGTGTTTCTCTATATATCAAGTTTTACGGGGACAGCTGAAACTTCTCATGGCCGGCAAAAGTTGCTTTTATCCCCGCCGTGAAAAATTGAATCAGTTCCCCATTAAATTCACGTTTTTTGCCTTAATATAGGAGACGTATGCAATTTTAATCTCATTATTAATAGGCAACATTGGGTAATATATCAACACAGGGGTGTGAAAAACTTACGATGTGTTTCTTCGGATATATCCAAGGGTTTACGGACAGGCTGAAACTTCTCATATCCCCGGGTGCCTTTTGACCCCCGCCGTGAAAATTGAAATCCAGTCCCATATATTTCTCGTTTTTTTTTTTGCCTTATAATTGGAAACGTATTGCAAACTAACATTGATTAATAAGGCACATTTTTGGGTAAATATTCAACGGCAGCCACAGCGGTTGGGTGAAAAACAACCGATCTGTTCTCTCTATATCAAGTTTAACCGGACAGCTGAAACTTCTCATGGGCCGGTGCTGTTGTCCCCGAAAAAACGTGAAATTGAAATCCAGTCCCATTATAGTTTCACGTTGTTTTTGCCTCACATGGAACGTATTGCATAAATATCAATTATTTAATAGGCACCTCGGGGTATATACCAACAAAGGTTGTGAAAAGATACCGATGGTGTAAAAACTTCTATATATCAAGTTGACGGACCAGGGCTGACACTTTTCTATTATGGCCGGTGCCCTGTGTCCCCGCCCTGAAAATTGAAATCAGCTTCCCATATATTTCAATGTTTTTTTTAAAATTTTTTTGCCCCTTAAATTGGAACGTATTGCCCTCAATTAATTTCCTTATTAAAATAGGCACATTGGGGTTTTTTATATATCAACACAGGGTGTGAAAAACCTTACGATGTGGTTCTCAATTATATCAAGGTTTAACGGACAGGCAGAAAACTTCTCAAGGCCGGGTTGCTTTTGTCCCCGCCGTGAAAATCGAAAATCAGTCCCATAAATTACATTGTTTTTTTTTGCCATTCTGTTGGAATGTATTGGCATAATATCATTATAATAGGGCACATTGGGTAAATTATAACAAACAAAAGGGGTTGTGAAAAACTACCGATGTGTTTTCTCTATATATCAAGTTTACGGACAGGCTGAAACTTTCTCAGGCCGGGTGCCTTTTGGGTCCCCGCCGGGAAAATTGACATTCAGTCCCCATATATTTCAAGTTTTTTGGCTTATATTGGAACATATTGCAAAATTACTATCATTATTAATAGGCAAACATTGGGTAAATTACCTAACAAGGGTTTTGTCCCAAAACTACCGATGTTTTTCTCAATATAAAAGTTTACGGACAGGCATGGAACTTTTTCTCAAAGTCCGTGTGCTTTTTGACCCGCCGTCAAAATTTGGAAATCCCGTCCCATTAATTTCACGGGTATTGTTTTGCCTTATATTGGAACGTTATTGCATTAATTAATCCAAATTAATAGGCACATCGGATATATACCAACACAGGGGTGTGAAAAAGATACCGATGTGTTGTCTCCTATATACAAGTTTACGGGACAGGCTTGAAATTCTTCTCATGGCGGGTGCTTTTGTACGTCCGTTCCGTGAAAATCGAAATCAGTCCCAGGCATATATTTCATGTTTTTTTGATTGCCTTATATTCGTTAACGGATGTATTGGCATAACTATCATTATTAATAGGCACATTGGGTTTATAACACATTTTGGGTATGTAGCAAAAACCTTCTACCGATTGTGTTCTCAATATATCAAGTTTACGGACAGAAGGAGGCGGGAAAATCGAAATTCTCTCATGCCGGGGTGTGCTTTTGTCCCCGCCCGTATAAAATTGAAATCATCCCCCATATATTTCACGTTTTTTGTTTTGCCTTATATTGGACGAATTAAATTCATACATTTTTTAAATCATAGGCACTATTTTCACATTGGGTATAAACCAACAAACAAAGGGTTGCTGCAAAACTACCGATGTGTTCTCTATATATAAAGTTTACGGACAGGCTGAAACTTCTCAGGGCCGTGTGCTTTTGTCCCGTTCCCCGACCAAAAATTGAAATCAGTCCCATATATTTCACGTTTTGTTTGCCTTATATTGGAACGTATTGCATAATATCATTATTAATAGGCACATTCGGGTATATTACCACAGGGGTGAAAAGATACGATGTGTTCTCTATATCTCAAGTTTACGGACAGGGCTGAAAACTCTCTCATGGCCGGGTGCGGCCTATGGTTTTTTTTCCCCTGCCGTGAAAATGAAATCCAGTCCCGAACCAAATATTTCACGTTTTTTGTTTGCTTATATTGTGTACATATTTTGCAATAATATCATTATTAATAGGCACATTGGGTAGGTATCAACACGGGAGGGGTGTGAAAAACAAATACGATGGTGCTACTCTATCAAGTTTACGGACAGGCTGAAACTTCTCATCGCCGGGTGCTTTTGTCCCCGCCGTGAAAATGAAATCAGTCCCATATATTTCACGTTTTTTGCCTTATATTGGAACGTATTGCATACTATCATTATTAATAGGCACATTGGGATATATCAAACACAGGGGTGTGAAAAATAAAAACTACCGATCTGTTTCTTATATATCAAGTTTACGGGACAGGCTGAAACTTCTCATGGCCGGGTGCTGTTGTCCCCCGTCGTGAAAATTGAAATCAGTCCCATATAGTTTTCTCGAGTTTTTGTTTTTGCCTCACATTGGAACGTATTGCTAATATCATTATTAATAGGCACATCGGGTATATACCAACAAAGGGTTGTGAAAAGATACCGATGTGTTCTCTATATATCAAGTTTACGGACAGGCTGAAACTTCTTATGGCCGGGTGCTGTTGTCCCCGCCCTGAAAATTGAAATCAGTCCCATATATTTCAATTTTTTTTCTGTTTGCCTTATATTGGAACGTATTGCACAATATCATTATTAATAGGCACATTGGGTATATATCAACACAGGGGTGTGAAAAACTACCGATGTGTTCTCAATATATCAAGTTTACGGACAGGCAGAAACTTCTCATGGCCGGGTGCTTTTGTCCCCCCCCCCGCCGTGAAAATCGAAATCAGTCCCCATATATTTCATGTTTTTTTGCCTTATGTTGGAATGTATTGCATAATATCATTATTAATAGGCACATTGGGTATATACCAACAAAAGGTTGTGAAAAATTAAAACTACCTTTTTGATGTGTTCTCTATCATATCAACGTTTCACGGTTTGACATGGCTGAAACTTCTCATGGCCGGGTGCTTTTTGTGTCCCCGCCCGCCGTGAAAATTGAAATCAGTCCCATATATTTCACGTTTTTTGCCTTATATTGGAACATATTGCATACTATCATTATTAATAGGCACATTGGGTATATACCAACAAAGGGTTGTGCAAAACTACCGATGTGTTCTCTATATATAAAGTTTACGGACAGGCTGAAACTTCTCAGGGCCGTGTGCTTTTGTCCCGCCGTAAAAAATTGAAATCAGTCCCATATAAATTTTCAGTTTTGTTTGCCTTATATTGGAACGTATTGCATAATATCATTAGAATTAGGCACATTCGGGTATATACCCACAGGGTGTGAAGATACCGATGTGTTCTTCTATATAACAAGTTTACGGACAGGCTGAAACTTCTCATGGCCGGGTGCTTTTGTCCCCCGCCGTGAAAATTGAAATCAGTCACTATTTTCATTTCACGTTTTTTTGCCTTATTATTGGAAACATATTGATAATATCATTATTAATAGGCACATTGGGTATATACCAACACAGGGGTGTGAACAAATACCGATGTGTTCTCTATATATCAAGTTTACGGACAGGCTGAAACTTCTCATCGCCGGGTGCTTTTGTCCCCGCCGTGAAAATTGAAATCAGTCCCAAATATTTCACGTTTTGTTTGCCTTATATTGGTACATATTGCATAATATCATTATTAATAGGCACATTGGGTATATACCAACACAGGGGTGTGAACAAAACCGATGTGTTCTCTATATATCAAGTTTACGGACAGGCTGAAACTTCTCATCGCCGGGTGCTTTTGTCCCCGCCGTGAAAATTGAAATCAGTCCCATATATTTCACGTTTTTTGCCTTATATTGGAACGTATTGCATACTATCATTATTAATAGGCACATTGGGTATATATCAACACAGGGGTGTGAAAAACTACCGATCTGTTCTCTATATATCAAGTTTACGGACAGGCTGAAACTTCTCATGGCCGGGTGCTGTTGTCCCCGTCGTGAAAATTGAAATCAGTCCCATATAGTTCACGTGTTTTTGTCTCACATTGGAACGTATTGCATAATATCATTATTAATAGGCACATCGGGTATATACCAACAAAGGGTTGTGAAAAGATACCGATGTGTTCTCTATATATCAAGTTTACGGACAGGCTGAAACTTCTTATGGCCGGGTGCTGTTGTCCCCGCCCTGAAAATTGAAATCAGTCCCATATATTTCAATTTTTTTTCTGTTTGCCTTATATTGGAACGTATTGCACAATATCATTATTAATAGGCACATTGGGTATATATCAACACAGGGGTGTGAAAAACTACCGATGTGTTCTCAATATATCAAGTTTACGGACAGGCAGAAACTTCTCATGGCCGGGTGCTTTTGTCCCCGCCGTGAAAATCGAAATCAGTCCCATATATTTCATGTTTTTTTGCCTTATGTTGGAACGTATTGCATAATATCATTATTAATAGGCACATTGGGTATATACCAACAAAAGGTTGTGAAAAACTACCGATGTGTTCTCTATATATCAAGTTTACGGACAGGCTGAAACTTCTCATGGCCGGGTGCTTTTGTCCCCGCCGTGAAAATTGAAATCAGTCCCATATATTTCACGTTTTTTGCCTTATATTGGAAAATATTGCATACTATCATTATTAATAGGCACATTGGGTATATACCAACAAAGGGTTGTGCAAAACTACCGATGTGTTCTCTATATATAAAGTTTACGGACAGGCTGACACTTCTCAGGGCCGTGTGCTTTTGTCCCGCCGTAAAAATTGAAATCAGTCCCATATATTTCACGTTTTGTTTGCCTTATATTGGAACGTATTGCATAATATCATTATTAATAGGCACATCGGGTATATACCAACACAGGGGTGTGAAAAGATACCGATGTGTTCTCTATATATCAAGTTTACGGTCACAGCTGGAAACTTGTCTCATGGCCGGGTGCAATTTTGTCGCCGGTGAAAATTGAAAACCCCATTGAAATCAGTCATATATTTCACGTTTTGTTTGCCTTATATTGGTAACATATTGCATAATATCATTATTAATAGCACATTGGGTATATACCAAAACACGGGGTGTGAACAAATACCGATGTGTTCTCTATATATCAAGTTTAAATTCGACAGCTGAAACTTCTCATGGCCGTGCGAGCTGTCCCCCAGCGTGAAAATTGAAATCAGTCCCATATTTTACACGTATTGTTTGCCTTATATTGGTACTATGCATAATATCAATTATTAATATGCACATTGTATACCCACAACACAGGGGTTGTGAACAAATTACCAAAGATGTGTCTCTATATATCAAGTTTTACGGACAGGCTGAAACTTCTCATGAAACGCCCGGGTGCTGTCCCCGCCGTGAAAATGAAATCAGTCCCCATATATCACGGTGTTGCCTAAAATTGAAATAGGACGTATTGCATAATCATTATTAATAGGCACATTGGGTATATATCAACAGGGGGGGTGTAAAAACTACATGGTAATATATCAACACAGGTATGAAAAACTACCGATAGTGCATCTTCTTATATACAAGTTTACAGACAGGCTGAAACTTCTCATGGCCGGGTGCTTTTGTCCCCGTAAAATTGTCCGTCCCATGATATATCATCATATATTTCACGTGCCTTATATTGGAACGTATTGCATATACATCCCATTATAGCACTATTGTATATTACCAACATAGGTTGTGAAAACTACCGATGTGTTCTCTATATATCAAGTTTACGGACAGGCTGAAACTTCTCATGGCGGGTGCTTTTGTCCCCGCCTGAAAATGATCATCATCATATATTTCACGTTTTTTTTTTGCCTTATATTGGAACGTATTGCATAATACATTATTAATAGGCACATTGGGTATATACCAACAAAGGGGTTGTGAAAAACTACCGATGTGTTCTCTATATATCAAGTTTACGGACAGGCTGAAACTTCTCATGGCCGGGTGCTGTTTTGTCCCCGCCCTGAAAATTGAAATCAGTCCCATATATTTCATTTTGTTTGCCTTATATTGGAACTATTGCACATATCATTATTAATAGGCACATGTATATATCAACACTAGTGTGAAAAACACCGATGGTATTCTCAATATAATCAAGTTTACGGTATAAAAAAAAACAGGCAGAAACTTCTCATGGCCGGGAAGCATCTCGCCGTGAAAATCAAATCACATCCACAAATATATTTCATGTTTTTTGCCTTATGTGGATGTATTGCATATATCATTATTAATAGGCATGGTTGGTATATACCAACAAAAGGTTGTGAAAAACTACCGATGTGTTCTCTATATATCAAGTTTACGGACAGCTGAAACTGGCTTCATGGCCGGTGCCTTTTGTCCCCGCCGTGAAAAATGAAATCAGTTTACCCATATATCACGTGTTTTGCCTTATAATTGGAACATATTGCATACGGTATCATTATAAATAGCACATGTATATAACCATCAAAGGGTTGTGCCAAAACTACCGATGTGTTCTCTGGGTATATAAACAAAGTTTACACCGACAGGCTGAAACTTCTCAGGGTCCGAGTGTGCTTTTTGTCCCGCCGTGAAAATTGAAATCAGTCCCATATATTTCACGTTTTGTTTGCCTTATATTGGAACGTATTGCATAATATCATTATTAATAGGCACATCGGCTATATACCAACACAGGGGTGTGAAAAGATACCGATGTGTTCTCTATATATCAAGTTTACGGACAGGCTGAAACTTCTCATGGCCGGGTGCTTTTGTCCCCGCCGTGAAAATTGAAATCAGTCACATATATTTCACGTTTTTTTGCCTTATATTGGAACATATTGCATAATATCATTATTAATAGGCACATTGGGTATATACCAAAACAGGGGTGTGAACAAATACCGATGTGTTCTCTATATATCAAGTTTACGGACAGGCTGAAACTTCTCATGGCCGGGTGCGGCTTTTGTCCCCGCCGTGAAAATTGAAATCAGTCCCATATATTTCACGTTTTGTTTGCCTTATATTGGTACATATTGCATAATATCATTATTAATAGGCACATTGGGTATATACCAACACAGGGGTGTGAACAAATACCGATGTGTTCTCTATATATCAAGTTTACGGACAGGCTGAAACTTCTCATCGCCGGGTGCTTTTGTCCCCGCCGTGAAAATTGAAATCAGTCCCATATATTTCACGTTTGTTTTGCCTTATATTGCAACGTATTGTATAATATCATTATTAATAGGCACATTGGGTATATATCAACACAGGGGTATGAAAAACTACCGATATGTTCTCTATATATCAAGTTTACAGACAGGCTGAAACTTCTCATGGCCGGGTGCTTTTGTCCCCGCCCTGAAAATTGATATCAGTCCCTTATATTTCACGTTTTTTTTTGCCTTATATTGGAACGTATTGCATAATATCATTATTAATAGGCACATTGGGTATATACCAACAAAGGGTTGTGAAAAACTACCGATGTGTTCTCTATATATCAAGTTTACGGACAGGCTGAAACTTCTCATGGCCGTGTGCTTTTGTCCCCGCCGTGAAAATTGAATCAGTCCCATATATTTCACGTTGTTTTGCCTTATATTGGAACGTATTGCATAATATCATTATTAATAGGCACATTGGGTATATACCAACAAACAAAGGGTTGTGAAAAACTACCGATGTTTTCTCTATATATCAAGTTTACGGACAGGCTGAAACTTCTCATGGCCGGGTGCTTTTGTCCCCGCCGTGAAAATTGAAATCAATCCCATATATTTCACGTTTTTTTGCCTTATATTGGAACATATGTCATAATATCATTATTAATAGGCATATTGGGTATATACGAACAAAGGGGTTTGCAAAGCCACCGATTATAGATTAGTTTACAGACAGGCTTCAACTTCTCACGGTCGGTTACATATCGGCACATTCATATAAATACATGTATACGCCATTTGGAAGAAGAACTACGGTACGCGGTTTGCATATTGCGTAATATCATCATTACCATTCATATTGTGTATATACCAACAAATTGGTTTCCACGGGCTTAATGTTCTCACCCCCCCCCCCCCCACCCCCCAGCGTGAGCCCTTTAAGCCGCTATGACTAGGCTGAAGGTTTTCACGGACTTAAGGGGCTCACACCCAGCAGCGTGAGCCCCTTAAGCCGCTTGGCTAGGCTGAAGGTTTTCACGGACTTAAGGGGCTCACGTTACACCGGTACTGATTTTGTAGATTCCTTCATATGTTTTTATTTGCGTGACTGATGCCCGCGCGACAGCATGTGTATTTATTTAGTAAGTGGAATGTTTAGTTGTTAGAATCAAAAGTGGCCAACATAATATTCAGGGCAAAATTATCCATTACTGTGTATTTTTAAATTTGGTTTGAATTTTTGTTAATGGGTTTACCATTTGAAAACAAATATATATACATGTACATAAACCTGTCAATGTCGGGAAAATGTGTCGATGTGACATACATGATTGTACAGTGTATAATTTTTATAAAATGTTCTAATAAAAATACCGGCAGTAAGCATAATAGTACTGGTGCATGTATATGTATACACTGTATCCTCTCGTCGGGAATAATTAATTTGAAAACGAAATTTGCAATTTAATTGTGTTGCGTTTGAAAAAAAGTACATTCAACGCCTTTGTAAACAAAGAAATGAGTGGCCAACCAAGCCATGCTAAAAAGCACCGTGGCGTACGTATATGTATTTTGAATTCATGTCTGCACATTGTTTGGTGCCGGAACCCGGGAAGAGCTTAGGATCGAGATAAATTCAAGCTGTATAAGTGTTATAATTAATTACAGTGTTTTCATCCACAAATAAATGGACTTACACTTGTGTGTCAACGTGTTATAATGGCTGAATTAAGATATATAAAGAGTGTGCGAACGAGATATCGCAACGTTTTAGAAGATGAAATTAGAGATTGTGTTTCCCTTAAAAGTTGTGATATTGATGCAAACAAGGAGCAAACTCTGGCCAACGTGAATAAGTGCATAAAGAAATTGGAAGTGTATCGTGAGAAGTTAGAAATTCAATCAAAAGCATTATGTTGTGCTATTGGTGACACTGATGAGGATTTTCTTAAAACCGTCCTGGAAGAAGATGCGACACTTTGTGAATAAGCTTTCAAGTGTTGCATCGATCTACAGGAGTTTAAGGAAGGAATACTCCTGCCACAACTAAAGAAAGTAGAAACTGTTGAAAGTAGTTCTAATATGGAACAGTTATTACATTTACAAACGGAAATGCAAACAATGGTGATACGCCAAATGAAGCAGCAACAAGAATTCTTTGAAAGACAAGAAAAGGGACGTCATAATCAGACGGCAGTGAGATTACCAACGTTAGAAATGCCATCGTTCAATGGTGATAGACTTAAATGGACAGAGTTTTGGGACTCGTTCGAAATTACAGTACATTGTAACAAGAACTTATCAGACATAGAAAAAATGAACTATTTGAAAGGTAAACTTATTGGAGAAGCAAGAAGTGTGATATCTGGACTAGCTTTGTCGAATGATAATTATATAGTGGCAGTAACATTACTGAGGGAGAGATTCGGCAATGTGCAGGAAGTTATTGAATTACATTATTCGAGCATGATGAATATCCAATCACCACAGGACACTACTGAAAGTTTGTGATCATTTCTTGAATTACTCCGACGGAGTTCTCCGTTTATAAGCTCCGTTTATAAATTATCTTACTTATGCTCCGGTATACTCTGGTATTAAATGTGTTATTTTACATGCATTTCTTGAGATTCTCATGGAATTCATGTCTACGTTCCAACGGAGTCCTTATACTATATAAACGAGAACTCGGTCGGAGTCAGGAAAAGGAGCTTATAACTAGCAATAAGGAATGTTATCTGTAATATTGTGTTAAAATAAAATATTGATGTCATAAATGTGTTATAACAAAACTACTAAGACGTCCAGTGTATGGAGAATTGAATAAAATAAAATAAAAACGGATCTCCACTACATCACACTATATAATCAAGTCAGTTATTTACACACTAAATTTGTACCGACCACAGAATTGCGACATTTGTTTGAAGCGTCTCGTTTGAATTTACACGCGTTGAATCTGCAAATATAGAAGTTGTGTATTCCAGGGCGGATTCACGTAGGGAAAAACCCGGCGTAAAGATATGTTTGCTCTAAAATGCGTTATAACGCATCAAAATGGGGTATAGATATCAACAATATTCAGGAGGGCACACCGCCGGACCCACCTAACAGTCTCCCGAGCTCCGCTTGGTCGACGAACAAACGGTGCTAGTTCGAAAATATAGTAAACTGTTTCAATTAAGAAGTCCCGCCCCGCCCGCCCCCCCCCCCCCCCCCTAACCTGAAATCCTGGATCCGCTCCTGATATTTGCTTTATATTATTTACACGCCTCCGACTAGAACGACCCTTTGATAAAAAACAAAATTGAAAGCACGCAGACATCCAGTGTTTAGTAGTAAGTAAATTAACAACGATCTAAAGTAGGACTTCTTAAATGTGTAAATGTTGGAGACCTGTGCATCTGCAGCCTGATCAGGGTCTACACTGATTGCAAAAATACTAGTAAAATATATGCGATGCATTCATATAACCATATTTACAAGCGGTCAATTAAAATCATATGTAACAGTCATCAAACGGCAATCGTACGGCTGATGTAATAACACTTTAAGCTTTTTAGGTTAAAGTCTGTTACAATGGGGTCATTATATTGTAAGTATTTTTAGTCGTTCGGTTTTTTCATGCGGGCAAACTATTTTATTGTCACGGATTTTGGAGTCGTTCTTTTTTTTCAATAACACACCAGCGTGGAACACACGAGGGCAATTTTGTAGTCAGTAAACTTGTGGTATTTAAAATTAAATAATGGACAACAGTTAACAAATATTTGATATGTATCACTATGAATGTTTGCTACTGCTATTGTGTTTTATATTTTTGGGAAGTTTGCAAATGTTCCGTTAATTCAGGGGATATGTGACGTAAATTTGGGAAGCAGGTTTTTGTTGTTGTTGTATTATTGTCTTTCACTGGCGAAACAGCCGCTGATTTTGTTTTGGAAAACTGTGTCTGCGCCTAAAGTTAGGGAAATTATTGCAAGTATTTGTGTATACATACATAACATATAAAATGGTGATGATGTCTTTTTGGGGCCCCCACCCCACTGGCGCCCCTAGTAGTATATAAGAGTCACAATGATACCATCACCTCTGGAAGGCACCGGCTACGCGCGGCCCCTTCCACAGCATGATGGTATCATTTGTGACTCTTATATACTACTACCGCGAGACCATATATTTATGACATGAGAAGATACACCCTATTAGAGATAAGAATCCCTATGTTATACTCAGTATATAAAAACAACAATCTGTCATACTTTTATTACAAATAAAATAACAACTGACACCCTATTAAAGATAAGAAATCCATAAGTTATACTCAGTATATTTACAGCAATCTGTCACAAATATAAACTGACACCCTATTAAAGACAAGTTATCCATATACTCAGTATATTACAACAATCTTTCATACTTTATTACGAATAAAATATAAACTGACACCCTATTAAAGATAAGAAATCTATAAATTATACTCAGTATTTTACACCAATCTGTCACAAATATAAACTGGCACCCTATTAAAGGCAAGTTATCCATAAGTTATACTAAGTATATTACAACAATCTGTCATATATTTATTACGAATAAAATATAAACTTACACCCTATTGAAGATAAAAATCTATCGGTTATACTCAGTATAATGCCTACCATAAAGCAAATGAGAGAGCAAGCTAAGAGTTGGGGAATTTCCCTAAGAGGTTTGAGAGTCAAGAAAGATATAGCAGATAGGATAAGTGACGCGCGAGCCGTCGTCTATGAGGAGAGGCTGCGGGCTGCGGCTTTTCGATCCCGGACGACTGCCCGCCGACCCCGAAAAACGCTGCCGAGAAATTGGAGAACGAGACGACGGCCAGTCTGCGCGCCACCGCTTCACGCGCAGCGTGTAAAAGAAGATCCCAGCGCACGTAGAAAACCCCTATGCAAGGCGTACTACAATAAGATTTATCAGTGGTTGGTGGGGAGACCTCCCAAGAAGAGGAGAGATATCGCCAGAGCTTTGGTGGAGGAGGGTCCCAGGATTCTCGCCGAAGAAGCCGAAGTTAGGGAAACTGTTGATAGGGGTAGGAGGAAGATAGTATGGACTTTCGAGAGGGGGGTAGACGGGGAGATCGCTAATCGCATAATGAATAAAATTCTCGCCCAGAGATGACCACGGCATGTTATCTGAGGTATTCGTGCTCGTATCGTATTAGAAACATAGAGACCGACGCTACTATGATCTATCACAAACAATCAAAGGGTAGTCCGTGGATAAACGAGATCGCCAAAGCCGAGAGTTGGATATCCGATAGAGAGAAAGGTCGAATGGACATCGACAAAGTCGATAGACCAAACACAAAATGGACCTTCGTTCGTTGGATATCGGTCGAGGTGAAGATGATCATCGACGCACAACAACTTCTCATGGGAGCGGGAAAACTCCCAGACTGGTTAAGACAGAAAAAGGGAATGTATTCCGTCGACACGTACGACGACTACTTGTGTCTGTTTAGGTGCATAGCCATCCAACGTGGAGGGAGACCAGACCGCTGTTGTGAGAAGGCACGAGCTCTGGCTCGCGAATACCTCGGGCATGATAACGGACCAGGTAGCCGGGGAATCCCCCTGGACGATATTAAGAAGGTCGAAGAGCATTTCAAGTTGGGTATTCGCGTTTATGAGCCCACCGCCGATGGAGTGTGGTACCTCATGAAGGTTCCGGCAAATTACGACGTGGTTGGGGGGAAGGCAATGACGATAGGAATGTTTGGAGGTCACTCTTTCCTCATAACGAACCTCCGCAAGATGACGAACGAGTACGGGCGCACCGGATGTCAATAACGGTTCACAAAGTCGTGTAACATGCACAGGCACGCGACCACCTGCATGGGTGGGAAGACCGTGGTGACATGTCCAGGTAAGAGGGTAGAGAGACCACAGTCGGCCTACCAGAAGGCGTTCTATCCTAAGGGGTCAGCGAGTGTGAGGTCGATTCAATGGTTGAGCAGAGAAGAGGAGAGGGTGGGAAAGCACATACATCACGCCAACTGCGGTCACGGTGGTGAGAGGTGGGTGGCCGGTGATCCGGTCGACGGTTACTGTCACGAGACCGAGACCGTGTTTCAGTTTCACGGATGCTACTGGCACGGGTGTCCGAGGCATTGCATGAGAGGTAACGCGAGATCGCTGTACAAGAGGACGAACATTCAAGACGCCAAGATAAGGAAGGCGGGTTACGAGCTGGTGGTGATGTGGGAGTGCGAGTGGTTGAATGAGGTGAATACCCACTATCCACAATCACCGCGCGAGGAGGAGACGACTCTATACCCTCACAAGATAGTCTACGACTTCGAGGCGTATCTCGACAAGTCAAAAAGCACGCGACCCACCAAAGACCTGACCTTCGAGGTCGAGCACGTTCCTATATCGGTGTCGTTCGGGGATACGATGCATGAAGGGATCACACACCTATGCGAACGAGATCCCGACACGCTAGTCGAGAAGTTCGTGACCGAGCTGCAGATGAGAGGCAAGGCAATCAGGGAGGGGGTTAGGAAGAAGTATCTGCCGGCCGACATAGATATGTTATCGAAGTCTCAGCAAGCAAAGACTATCTCTTGGATTGACCAAGTCCCGGTGGTGGGGTTCAACTGTAGCAGGTACGACCTGAACCTCATCAAGCAGTACTTTGTAGAGAAGTTGGCGGCCACCGTGAATAAGGTGATGGTCGGAAAGAGAGCCAGCACGACGATGTTTCTGTTTACCCCGGAGTTTAGATTTCTGGACATCATCCAGTATCTGGGACCCGGTACCACGTACGACCGGTGGGTTAAGGCGTACGACTGTAAAACGGTAAAGTCTCACTTTCCGTACGAGTGGTTCGATAGCGCGGACAAGCTCGACCATCCGGGGCTGCCAGACTATCCCGAGTGGTACTCGAAGTTGAAGGGTGAGTTTCTACTGTCGTTGTCCGAGTGGAAAGAGTGTAAGAAGGTATTCCGAGAAAAGGGGATGAAGACGTTCAAGGAATGGTTGCAACACTACAACGACTTGGATGTAGGACCGTTCCTGGAGGCTCTGACTAAAATGACGGAGTTCTACGGGGGAAGAGGCGTGGACATACTCAAGGATGCTGTGTCTCTGCCCGGTGTTTCCCTTCAGTACCTACTCCGCGGGTCGGTCGATGGGAAGGCGGACACGCCCGAGCTGTGGTCACCGAAGTCTGAAACTTACGAGATGATGAAGCAGGGATTGGTCGGTGGTCCGTCCATAGTATTCTCCAGATAACGATCAGGGGTCAGGTGGGGAGTCGGGAGGAGAAGATGTGCAAGGCGGTGGTAGGGTACGATGCCAATGCTCTGTACCTATCTACTCTGTCGAAGGACAGACCGTGCGGGGAGGAGCAGATATGGACGTGTGACGACTCGGAAAGACAGTCGTATATAAACCGTTTCGTGAGGAAGGTCAGGAGTGAAAAGTGGTTCGGATTTGCGGAGTTGGATATAGAGGTCCCGAAAACGTTGAGAGACCAGTTCTCGGAAATGACACCGCTGTTCGTTAATCGAGAAGTCGATGAGAACGAGGTTCCACAGCACATGAAGGACTATCTGGCCGGGACCGGGAGGAAAAGAGACGAAGGACAGAGAAAGCTCGTGGGGGCAATGCAGTGCATAGGGTGATAGACTACACGCCCGGCAAACCGTTTCAATGGTTCGTTAAAGAGGTCACCGCTGCTAGACGGACGGGGGACGTCGACAAGAGCAAGGCGGTGTTGGCGGAGATATTTAAACTGGTTGGCAACGCGTGTTGTGGCAAGCTGATAGAGGCACAAGAAAGACACCTGAACACCACATATACGAAGGATGAGAAGACTGTCGATCGGGCACTGAGGTCGGCGTGGTTCGAAGACCTGGGGGAGATTGGGGAGGCTTACGAGATATCGAGCAGGAAGACTCGAGTGGTGATCAACAGACCGTTTCAGTGTGGCATAGCAAGCTCCGGATGCTGGAGTTCTACTACGATTTCTTGGACAAGTACGTGGATCGCGGAGATTTCGAACTGATACAGATGGACACCAACAGCATGTACTTCGCGCTGTCGGAGAAGACGCTGGCGGCGGTGGTGAGAAAGAATATGAAGAGAAAGTTTAATAAGGAGAAGACCGAGTGGTTGGCGTGGGACGTGTGGAGCAACAGAACTCCGGGACTGTTGAAGCTGGAATTCGAAGGGGGTAAAGCCATCGCTCTGTGTAGCAAATGTTACTACGTGAGCGGTGATGGAAAATCTAAGCACTCGGCCAAGGGGATGTCGAAGAGATCTAACGATCTGACTTGGGGAAGGTATAAGAGTGCTCTCGAAGGGGGTAGGGATATGGCGGAGAACAGTGGATTCCGAATGATTAACGGGGTGATGAAGACGTACTGTCAACAAAAATAGGACTCTCGGCGTACTACGACAAGAGGAGAGTGATGGAAGACGGGTTACACACCGAGCCTATAGGATAGGTAAAAAAAAAAGGAACTCTCAGAGAATACTAAAGACTACAGAGGACGATTCGGGCTGGGTAGCTGGGTGTCAGAAGGCACCGCAAGAAGTTCTTCGCGAACAAACCCTCGAGATGGCCCATCATCCAAATAGTAGAGCACGGGCTCATCGGGCTTGGTAATAGATCGATCTAGATGATATACATTGAGAGACCACACGGGATCAGTCGCGCGGCGGCTGCCACCTTCGAGCTCTCCCGGTTGATAGAGGTACCGGACGTCAATATCCGATGGAAGCCGTTGCTCCTCTAAACCAACGGGTCGCCCGCGCGAGACGGCAGAGGGCTCGCTCGTCACCCTTTTAAACTTGATAGCATCTACGGGCTTCTTACCTATCAATCTGGTCACCTCTCCGTTCAATGCGGAGACCACGGCGGGCATTCTGGCCACCCACTCAGTCGATCGCGAATGAGGGTCTACAAGTTCTTTAGCGTATTGGTGTCCGAACAGTCTCTCAGCCAGGGTTCGATTGAAGCGCTCCACGATCCCCTGGTCCCGGTGGATGTTGACGCGGCCGCGTCTCACAGACATGTCGTGCTTAGACAATAGATGAGAGAACGCGCCCATGGACTCGCGGCCGGGATCGACCTGGAGAAGATTCGGCCATTTGAGAGGACTCCTCTTATATATTCGGGAGAGAGCCTCGGCCACCTCCTTAGACTATTTAGTGGCCAACGGCTCAGCCCCCTTATAACAACTCGCTACGTCAACGATTGTCAGTGCGTACTTGTACGTCTTACGACCGACGCGATAGTGAGGGAGAAACAGGAGATCCGCTTGGTGAACTTGGTTCGGTACCGGCACGTCGAATTTCGGGCGCGGAATATTGTGAGGCGCGGGTAAATAGATCTGCCAGATGGCATGCTTCTTGAGCCATTCCTTGACAGCGTTTTCTGAAACCTTGGTCGCCGCCACGACGTTCTTGATGGCCGCGAGTCCCTTCCAGTACCCGCGGGGGCTATAGTACACGTTCGCTAGCTTGCGCATTAGGCGAACCGATAGTTTGGTATTAAGTTTGCGCGTGTTCATAGTATGCGATGTATTCTAATATATCGGACAATCTCCAACATGCCCTCGCAAGATCGTCCGGTAACTGCGTCGATAATAATAAACCTTTGTTGGAAGTACAATCGCGATTGGGGGTTAAGTTCTGAAGGAATTTGGGAAAATCTAATCCCCGAGGATTGGTGGAGGAACTAACATCCAACCCCGCTTTGCGAAAAGGGTGGCCGCGCTTTTTTTACGTCCTCCCGCCACGTCCTCGAGAGAATCTCGGGCCAGACGAATCATACCCTTTGCCCACCAACCCATTGCGTGTTTTTAAGGTCAGTGTAGCCTACATCAATCATAGCAAAATAAAGTTCGTCAACTGACATCGTTCTATATATATATACCGCTGAACGCCAATGCGTTTACAAGTGCACCACCTACTATTACTGCGATTGAAGCCATTTATTTCCATATATTAACTGGTAGAATTCCGGCTTTAACTAGATAATCTCGGGTCCAAACTGCGGCCGCTACATCTAAGGTCGCGAGCCCTACGTCTCTCACAGTAAAGTCTAATTTGGGAGCGGATCCTCCTAGGGCCATCTTTGATAGTCGAGCATACCCGATACTGAAACCCGATATCACCACGGCGTGATAAAGCGCATTCACTAACATTTTACCATCTTGTTCAGCCATTATAATTATTGCATATAAAAGGGGTCTCGATCAATGTTTAAATGGGGCGCATCCAATCGTGATTGGTGTTTCATAACTTTCTTCTGAACACTGGCTGGTTGTTTTTTCGATAATATGGGGTATTTCCATACGCACATGGCACCAACAACTTCCAGACCACCACCAACAACCCAACTCCAATTCACGAATTTGGGTTCAATCGGATTCGCCCAGCCTCGATTGGGTGTTGAGTGTGCTTCCAATTCGTGAATTTGGGGTGTTGTTGTACTCAACTCTGTCTTCAGATGTTTTGCTGTCTCCGTCCCCGATTGCAACGACTGTTTAGCCTCTCGAAGCTCGGCGAGTATTTTATCTTGTTTAACTTTTCGGGTGGCAGCCGCCGCCCGCCCAGCTGCCTGTCTTTTGGGATTTTTTATATGCGGTATGTCATCCAGTGGCGGAGTAACACTCGGGTTAGATTGGGTTGGAGCAATCGGGTTCAACTCCGTCACTCTCGCGGGTGTGTCTTGTGTCATCATTTATGATATTAATATTAGGGCTTATAGTTCGTGGGCATATATGTCCAAATTGACAGTGTTTACCCGTGGTCAACGCGGTTGTCAGCGGAGCTAAGTACATTCCAAACTTGTGATAAATTGAGCAGCAGGCTGTTCTAAGAGTGTGACCTATAAAAGGGTCAGTCTCTAGATCGTCAATCAATCCCGCGGTGTTTGGTATAGGGAGAAGTATACTAACGGCGGTTGCGTACAAATGAATAGCCGCCGATCCGAGAGTTTTTGTCATCTCCGCACCTAACCTAGATTCGTATCGCGCATACATTTTATCGATCTCCGCATCTGACATCTTATCCACCTGAAAAACTGAGAGACGCCTACCGAGATAATGCTCCGATTGTCCCCCATCAACCAGCGCAGCTAGCAGCTCTCGTCGCGCCGCATTTTCATTTTCATTTTCATTCGGAGTCGTTGCACTCAACCCAATACCAACCGCCGTTGGAGTTGGAGTTGATTCCGATTGCTCTGTCGGATCATTATCTTTCAGGATGTTGGCAGTCGGAGTTGAGGTTTCTTCCATTAGCTGATCGAGAAGTTCGTCGCAGTTCATTTTTCTTAAAATTAATTTAACTATTCTAACAAGTCTCATCACTTTAACATATTGCCAAGCGAACCACCCGATACTTATGATCACCATTATGCTCGCAACAAAGCTCGCAGCGGAGCACCAAATTGTTAACATTGTTAACCATTGTTCAGCATTTGTTCAACATTTGTTAAGCATTTGTTCAGCATTGTTCAGCATTTGTTCAGTAATTGCTAAGGATTGTTAAGCATTGTTCAGCATTGTTCAGCATTTGTTCAGTAATTGCTAATTAATTATAAAATTAATTGATAACTTCGTAAGTAGTTGGTTGATCAGTCTTAAGCAAAAGCTTGGCGTGCTTAGTTTCCGAAAGCATCTGTCGAACCTCCAGGCGCTCCTCGCGCGTTGGGATAACGTCATTCTCTCGAAGACAGTCATCGAATGAGTCTCGGTCCTTGCAGTGAAAGAGGGCGACACATTTCGTTTGCTCGCGCAGATCTTGAGGACGGCGTTGTACTTTTGAGTGGATATCCATACGCTTTGCCTAGCATGGCGGCCAGAAAATGCGAGCTCGGAGAGCATGTCGTTCTTTTTGGTCATCGCCGCCTTGGCCGAGCAATCGTCAATCACGGATAGGGTGGGCTCACCCTGGAATTTTTGGTATAAACCACGCAACCAATCATGACGCCTATCACCGGGGTCAATAACGTATACCTCAGGGTCGGTCCATATCCACGGGCGCCGCTGATAAGTATCGTTGTGCCGCACAGTGGGACACAGGATCACAATATGACGAAAGGCATCGCGGTAGGAGCCCTCGAGCAAGTCTAGGATGAAAACCGTTTTTCCACATCCTGTCTGCCCACATATTATGGCAGAGTGGGCATCTCCAATCGTGAATTGGTATTGATTGCTAATTTTCTTAATTTTTTCAAATTTATTAATTAATAAATCGTTAGATTTAGTAGAGTGCTGAGACGTATCGGCCATCTTCGATGTTGAGTTGTGCGTCTGTAATTATATAGTACACGTTCAATGGCCCGGCTCCGTCGCCTCTTTGGTTATCTGGATCGTCACACCCTCGCTAGCGTTCTCAACTTGGCGTCCGTTGCCGTGTATTTGGTCGTCGTCGCTGGCTCGCATGTCTAGCCATAACGCGTATTTGGTATTCAGGAACTCCGCGAGGGAGACGGCGAGAGATGCAGGTCTTTGGCAACTGCTGCAACCTCCGGAGAGCGCTTAGAGCCGGCAGCAAACTGCTTTCTTACTTCGTCCCACTGCTGGTGCGCGCGAAGACCCGCGCTGTAGAGTTGATTGGGTACTCCCTCGATCGTCACCTCTACCTTCGTGATTTTGGGTTTATAGAATTTGTCGGTTTTTCGAGCACCCAACGCGAACCGAGCATCCTCGAACAACATCAGTATACCTTTCATCGAGCGGGCGGGTACGTTGACATTAATATTCCACAATGTGTCACCTTTGTCTTTCGTCATCTTGCGATGGCGAAGAACTCGGTCGTAAAGTATGGCAACACGCCCGGCGTACTGGGTTCTGATCAATCGCGCGAGTTCGGGCATCGTGACCATGTCGTACTCCAGCGAAACATTATCGATCGTATACGTCGATAACATGTCGCTGGCTATGAGAACTCGGCCGTAGTCGTTGAACGTTAGTTCGTATTCGAGGCGGTCAGCCAAAGCGCTCTGATAGTAGGGCATGTGACTCTCCAGCAACTCAAAGTCGAGCGGGATGTAGAAGCGGTTGCCGTAGGCGCCCGCGACCGCATTGTCGCTCGCTTTGTTATCTGCCTTGTTAGCAGCCCCGATTCTAAGTTTGGTTACGTTCTTATTTTTGCTGGTTTCAATACCCTGATAGACAGCGTTTTCGCGCTCTTGCGCCGTCTTCCATAGGTCCGGATAACAATGGTAGACGTCGCTGTCGTCGATCGACATCACCTCATTACCAGAAATCTTTATCATAGTCTTTTTGACGATGGCGCGTCCAAGGTTCTGAACGACGGTTCGGTCCTCGTCCGTCGACGTCAGCGAAATAGTGAAAGCGAGGCGAACAGTCCCCGGCACAATGACGTCGTTAGCTCCGAGGTTGGGGAAGCGGACCAAGAGCTGCTGGTTCTGGTCGATCGTCGATGGGTTGTTCGTAATAACGACACTCTGTCTCACGCCTTTTGCCCCGAGGGGCTCACGCAGTCTGCGGTATGGATTGAGTTTGCGACCGTATTGACTCGAAGACATAATTTAGTGAAACTATATTAAACCCGTATGGTTTTGTCTTTAATACATAATTAATTTTAAGTAAATTATAAATATGACTGATTACGATATTGACATGGATGAAATCGGCAGAGACGATTTCCGCGATGATGATGACATCGATGATGACATCGATAACTATGACGAAACGACCTTCATAGGAACGCCAGCAGACACACCAGGAACTTCATCTGCTGGTGTCCCTATTGTGGGAGGCCCACCCACCGAAACTCCGGCCATGGGCGTGGGGTGACGAGATTCCTGCGGGGATCTCCAAGGATGAGCTGGCGCCTCTCAAGGAAACGGATTCTCTGGTGAAACGGTGGGAGAGTGAGGTGTCTAAACACGGCATCAATGCCACGTTGGAGTTCCGCAGCACTAAAAGAGGAGACCTGTGGGTTAAATGGGGCAAGAGCTGGAAGTTTCTGACGTACAAGAACGACCCGACCCGGTTCCTCACCCCCTCTTCCTTGAACCGATATGGAGTATCCCTCGCTCGAGCTCTCGGAGTGATCGATGATCGGTCGCAGATGCCTCAACAAATGGCAAAAACCCTACAGTCAACCGACGAAACGCTGGCGAAGACGGCCGCCGCTATAGAAATGAGCGAGCTCAGCGATGTCCCTCATATAGCCACCGACGCTATTAACACAGTGGAAACTACGGTCAACGAAATGAACGGCACGAAATATGACCCACCATTACCTCTTCGCGAACTCCTGGGACTCGATAAGGCTCTGCAAACAATTCGGGGCGAACTGGTCAATAACCTCTCCAAACTCACGGCGCTGGACAAACATATCGCGCTAGAAGAAAGAAAACTTGGGGAAGTCCGTGACGATAGAGAATCTACCGAGCGGATCAAACTCCTGCGGTCGTTGCGGGACGAAAGAGAAACTCGCTTGGAGGCTGCTTCGACTAACCGTGAGGCACTTTCCGGCCAATTAAGTCGGAGCCGCGAAACAATCTCGAGGGTTCTGCACGAGGACACGACACTCGGTGACCGTCTTCGCACTCTGTTCAGAGAGAAGGGCGTCACGATAGTAACCATCATCGCAGCTTTCAGCATGATTATATCGACCCTAATTCTATCTATATCGTCTCTATTTGTAGCTGTCAATGCTGGTGCCGCCCCAGCACCCGCACCAGCACCAGTACCCGCACCAGCACCCGCGCCATCCGGCGGAGCCAAGGAGTGGATAAAGAAACAACTAAAAGCCCTCGCCAGTCTCCTGGCTAAACTAGCAGGAATGTTGGCTGCCGCGCTGCCTGGTTTGATAGGAGGTCTCCTCTCCTTCTTGTTATCTATATTATCAAAAACGGTCGGATGGCTCGCCGAGAATACCTGGGCTTTAATCGTGGCCATCGCCGGTCTCCTACTATTCTTCGCCAGAGAGTTCCTAAAACCAAAGCGTAAATAGTCCGATCGCCACGAGGGTGACGACGAGCGCTAATTTCCTCCTCCTCGTGTGTTGTGCTTCCAATCTGGATTGGTGTTTCAACATTGTTGATGATTGGATTGGGGGAACTCGATGGTGCATCCAATTTACGAATTGGGGGTACTGGGTTCGATTGTGTTGAGGGAGGTGTATCCATTTTGTGTTTTGGGGGTTTTATAAAATCGGTTCCACTTACAACTCCGCTCCCAATCATCTACGGTGGGAGCTTGATGATACCCGTGTTCACGTTCCCGTTGCGGCCGATTTTTTGATTGATGGTTGCGACTACGATCTGATTATTGTAACCGTCAACCGGGTCGTCTCGTAGTATCATATTGCTCGGCGCCATATAAAGACCTATTCCAAATACATAGTCTACTGGAGTGCGGGCAGTCTGCAAAACGTCTTGTTAATCCTGGATCGCCTTCTCCAGGTCCACCCTAGCTGAGATGGCGTCCTCTACAAGTGCCAAGAATTGTTTTTGTGCATCAAACGCTGTTCCCGTGGCCCAGTTTATAGAAATCTGCGAGTTTGCTTTCTGTGCGCCGAGGATGGCCCAGACGTACGTGCGAATGGATTCGTTGACGCGAGTAACCCCGGCCTGCGTGAACCCTTGACCCTTATCTAACATAAATGTGGTCCACGCGTTCTGAACCTCAGCAGCCTGCTGTATGTAATCTACGTGAGCCCGTTTCGGAGGTAACATTTTACAAGAAAACACGCCACAGTGCCGACCTCCAGACACTTCTGGCCCGAAAGTCATAGTCGCGGGGTCAAAATTCCCGGCGTTCCGACTGACGATGTGGTCACCGGAGTGATCGTGTCTAAAATCAGTATGCGTCCAATTCCCGGACTGGCCCCGAATGAGAACGTCCCCGAGGCCGGTGCTGGTAGGAAATGCTTTCTGTCTCCAGTCCGCGTCTTTTGAAACGTTAAATTCGTTACACAGTCTTTCAAATGCCATACGGTCGTATGCGTTGGAAATGGGATCCCAGGCGTCGTCTTGAGGTAGAGAAATACCTAGTTCTTTGAGAATCCTCCTAATAGTATAATACGTGTGAAAGTTGTAGACACTTCGGAGCATGACATTCTTGGATGTTAGATGGTCTTTATGTGAAACTCCACACCCGGCTGTTGCGCACCATACAGCGAAATTTAGCTGGTTTTGCCAAAACTGCATCGGTGTGGCTTTCCACCCGTTTACCGCCTCCATCGTAGTAATCTTGGGCAGCCTATATTTCTCAAACGTGTTAGGGAAATTGGTGGCAAAGCCACTGTCCGGTCTAACCGTTACGGTTGGGTATACAAGGTTAACAACGTCTTTTTGCTTGTATTTACCTCCGACCGCGTACTTTGCATTAGAATTAAAGCTAAATGCTTTGGTATCCATTGAAAGATATTATTATGTTTGCTACTATCACTAATGTTCAAAAAGGGAGTTGTGGGAGACTTACCGAACTAGACGAAAAAACAACCAAATTTCGAAAAGAGGTCCGGTTGGGGGTTGAGGGGGTACGAACGGGTATTGAGAAAGCCCGAGAAGACCACCAGGCGGACCTTACGGAGGTTTATAAGGTGTTGCGCTCAGAGGACTCTCTCATCAGAGAAGCGGCGGTTGGTGAACTCGACGGAAAAATAACCGAATTTCAAAAAGAGGCCCGGTCGGGTGTTGAGAAAGCCCGAGAAGACCACCAGGCAGCCCTTGTGAAGGTTTATGAGGTGTTTGCGCTCAGAGGACTTCTACTCTTCAGAGAATGCGGTGCGGTTGCTGTGGAACTAGGACGGGAAAATAACCGGAATTTCAAAAAGGGGGGCCCGGGTTCCGGGTCGTGTTGTTGAGAAAGCCCTAGAAGGCCACCAGGCGACCATTACGGAGGCTTATGATGCATTGTGCTTAGAGGACTCTCTCAGCAGAGAAGCGGCACTTACCGAACTAGATGAAAAGATAACTGAAGTTTCCGATAAACTGAAACATGATCGTATAGCCGTGACCAAAGCTCTTGAGGAGGCCTCTTATAAGATTCGTATTGAGGCATATAACGCAAACAGTGCGCTTGCCGGAATAGTGCGAACAATGAAAATGCCAAAACGTGTCATAACAGTTTGGGCTGAGAAGCGGGGCCCATTGGTTGAGGGGCACTATGAATATTCGTTTGGTGCCAAAGGTAGTAATAAATGTGGGGGATACACTATGACAGCTGCAGGTGAAGTTATCCAAATGGCGGTCTGCTCGGTTAATGTTAGTGGTAAACCTGTGGGCGCGGTCACGATAAATATTGTAGTAGATGGGGAAGAACGGGGGGTTGGAGTCACTAAAATCTCTGGAGATAGTTCGACGGTGGTTTCGTTCTCCGGTTATGATCGAATTAGACTTTCCAAGGGTAGTGTTATTAACTTTGTTACGAAAATCGGTGACCCAGAGAGTTCTTCCACTATTGTCTCATTGTTAATTGAACTTATTTTGTTAAATACTACCTATATTGAAAATCATGAACGAATCAACGCTTCCAATTGTCAATACCACTCCATCAACACTGTGTACAATTAACGAAAGAAGTTCAGATTTTAGGTTGAATAATATCGTCGCTATGCAGGATATTTTAGTTAGAGAATATACAAATAGAAAAAGAAACGCTAAAAAAATATAGACGCGCGGTGAACACGGCTGAAGCATCTAGCACGGCTCTAGCGAGTGTTTCTGTGTTGTGTGGGGCGGGGACAGCTGCAACTACATCCACCATTATAACGGTTCCTGTAGCGGGGATTTTATATGCGGTGTCGGCCGTTTCTGGGTTGTTGTGTATGGTAATTAGGGCGTCAGGTGGAAAACTCGAGAACAAATGTAGAAAACATGATAGAATATCTGTTCTCGCCAGGTCGAAGAAAAATACCATCGACTTTATGGTGTCCAAAGCGTTGGCCGATAACAAAATATCAAATTTAGAGTTTGAATCCGTGGTGGAAGAAATGGGGAGATATGAACAATTAAAAAATGATATAAGAATCAAGGCGCGCGCCACCATGCCCAAAATTGAGTGTACTGATTGGGATAAATTTAGGGAAAAACTTGGAAATAAAGTCGGAAGAAATGTTACAGCACCATTGTATATTTTATTAAAATAATTAAGATATTTTATAAAATTAATTATTTTATAATTAATTTAAAGAAAATTATATAATTAATTATATTGGTGCAGTAAACAATTTATTAATTAATTTTAGGAAAATTATTAACAATTTAAAAAGAAAAAAAAGAAAAAAAGTTTTAGGTTCCACCGAGGCTCGAACCCGCGCCAGCAAAACCCTTCTGGGTCCACCCCGCTATGCCTTCGCTTAAATTTCTTTTATTTTTTTTTATTTTTTCGGCTTAGCGAGGTGTGTTACACTCACATCTCCTACACCCCATCATTGGACCGATGCCGCGGACCCCACCTCATCGTTACCTCCATCCGCTATAATGTGCAGAGCGGCCAGAGTGAAGTACATGTGGCGAAACTTATCTCACTGTTGAGATATTAATGCCGGCGTCCCGACACCGAACTGTGTTTATTTCTCGTATATAAACTTAACTTTGCTGGTGAAATAAAAAAAATGTTATTTATTATTAATTAATTATTTTATTATATTAATTAATATGTTTTCTATATAATAGGGGTGTTCAGCTTTAAATTATAAATAATTTTATTAAAATTAATTAAATAACGAACCATCCCGGAAATTCGTGAACTATATAACCCTCACTAAGTGTTTATAAACTGTGTACACCACCTGTGTAAATAGATAGCCCGTTTACATACCATCGATAAGGCTATAAATAGCCGCGTGTGTAATATATATTACAGTGTGTTTATTTTCCATCCCGGAAGACGTAATCGTGTAAACCTCTCTAGAAATGGACACTTACTATACGTGTAAGGTGGGACACCTAATTTACATTTTCATAACGCGTGTAATTGGAACATTGTCGTCTGGTTGGTGTTGTGATTACAACATAAATTTATAAGTGATATCGTAGAAATGTACGTTCGTAAACGAATCGTTGGGTTTTAAGTTTTATATAATACGCCTTAGTTTCATATCCGATACGCATTATCTGTCTTAATGTTCGTATTTGCCTCTTGTATAGTTGACATAATTGCCGGTATAATATTGTAAATGCAACGTTTTTATCGGAGTGTAATAAATTACGCTGGTATTTCATGTATTCGATATCGCCTAGTGTTCTCATTTTATAGAATTTATACATAGGATTATAACCCCCGTATTCTTCGTAAACTTCTTCAACACAGCCATTAAAAACTTTCAATTCCAATTGTATTGTATTATCCATTTTCTCTAATAATATTGGTACTTGTTTTTTTCTGTTCAATTTTCTAATTTTATAAAATTATTTTGATAATGTTTTTTACAGTGTTTTAATGCTGTAGAAACACCGTGACTTATTAGATCGATTCTATCTTTCTAACTGACTCCGATTTGAATTATTACTAAACGATAATACTTGCGAGCACGTAATCCCTTGTTAACCATTCGATGAGTAGCCTGAGTGCCACCGCATGGTGGACATAGCAATGACTCGGCTTTGGTCCCTACCCCACAATGCCGACATGGGCGAGGTGAAACGGAACCTCTTCGCATCCATGCACGGTGATGTTTGCAATATTCGTAAATACCGGTGCGATGACATCTCTCGTGACTACCTGTCTTCAACCACGCACACTTAACTAGAACCATTATGTTGTATATATATACTGAGTATAACATAGGGATTTTTATCTCTAATAGGGTGTATCTTCTCATGTCATAAATATATGGTCTCGCGGTATAGTGGAAGCATGATTGTTGTTAAAAAACGTTTCGTTTAAATTGTTTGTTAAAAGCAAACTCTCGCTTGATTCATGATTTAGATCGATTAAGCTTTCAGAAAAAATAGGGTGGCAATTTTTTCAAGTTCAATATGGCCGCCAAATTCAATATGGCCGTCATAATACCAATACGTAAATTATAAACAATATGTTTCGGATATTTTTACGCATTCAAACTTGTTTTTGTTACTTTACCATATTAGAAAGTGATTATGACATTAATAAATGTCATTCAAATTGATACGTGGGTAATACTGTGGCAAAATAGGGCTTATTACATGTTTATCCGGTTTAAATTACAAACACAATCGGCGTAATATTTGTAAAATACTTTCATATGCCCAAAAACAACAGCAACGGAATTGGGTATTTACGCATTGACTAGCATATCAAATCAATTTATTAAATATTCTAGAACATGTTATTGCTTTTTGACCATTGAATTCATCAAAAACTTGTTTCTGATGTCCGGTTCTATCTAAGTGCCCGAGTGCATATAATTTGCAAACCGAGAATTCCCAGTACCGCCTGTGACTAAAAACCTTTCTGACTAGATCTACATCATTGAATATTAGTTTGGTTGGGTGTGACATAGCTTTGCTCAGTTTCGGCCAAATAGATTGTTTGATTCCATACAAACTAATCATAAACGTGACATTGGCCCGATCTTATTAGGCGAGCGGCTAGACAGAGAAAATGCCTTAATTAAGGAGTTTAATAGCTTTGTTGAAGACAGCGCAGTAGAGGTTACAAATAATTCCCCTGGAACATGGGGGGCATTTAATTAATTGCTGTCCTGTAGCAACACCAAGATAAATGTCGCATTACTACCACCATTGATTCGTTCTACTGATTTCAGTACACTGTTCACCGGTCTTATGAGAGCACATGCTCTCAACACTTGCGCAATGGGCAACGAGGCGATCACTGTAATGACACTCGATATGCAGTTGTACAATATGGCCATGAAACTGTGGGTTGCAAGAGATGATATAAGGAAGAAGTTCCTGTTTCGTCCTGGGGAATTGCATGTGGTATTATCTGCCTTGGCTGCACTTAATATATAGAAGGCAGCAGAATCGATCAGGCTTGGGTAGAAGCAGGGCTCTATTCACCTACAACAGTGACCCAAATTATAAACATATGTATCGAGCACTGGAGGTGCACACTGTTACACTGATTGCGCTGTACTGTTTGTACTTACAGAAATTTCTCACAACAGAACCAAGTGAGAAGGAATTTCTGAAAGACGTGTCGGGCCATCTTGGTGAAGCATATCATAATGATATCACAAAGAGTATAAACAAACGAAATGAACTAAATGATACTGTCACACAGGTGATGACGATGTTTGAATCAAGAAATACCATCCAACTCTTGGATACATCTGAAGGTAATGCAATTCAGCAGTTTATCCTCAGTTACAGGAGACAATTTGAGACAATCGTCCTGTTTGTCAGAAGCACCAGGCAACGGGATTTACTGCTACACATGGAAAGTACGCAGTCTCTTATTAAGTACTTCTTCGCTCATGATCATTTGAACTATGCCCGATTGCTCCCGTTGTATGTCTCAACAATGCAAGAAACAGAAAAAGAGCACCCATAGCTATGGGAAGAGTTGATGAAAGGCAATTTCTGTGTGACAAAAGGTCTTGCTGGGTTCACATCTATAGCACCTGACCATGGAATTGAACAAGAGAACCGCACACTCAAGGTCATTGGGGGTATTGTGGGTATAACACAAAATGAAAACAGACTGGATAAATTCTTCCTTATTGCCCCGGAGCTGTCATCGCTACTTCAAGAGTTTGCAAACGACTACAACGCTGGCAATAACGACCTACAAATGCAGCACCATGAAATAGCAGGTGGGAAGGTCTCTCGAATAATGAATAATGCAACAAAATTATCCAGCGTATTTCGCGAACATGGAGACCCATTCGTCGTAGATGATGACAATTATGACATTTATAATTTGCTTACCAAAGAGGTTATGAATGAGCATGTACCAAATGAGATAATATCATGTGATGCAATTGGGCAAACAATGTTTGAAGAATGTGTTAGTCAGCGTTTAACAGAAGGAACATTGTCTGTGTGGGACAAAATGAAAAAAAGAAAACTTGGAACATTCAAAACCACAAGTGCCATTATACCAGTTAGATCTGGAGATAAGCTGATCAAAATCAGAGCAGAGCGAGGACTACTTTAGAGATTCGTCGTCGTTTCAAGAAGTCGTCCGGAACTTGAAGGACTGTATAGGTACATATGAATTTGGCATAGTTCCAAGATCGTTGTTCACTTCAGTCGGGTTACTCTTATTGGCCTATGACAGGTCAAAGGTCATTCATCATATTGAGAAACTTCTCATCAAAGACATACAGACTACACACGACCAACCAGGTGATAGCAATGCATCGGCTACTCAAATAAATGTCCAGGCGGATTCGATCGAAGTAAGTAATTTGACAGATGCTGAAAGTGAACCCACAGATGTGAATTATAATACCGGAATGTCAACTTCAAGATACAGGGTAATATTGATTGATGGCATGGCTCTTGTGAATTCAATTCCAAAGGAGATGCAATGAACACGTGTAACGACTTTGCACAAGTATTCATAAATATGCTTGGCAATATAGCAGAAGGTTATGATGAATTGAGGTTGGTATTTGATACATATGTAAAGAACTCACTGAAAGCACAAATGAGAAAGAAGAGAAACAAAGGACAGTCTCCATGTTACCTTGTCGGCGATAATACATCCATCAGAAACATTGCATTGAAGGATTTTCTAGCAAACACTAACACCAAAGCAGAGCTGACAGAGTATCTAGCGAACAAGTGCCTCAATCACAGCAACAGTCCAGATAACACATTCATTGTAACAGCGGGAACAGAAAGCAAAGGAAACATTGATGTGCCTACGTCATTGACCAGTCACAGTCGGGAAGAAGCAGACACATTGCTCTTATTGCACGCCATGACCATTAACAATACGGCAGAACTGGTAATTGATTCTCCAGACACTGATGTATTCGTATTACTGATACAAATGTATCCAGACCTGCCGTTGGCAACATACTTTCTCACAGGAAGGGGTCCTCAGAGGAGAAGCATTGCCGAACATCCTGTTTACAATATCTTAGGGCAAAATTGTGCATCAGCAATATTAGGTTTCCATGCATTCACAGGATCTGATGTGTCTGTCAGATTTGCCGGTAGATCCAAAGAGATGTGTGTTAAAGTCTTCATGTCGTGCGACGATCAGATTCTGGACGTATTGGCCACACTTGGAGTCGTAGACCCATCGCCAGAAATATTATCCCAGCTGGAACGATTTGTGTGTCTCCTGTATCGATCGACAACCTACACCAAAGTAAAAGAGCTTTGTTGGTAGCAGTATTTAAACCGTGCTGCTGAAGGAGAGAGTCTACCACCAACAACAGGTTCGCTAACATTACACGGTCGTCGGGCCCATCACATTGCAATGATTTGGAGAAAAGCTGGCGAAAGCAACCCAAGCCTCCCATCTGCCACTGAATGTGGTTGGAACTTTGATGAAGCTACTTCGATGTTCGTACCTGTTTGGTGTCTGAATCCGCCAGCCCCTGATGCCATAATGAAGTTGATTAAATGTGGCTGCAAACGTGGCTGCAGACACAAATGTAGTTGTCGGAGAAACACTATTACATGTACTGAACTATGCGGGTGTGTTGATTATGGCTTCAACAATACAGTTACTATTGACACACAGTTCGTGAGTGACCACGATGATGATAGTTATGATTACAGACACTGTCAGCGATCCGAGTGACAAACTTGTGACATATTTAGGTTGTTTGATATTATTTGATATGTCGCCAATTTAGAAGCAAAATGACCTGCGTTTATATGACCATATAATGCGCATATGTCCATTCGTTGCTCAAGCGACTATATGAATGTACAGGTAAAGCAAATACAATGGCTCACATGAAATTACAAATATCTCACAAGTTTACTGCTCGTACTGCATACAATGTGCGTCTATTTTGCATAACAGTAAATACAGACTCTATACATGTATGTGACAGAAATATGTCATGCAATACATGGTTAGCTGAGTTACATGTGTGATTACCTAACTTTTCTGAGCATCTAAGAAATAAATTGTCAAAGAAAACCTAAAAGATTAATGAGACAGTATTTTTGTATCACAATTTATGTCCATGTAATGTATTTTCTTTTAAAAAATCAGTGTTTTTATAGGTGAAACACTGCTCTTATTTGTTTCAAGCGGGCATTTGAAACTAAAAATGGTCTGATTATAGTTTAAAATGAGTATTATACTGTTTTCTGGTCAATATGTATAACTATGTATGTTAATTGTGCTAAATAAATAAGTTTGAACCGAAACTATATTATATATGTATTATTATAAGTCTCCATTTACAGTGTTGGCAGCCATCTTGAATTTGGACGCCATATTGGATTTGAAAAAATTGCCACCCTATTTTTTCTAAATATTCATATTACAAACAACTCAAAACAAGTGAAAGTTTGCTTTTAACAAGAAATTTAAACGAAAATTACATTCTGGCTCCCACTAGTAGTATTATATAAGTCACAAATGATACCACCATGCTGTGGAAGGTGCCGCGCGTAGCTGGTAGCTTCCAGAGGTGATGGTATCATTGTGACTCTTATATACTACTCATAGATTGTAACCTGACGCTGTAAATATAATTGCATGTATATATACAGACTGGTTTCCTACAGCTGTTGAAAATTGCACAGTATGTCACCCACTGTCGCATTTCAGTATGTAGTTTGTAACTAGGTCATTTATACAGCTAGCTAGGGTGATAAAACAAATTAAAAGTGAAATAAAATTGGGCTCTCAACTTTGCATCCTTCTCCTGCTACACCCGGGCATTTCACTTTCATTCAAAGCCCGTGGGTACCCGATTTACACTTAACCGTAATTCATCTTTATTTTGCAGACGCTTAAGAGTGAAAGAGGGAAAAAATCAAGCATTTACAAGAACAGAGACTGAATCACTTCCGTGTTTATTATTTTGCTTTTGCAGGTATATTTTTGATGAATTAGTTGTTTATTTGATATTTAGGGGCACTTTAAAGGTGAAAATTCGCAGAAGTAATTAAAAACAATACTGTATAAGCAATGTGTACTGTTTACACTTGAGCTGATGATCCATGATGATAACAGGATGAATCACAATCACTGGCCATAATTGCAAAATGACTGAAATTATTAGGCAATGATGATTGTCATAATTAATTTAGTACATGAGTCGTGACTGTTAAAACGAAACCTAAATTATCATATAACTTTGGCAATATACCGGAATACTAACACATGGTGAAGGGGTAGGTGAAGGGGAAGCCATTGAAGAATAATTTATTCAATACATAAATGTAACAACAAAGGGCAACAGAAACGAAACCACAGAAAAAACCTCCAGAATTTGTGGAAATTTAGTAAAAATATTTCTAGGAATTAACGTTTTTGAGAAATAATACACAAGGTATGTATTGTGTGTTTAAATTGACCTGGCTGGCATTTCACTTGCATATTTATCCTATTGCGTAGCGAAATGCGATATAGAGATGCAAGACGTCTGTCCATCTGTCCGTGGGTGGCAGGTGGGAGCATGTGATGGGTAATTTAACGACCGGGGTTCATCCTTACCGGAATCCCAACTGGAGACCTGGTTTGGCCCTCACATACGTCTTTGGCATTTTGTATGTGACAGTTGAATCTGGTTATACCCCTTATGTGAGTATTACGATATTCGTAATCCTATTTCAGGGGAAGGGGCCAAGTGACTTTGGTGTGGTATGGACCTGGCACCAGGTCAGGTTATTCTAATTTCAAGGCTGAAAATATTTGTTCTCGATGTAAATATTCCGTTCTGATTTTGGGAATTTCCCCCCAATGCAGGGGTGGCACGATTTACCCAAATCTACCAAAATCTTACCCAAATCTACCGAAATCGTCATATAATTACTATATGTGCTAATAAATAAAGCTATACACATCATAATAACGATGTTTGGACTGTACTTACATGATGTATGTCATTAATTTGCTCATACCAGGGCCCATTTTAATGTTTTGATGCAAAATGGAAATATTTGTATATGAAGTAAAGGGAGAGTACCGCGATAAACTTAATACTAGGATGCCAAGGAAGATAATCCACTTTATAATGGCTAAACATGCTAAATGGGAATGATGATTTTTAATTGAAATACAAATACAAAACTGTAGAACCTCTATAATGTTGACATACAAGGAGACAGTGTGAAGGTGTCGACCGTATACTGGCCGTTTTCGCCCGCCAGGACGTGTAGTCATCTTCATTCTTGTACATAATCACTTGTTGAGGCTATACCTCTAGAGAAATTTGCAATCACAGTCTGATCAGGGTCTACACTGTTTTCCATCTTGTACATAATCACTGTATACCATATACAAGCAAGCCGCGTGTCGCCCGCCATATGAAATCATGATCGATGACAACTTAAAGTTAGACAACTGAGACATAATTAATGAGTCTCGATCACGGTAGTCTCCCTTTATAATAATGCTATATGTATATTAATCGCTTTCCCGCGGAAATATGTGCTTTATTCTTCCCTTTGTTCGGTCAAAATGTGCTTATTGTATGATATACTAATGATATATTGTTGAAAACGTATAAAATATAATCATAAATGTTATTTTTAATGAAGATTTGGGTAGATTTGGGTAAATCGTGCTGCCGCAATACAGCAGGTCAAAATGGGATCGAACCCGTTTGCCCGGCCTTACATGACCTTAGCTGTTGATAGGCCGTTAAGCACTAATAAACAAACAAACAAACTGTCCATCTGTCCGTCACGTTTCCCATCCTGCTATAACTTATTTACCGTCACTTGATACATTTTGCTCTAAAATACATAATTTTCATGCTAGAAAGTTTTACATTTAGAACTACGAAAATACTAAATGGTCATAAGAATATTTTAAAATGATTATTTATTTATTCATAATCTGCAGTACAATTGCATTTAGTGATGGGAATTTATAGTTGTTTGAAGCATTTAACAAATTATTAAATTATATAGGAAAACAGGGGGTCATTGGAATTACCGGAAACCTCTTATTTACCGAAAACCACCGAAATACCGGAAACCCCTGTAAATCACTATATAATAACATAAATATGTGTTTGTTGTGTGATAAATGGTTTGTTTACTACATTATGAGATATATATGGACTAATTACAAACTATTTGTGAGAAATAAAATGTGTTTGGATCATATTGTTTGGTATTTAATTCCAAATTCCAAGCGACTCGACATCTACAAACCGGACACCCTGGGGACCTCCCAGGGTGTCCGGTTTGGAGAGGTTCCACTGTTAATATAGAAATTCTTTGCATACTGTATAGCATTTTATAATATATGCAAATGCAATACCACCTCATAAGGTGACCAGACATCGTCATCATAAACCTTGGTGGAAACGACATACATTCAGCGTCTTCGCCGAAAGAAATCGCAAGGTGGTTAGAAATAATTATATCAACAATTGAGAGTACCGGTTGTACTGCGATTTACTGTGTGTCAATAAGCGAACGTGGACGTTTCATCAAAGACTGCCACCTAACAAAGAAGTCGTTCAATGCACAGCGACATAAAATTAACAAACTTATTGGTAATTAAGCTGAAAGTGCATAATATTAACTTAAACCGGATGCGTTTTCCCAAGGACTACGACAAGGACATGGTACATTTTAATAACAAGGGACTGGAGAAAATGTTGTATGCCATTCGTGCTTGTTTATTATAGCTAGGGACTGGATATGTTGTTTAAATTGTATTATTGTATTGTAAAATAATTGTATCCCCCGGACTCCGTCGGGGGATACTATGGATTTGACAGCGCGCCGCGTCCATGTCCGCCACAGACACTTCTTGTCCGGAGCATAACTTGAACACCCTTTGGAATATTTTCATGAAACTTCACACATGCATAGACCACGACCCGAAGGTGTGTCACGCACAAGAATGACAACTCTTGCATAGCTAATTTTTGAGTTATCTCCCTTTTTTGTTTCGCGCACTGATTGACCATAACTCGACCGCCCTTTGGAATATTTTTATGAAACTTAACACATTCAATTAGACCACGAACCGAAGGTGTGTCGTGCACAAGAATGACAACTCTTGCATAGCTAATTTTTGAGTTATCTCCATTTTTTGTTTTCGCTCACTGATTTCCTGTCCGGAGCATAACTCGACCACCCTTTGGAATATTTTCATGAAACTTCACACATGCATAGACCACGACCCGGAGGTGTGTCGCGCACAAGAATGACAACTCTTGCGTAGCTAATTTTTGATGTTATCTCCCTTTTTTGTTTTGCGCACTCTACAAACTGGACAATAATGCATGAAGACCTGTTTTCTCGTCTGCTCTGTACACCTTTTCTCGTGTGCTCTGTACACCTTACATGTAGAGAGAACAATAGAAACTGGGAGAACCATGTGCTAACATGGGCTAGCATGTGCAGATGTCCAGTGCTTGACCACTGTTGACCAGTTAATTTATACAGGTAAATTACTACATTGGGTACTGTGTTGAAAATATTGTGGCATTATGTGGACTTGTGCAGATATATGTAGATAAATATAGGACTATTAAAAAAAAATCTGGTCTCCAATAGCAAGCATTATTATTTTTAAACTTTTTTTTTTCATTTTTTTTTCTTTTTTTTTTTTAATTTTTTTTTATTTTTTTTTTCTTTTTTTTTTCTTTTTTTTTTTTCAAATTATTTTTCAATTTTTGTCTAGTAGCATAAGGTCGTAAGTGCTATATACAGACTATTCACCTGTGCATGTGCTAGCATGTGCAACTGACCACTTACAGGTAATTTATACAGGTAAATGATTATATTACATTTCCGTAAACTGTGTTGAAAATATTGTGGCATTATGTGGACCTGTGCAGATATATGTAGATAAATATAGGACTATTAAAAACAATTTCTGTGCTCCAGTAGCAAGCATTATTATTTTTAAACTTTTTTTTTCCATTTTTTTTTTTCATTTTTTTTTTCAAATTATTTTTCAATTTTTGTTCTAGTAGCATAAGGTGGTAAGTGCTATATCAGACTATTCACCTGTGCATGTGCTAGCATGTGCAACTGACCACTGACAACTTACAGGTAATGTATACAGGTAAATGATTATATTACATTTCCGTAAACTGTGTTGAAAATATTGTGGGAATATGTGGACCTGTGTATATATGATATGTAGATAAATATAGGACTATTAAAAAACACTTCTGGGCTCCAGTAGGGAGCATTATTCTTTTTCTTTTTTTAATTTAATTTTTTTTTCCATTTTTTTTTTTACATTCTTTTTCAATTTTTAACTGACCACTAACTTATTACAGGTAATTTATACAGGTACATTATTACATTTCCGTAAACTGTGTTGACAATATTGTGGCAGTATGTGGACCTGTGCAGATATATGTAGATAAATATAGGACTATTAACAAAAATTCTGGGCTCCAGTAGCGAGCATTATTTAAACAAAAAATTGTATATTACATTTCCGTAAACTGTGTTGAAAATATTGTGGCATTATGTGGACCTGTGCAGATATATGTAGATAAATATAGGACTATTAAAAAAAAATTCTGGGCTCCAGTAGCAAGCATTATTATTTTTTATTTTTCAACTTTATTTTTAAATTTTTTTTAAAAAATATTTTTTACATTCTTTTTCAATTTTTTAACTGACCACTAACTTATTACAGGTAATTTATACAGCTAAATTATTACATTTACCTAAACTGTGTTGACAATATTTTTTGGCAGTATGTGGACCTGTGCAGATATATGTAGATAAATATAGGACTATTAAAAAAAATTCTCGGCTCCAGTAGCGAGCATTATTTTTTTAATTTACATTCTATATTACATTTCCGTCAACTGTGTTGAAAATATTGTGGCATTATGTGCACCTGTGCAGATATATGTACGTAAATATAGGACTATTAACAAATAATTCTGGCTCCAGTAGCTTCACACATGCATAGACCCTAAAGGTGTGTCGCGCAAGAATGACAACTCTTGCATCACTAATTGTTTAGTTATCTCCCTTTGTCTGTCACCGATTTTGTCTGCGGAGCATAACTCGATCACCCTTTTTTCAAACTACTTGTGTATCTGGGGAGGGGGATACACATGCGCTTGTCGACAAGCGTCCATTTCTAGTTATATTCCATATGTGATTTGTTGTATTTTAGATGCACCCTTTCTGCTGATAGCACTCCATACGCTAGCGAACAGTGTAGATCAATGATCATGATCTACACTGGTCACAAGCTGATCATGATCTACACTGATATATGGAATTACACCTTTAGTCAGCGCTGCTATTAATTAATTGGATTACATAATTGATATCATTATTAAATTTAATTAACATTTATAACTAAGACTTTGTGAAAATTGGCATGCATGTGAAATGCCTTACGCATTGTACGTGTTTTCCGGTAAATCACTGATATAATGCCATACACAAACATCTAGTATATTAAAAATGTTTTTTGGTATATCCCCCTGACGAGTCTGACTGGCCGATTACGACGCCTTGCATACATATACTGTATACATATGTTTTTCCTATAAATCACTGACATCTCGTTACAAACATAATTTTATACAAAATTGTTTTTTCGGTATTTATTCCCCTGGACGTTTGGTTTTTCCGGGTAAATCACGGACATCGAGTCAGCGAAGGTGTTTTCCGGTAAATCGAGTCAACGAATGTGTTTTCCGGTAATATATAATAATCACGCTAATCGGGAATCTGGAATAATAACACTATCTACATCAAACAGCATCATATTTGAAACACAATATTTAATTATTATAGTAATTATAATAATTATTATACCATGCCTAAGATACTATTATTATCTATTATTTGTGAGGAACAGACTATTAGTACTGTCCGTTCTTAACTGCGAGTGTTTTCCGGTAAATTTCACAGTCGTTCTGAATTTGGAATTAAACACCAAACAAGAGGATCCTAACTCATTTTATTTCACACAAATAGTTTGTAATTAGTGCATATATATCTCATAATATAGTAAACAAACCATTTATCACACAACAAACACTTATTTATGTTATTATATAGTGATTTACAGGGGTTTCCGGTATTTAGGTGGTTTTCGGTAAATAAGAGGTTTCTGGTAATTCCAGTTACCGGAAAACAGGCAAATTTCCTCTTGCGCTTTTCAGAAAATAAGGTGATTATGGTATGCAGGTGCAGAAATTGATGTGAAGTCCGACTTTCAGAATGATTTGTTTGTTTGTTTTGATGGGGTTTAACAGCCTATCAACAGATAACATCATTTAAGGGGGAGCAGGTCAAAACGGCCCCTAGTCAAATCGGCACCTAGTCAAAACGACTCCCAAGTTTTGAGAATTTGGTCAAATTGATCCCTACTATAACGGCCCCCTATTATATATATATATATTGCTTTTCTCTACATAATATATATATATATATATATATATATTATATTAGTGGTGCAACGATATACCGGTATACCGGTATATTGCGATATGTCATCCTGACGCGGTACGGTTTTCGCGTATCGCGATATTTACACCATATTCTCGGTCGCCATCTTGTGTTAAAATAATTGTGTAAAATTATTCAAAATTAGAGGTGCAACGATACGGTCAAACCCGTATTGCGATATATTGCGATACAAAAAACCCATATTGCAATACTTATTGCGATATTATACCATGTATGAACAAATAATAATAAAAACAAACAGGAGATAAAGAACAGTGTTTATTATTGTCATTAGAACACATCAAAACACTGTGTGGGTCAGGACTTTGCCCAGAAACGGTTGACATTAATGATTATTTCTGGACGAGAGGAAATTAGGGAGAAGTGATAAAAATCATATTTTCCCTGATTTTTTCTCTTACTTATAGTTATCGCGTAACTGTATACATTAACTCTATGTTTTCAAAACCATGCATATCTATTAGAGGGGTAAAGGCATCAACATGCTGATCAAATGTAGTAGATTGTAGAATTTGAAAATAGATTGTAGAATTTGAAGAAAAACTAATCCTTATTTCATCTCAAAAGTATATGTTGTTACCACCCATTTGAACCTCTTTAACTGTGTACATAAATATCGTTTATGAACTTGGATGTGCATAAATTCTGTATATTTACTTAATACTAAACTGAATTATCATAAAAATCGGGTTACGTTAACATCGATTGGAAAAAGTTGCAAAAGGACGAAACTACGTAGGTACGAAATCGCCGAAATTGTCCGTGATATTTACCGACTTTTTCATGTTTTCTGACAATAGAGTTAGTCATATTTGGTTGAAATAAACAGTTAGTAATGTAATAAACAATACTTGTTTTCGGCATACAAGGATTGCATTAGAATATATCGATTTTATATTTAATTCTTTCACACTTTTCGGCGAAAAAGAAAGTTGCAATCATAGGCGGAAGCATCCGCTGTGTAGGCCACGACTCTGTTCGTCAGGTGGCGCTTTCAGTGGGTATACCCACAATCGTAGCTAACAATTGGATGCTATTTTTATTTCGGAAATGGTATCCCACAAAGTGTCATAAGCTGACAAAAATGTGTGTAGACAACTACGAAATTTGTTCGCCACCAGGCGACCCAGCTTAACATTTTTACTAGCCCGACCCAGAAACGACTCGCATCTGGCGCCCGTTAAAACACGTGTTTGTATATGTTTGTTTGTCTGGTTGAGAGTATTCAGAGGGAGTTAACTCTACCTCGTTCATGATCAATCGCTGATAGATCTATTGCCAACGTCTTTCGCAACAGTAACCTGTCAATCATGCCACTAAGGGCTGCCTTTACTTACCAGCGATTGGCTGTACTGTATAAATAACTTCGCCACGAGAATAACATGTGTTTTGAACTGACAATTATAGTAGCCAGAAGCAATGTTTGGCTAGGGGATTATTGAAACTATCGACCTGTGACTTTTATTGTCACAGCGGGTAGGCATGATTTTAGTGATTCGCATAATGATGTGATGAAAATTTGGTCAAACAATCGGGTGTCGTAAAACAAATGGTATTGTAAACAGTTCGACAGACCTGCAATTAGCGAGATTTAGGTCACTGGGTGGGAAATGAAGGAAACCCAGGTAACAGTACGGTTTACAAACTTTACACACGGAATTTGCTGTAAAACTTCCAGATGTGTTGGACGTCCGAGATTACTCACTACATGTATTAGTCATCTAATTGTGGCATGTTTATTACAAATATTGACTTCTGTCATATTAAAAATTATGTTTTGAATAATTTTACACAATTATTTTAACACAAGATGGCGACCGAGAATATGGTGTAAATATCGCGCGATACGCGAAAACCGTACCGCGATACGTATCGTCAGGATGACATATCGCAATATACCGGTATACCGGTATTTCGTTGCACCACTATTCAAAATCATTCAAAACATAATTAATATATTGCAAAAATTATATTCCATGTATTATCTTACAGTATGGCTATAACACAAATATATATTGAAATATGGGAATAGTGTAGACCCTGGTCAGACAGGATGCAAGTCTCTGCTAAATATTTTGTCTTAACCAATGTGGGGAACAGTGTAGAACCTGATCAGACTGTGAATGCAAAATTCCCCTAGATCTATAGCCTCAACATGTGATTATGTACAATATGGGAAACCGTGTAGATCCTATAATAATATAACATACTAAGACCAGTAAGGCAAGTGGCATTTTTTATGCATATAGTGTTTGGACTGTGTGTCTTGCCGTCCGTGTGTCGGGCACATTAAAAAGTTTGTCAGAGTTTCTGAATTATGTCATAACTTCTATATCCCTTGACGGATTGATTAAATATTTCAACACAGCATACCTGTGGACAAATGCCACACGTCCATGATGTCAGTAATATGACCATGACCTTTTGACCTACGCAACTTTTAACTTGTTCACACATTAAAAAGTTTGCCGAATATTCTCAATTCAGTCATAACTTCTATATACCTTGATAGATTATTTCAATACATCATACTTGTGGACAAGATGTCAGACATCCGGGATACAGACAAAATCCCCCCTGGACATAATCCCCCCCCATGAATTTTGACACAGGAGGACAAAATCCACCCCGTCTAAAATGCAGGTAGGACAAAATCCCCCGCGTCCAAAATCACAGGTAGGACATAATCCCCCCCCCCCATCAATATGTTTTGAAAGAATAATTCCATTAATTGGTTTTCAAATTTCACCCTCTAATCCTCTTTTATAAGGATAATTGAATTGCCTGATTTCTTTCAAAAGTAGTTGATTAAGGATTACGTTTTATTAAAACAAACAGAAATGAATGATTGTTACATGATTTACCTAGTATCGTTTTGGTGAATAACTCTTTGAAATGGTAATCGATTCTTCACTAAAACAATATGGTTTGGGACCGACATCAGTATACAAATGTACAAACGATACATACATATTCTTGTTTGACGTTTATTGTGCAACTGAAAATATTTTATTAAATGTGCTTGTTTGATTGTGCAACTGAAAATACTTCATTAAATGTGCTTGTTTGATTTTGCAACTGAAAATACTTCATTAAATGTGCTGGATGTTTGATGTTTATTGTGCAAATAAAAGTACTGAATATGATGGGGGGATTTTGTCCTAGGCTACACTTTCATTGGGGGGGATTTTGTCCTACCTTGAATTTTGATGGGGGGGGGGGGGTTATGTCCTACCTGTGATTTTAGATGGTGGGGGTGGATTTTGTCCTCCTGTGTCAAAAATCATGGGGGGGGATTATGTCCTCCTCTGTAAAAAATCATGGTAGGGATTATTTCCGGGGGGGGGGGGATTTTGTCCTACACTCCACACATCCATGCTGCCCTTAATATGACCTTGACCTTCCCAACTTCAAACTTTTTTATTGACATTAAGAAGTTCGTCGGAGTTTCTCAATTCTGTCCCAACTTCTATATCCCTTTGTGGATTGCTTTAAAGGTGCATGCTCAGTAGGCACACAATGTTCTTTATATCAGAGACATCATCTGAGACATTTTCTGGCAAATAATTTTGTTTTCACCATTACCCAGGTATTGATTGGCAATATTATACATTTTATATGAGACGTAAATTTCCACACTGATATCAGGAGCGATAACCGTGTTTCCTTAAAATGTTTATGGACATTACTATTTATTCTCTGTATTTGTTTTTTGATGTTTAATGATCATACTTTATAATCTGTCGAAAATATAATTTTTTCATGTAACTCATTTAATTAGTATAAATAATTAAAAAATATCATGCCTCATTTGCAAACAAAACTAGCCTGATACCATCGCGAGTCACTATCACTAAAATAAATGTTACTAAATAATTATATCTGTATAGCGGGCACTCGTAATTTTTAGAACTGGTGGAACAGTGACACAATTATATACTTATTTAATAATTCCTACAAAGAACAATTTGTGCCTACTGAGTGGGCATGTACCTTTACTATTTCAATACGTTATACTTGGGGACAAATACCACACATCCATGCTGCCCTTAATATGACATTGACATTTTGACCTTCACAAATTTGAACTTTTTCACAGTTCGCTTGAGTTTCTCAATTATGTCATAACTTCTATATCACTTGATGGATTACTTTAATATTTCAATACATCATACTTGTGGGCAAATACCACACATCCACATTTCCCTTAATATGACCTTGATATTTTGACCTTCATAAATGTGCTTGTGAATATTTATCACTTTTGTTAATTAACTTTACCACAGTTTTTCCAATCTGCCACTGGGGGCATTCGTGTCCCGACAGGCCACATTTCTCACCTCCTTATGTATTATCAAGCATATTAATGGTTGCATGCAAGTGTTGCATATGCCCACGTGTATCAAGTGTGTAAATATTAAAGTAATCTATCCAGTAATATTGTATTGCATATATGGCATGATAGACACCCCCTTACTATCGCATACCGGGCATAAAATAACGCTAGTACATGTATAAACATACAGCTTGATCCACATAATGTGCTACATTACATATCTGTGTGCTGTAACTGACGCACTCGTTGATGCAACATTGATGCGATCGTTCGAAAGCAATGCCATACGGAATTCTACCAACACTAGTATATATACGTGTCATGAATTGTAAAATACAAATTATAATTATGTATTTAAGTTTTTAGAACTTATATGGGTAAATATGGATTATTATCCGGGGCTATACTGGTTTTCATATTGCCGGTAATCTGACCAACCTGGGTAGATATGCGATACCCTCCCTAAAGTTCACTCCAAACTCATTGGACTGATAGTAATAAAACAATTGTATTATGAATATTTCTTCCGGTATTTATATTTTTGAATTATATGATGGTATAGCTACTTCACATTTTCACATAAACTGGCTAGCTAGTATTTTAAACAGACAAGAGCACACCAAGTTTTGTGAGATTTCCTTTTTTTGTCCTTTATACTTTATATAATTTCTATATTGGATGGCTTACCAGGCTCACATGGGAGGTTTTCCCATATTTTCTCCTAATCTCCTAATCTCCTTTCTTTAGATCTCCCAGATGACCAATTCTGATGTCCAGCTGTATCCAAATTTAATCTCCAAATAAACAAATGAAATAAGCTAGATGATGGGAAAACAGTACCGGGGTGTTTCACAGTTATATAGGGAATTTGTGTGTCACATTAGTCAAAAAATAGATAAAATACAATTCAATGTTTTCATGCAAAAATATTAACTTCGATATTTTGGCGATATTGTGTGAAAACAGTTTTTGGATCGGGTTCCTCATTTTGAAACTGTGCTACCTAAAACACGCCTGGCTGTATGGGCCTACAGACACTACATTTAAATATATAACATGGGCTTGTAATAATGTACAGTGTGTATTTATGATGTGTATAGTGTTTTTGTAAAGAACTGGTCACGAACAAACTAATTTCACAATGTTACAGTTATTTTGAGTCGATATATATATAATACAATACCTTTCAAAGGTGTCTGATGTGCATTGCCAAATAGCATGCACTTGCATATAGCAATACTACCTGCAATCATGTCACTATATATACAAAATCAGTTCTTAATATAGTAGCTTCATCGGTTAATGAAATAAAACACATAGTCACATTACAATTGCATGTGCTACAGATATATATGACGTTACACCAAATTCGGCAGAGGGGCTACAGACACCACACATGTTATTATATCTGATAATGCCTATTTTTACCACAATTAATTGTGTGCAATTAACTTGGTTATGATTTATTTCATGCACAGGTAGTAAGGTAGTTATTAAGCAGTGAAAAAGCAATTACCTGACAAACACGTCTTATTTATATTTTCTAACATCTGTTACTTGGACAAAATTGTCAATTATATGTGTTCCCAAATTACAGTAATTGGCTAAAGTGAGTCAGTCAGTGTCAGAGGTATAGAACTACAATACCATTGTATTATTAAGCTAATCATCTTTCTTATATGATAGTGAAAATGACAAGTAGTGCCATTTTGTGAAATCACATTATGGGGCTACAGACACTACCAATTGTACATGTAACTACTTGTGGTGCGGTATGGTACAACTATGCTATTATATAACATTTTTGTACAGTAGTATATAAGAGTCAAAAGGATACCACCTCCCAATTGTGGATGCAAATTGCACACACACATCCTCTTTTGAGCCAACATACACTTGGAAAAGCAGGTGAATTTTTATCTCCAAAATATGAGAAAATATGACATACGAGAATGGAAAGGTCGAGACATCCACTATTGGGACGAATACATCCATAATTGGGATGAGAGTTATCCACAATTGGGACGAGAGTATCCACAATTGGGGGTGGTACAAAAGACGACGTTTTCGCCCAATTGGGGGGTGGTGGTAGTACAAAAGAGGATGTTTGCGCACAATTGTGGATAACTATCTTCCCAATTATGGATTCTAGACGTCCCAATAGTGGATACATTGCAAAAATCGGCAAAAACATCCACAATTGTGACAAAAACATCCACAATTGTACTACCAAAAAAAAAATAATAAAAATCACCAAAATATGACAAATGACAATGAGAATATCCACAATTGGGACGAAGACATCCACAATTGGGACGAGAGTATCCACAATCGGGCGCAAACGCCGTCTTTTGTACTAGACGTCCCAATAGTGGATGCATTGCAAAATTGCCAAAACATCCACAATTGTGACAAAAACATCCACAATTGTACTACCAAAATTGAAAAAAAAAATCACCAAAATATGACAAAATATGACAAATGACAATGAGAATATCCACAATTGGGACGAAGACATCCACAATTGGGACGAGAGTATCCACAATTGGTCACGATATACACACTTGGGACTGGTAGTACAAAAGACGATGTTTTCGCCCGATAGTGGATGGGGTTCTAGTACATTCTGCACGGAGCCACAAATTTTCTGTCGTATGTATCCACAATCGTACTACCACCTACCCACACCAAAAATCGCCAAAATATGAGAAATATGGCATACGAGAGTGGGAAAAAGGTCGAGACATCCACAAATGGGTGCGAGAAATCCACAATTGGGACGCGAGTATCCACAATTTGGACACGATATATACAATTGGAACTTGTATCATTTTGTCTCCCAAGAGGCAAACAGAAATGATACCACCCATTTGTGTATTTGGACACATTTGGGAAAGACGGTTTGGAAAAAGAGGCTCGCATCTACAAGACCTTTTCTCGCAGAGCGCGAACACACGACTCGGCGATTTCTCGTTTTCGTGTTTCTACGGCCAGCGCCTTCTCTAGATCTGCAATCCGGAGTTGTAGCCGCGCGTTTTCGCTTGGGGGGCCATCCGGACACGAGGTGTGGCCGTGCCTAGCTAGGGACCGTGCATGGGAAAAGTCTTTCCGCAGCCATCGCACAAGAAGCGCGGCGGACTACACCCATTTTTTTCGTTTCTCGTGTCGAGCCAAGTTGTACTTTTTGGCAAAGACTCTACCACACTTTTCGCACTCCATTTTCCCAATAGTGTTTTGTGTCTAATTGGGCGCAAAACTATTTGGGAAAAGTGTAGAAAAAAATCATCTCCCAAGAGACATCCACAATCGAACGCCCATTTGAAGATATGGGACCACACAATTCAGAGACAGATATGATCTATCCTTGTAGAACCTTGTAATACTATGTAGTACTATGTAGATGTTGTATACCAGTGTGTGCCCCTGTACGTAGACCCTTGTAGAACCTTGTAGTACTATGTAGATGCTGTATACCAGTGTGTGCCCCTGTGTACCCTTGTAGAACCTTGTAGTACTATGTAGTACTATGTAGATGCTGTATACCAGTGTGTGCCACTGTAGACCCTTGTAGAACCTTGTAGTACTATGTAGATGCTGTATACCAGTGTGTGCCACTGTAGACCCTTGTAGAACCTTGTAGTACTATGTAGATGCTGTATACCAGTGTGTGCCCCTGTGTACCCTTGTATAACCTTGTAGTACTATGTAGTACTATGTAGATGCTGTATACCAGTGTGTGCCACTGTAGACCCTTATAAAACCTTGTAGTACTATGTAGTACTATGTAGATGCTGTATACCAGTGTGTGCCACTGTAGACCCTTGTAGAACCTTGTAGTACTATGTAGATGCTGTATACCAGTGTGTGCCCCTGTAGACCCTTGTAGAACCTTGTAGTACTATGTAGTACTATGTAGATGCTGTATACCAGTGTGTGCCACTGTAGACCCTTGTAGAACCTTGTAGTACTATGTAGATGCTGTATCCAGTGTGTGCCCCTGTAGACCCTTGTATAACCTTGTAGTACTATGTACATGCTGTATACCAGTGTGTGCCCCTGTATACCATTGTAGAACCTTGTAGTACTATGTAGTACTATGTAGATGCTGTATACCAGTGTGTGCCACTGTAGACCCTTGTAGAACCTTGTAGTACTATGTAGTACTATGTAGATGCTGTATATCAGTGTGTGCCCCTGTATACCCTTGTAGAACATTGTAGTACTATGTAGTACTATGTAGATGCTGTATACCAGCGTGTGCCCCTGTGTACCCTTGTAGAACCTTGTAGTACTATGTAGTACTATGTAGATGCTGTATACCAGTGTGTGCCACTGTAGACCCTTGTAGAACCTTGTAGTACTATGTAGATGCTGTATACCAGTGTGTGCCACTGTAGACCCTTGTAGAACCTTGTAGTACTATGTAGTACTATGTAGATGGTGTATACCAGTGTGTGGCCCTGTATACCCTTGTAGAACCTTGTAGTACTATGTAGATGCTGTATACCATGTGTGCCCCCCGTATACCCCTGTAGAACCTTGTAGCACTATGTAGTACTATGTAGATGCTGTATACCAGTGTGTGCCCTTGTATACCCTTGTAGAACCTTGTAGTACTATGTAGTACTATGTAGATGATGTATACCAGTGTGTGCCACTGTAGACCCTTGTAGAAACTTGTAGTACTATGTAGTACTATGTAGATGCTGTATACCAGTGTGTGCCCCTGTATACCCTTGTAGAACCTTGTAGTACTATGTAGTACTATGTAGATGATGTATACCAGTGTGTGCCCCTGTATACCCTTGTAGAACCTTGTAGTACTATGTAGATGCTGTATACCAGTGTGTGCCCCTGTATACCCTTGTAGAACCTTGTAGTACTATGTAGATGCTGTATACCAGTGTGTGCCCCTGTATACCCTTGTAGAACCTTGTAGTACTATGTAGTACTATGTAGATGCTGTATACCAGTGTGTGCCCCTGTATACCCTTGTATTAGTATATAAGAGTCATAATGATACAAGTTTATATGGAAGCCACCCACTACGTGTGGTGGCTTCCACACCAAACTTGTAATCATTATGACTCTTATATACTACTTCTCGCGAGACCATATATTTATGACATGAGAAGATACACCCTATTAGAGATAAAAATCCCTATGTTATACTCAGTATATATATACAACAATCTGTCATACTTTTATTACGAATAAAATATAACTGACTACCCTTAGATATAAGAAATCTATAAGTTATACTCAGTATTTTACAGCAATCTGTCATAAATATAAAACTGACACCCTATTAAAGACAAGTTATCCATAAGTTTATACTAAGTATATTACAACAATCTGTCATACATTTATTACGAATAAATATAAACTTACACCCTATTGAAGATAAAAAATCTATTGGTTATACTCAGTATAATGCCTACCATAAAGCAAATGAGAGAGCAAGCTAAGAGTTGGGGAATTTCCCTAAGAGGTTTGAGACTCAAGAAAGATATAGCAGATAGGATAAGTGACGCGCGAGCCGTCGTCTACGAGGAGAGGCTGCGGTGTGCGGTTTCGACCGGACGACCCCGAAAAACGCTCCGAGAAATTGGAGAACGAGACGACGGCCAGTCTGCGCGCCACCGCTTACGCGCAGCGTGTAAAAGAAGATCCCAGCGCACGTAGAAAACCCCTATACAAGGCGTACTACAATAAGATTTATCAAGGGTTGGTGGGGAGACCTCCCAAGAAGAGGACAGATATTGCCAGAGCTTTGGTGGAGGAGGGTCCCAGGATTGTCTCCGAAGAAGCCGAAGTTAGGGAAACTGTTGATAGGGGTAGGAGGAAGATAGTATGGACTTTCGAGAGGGGGGTAGACGGGGAGATCGCTAATCGCATAATGAATAAAATGTAGCAGGTACGACCTGAACCTCATCAAGCAGTACTTTGTAGAGAAGTTGGCGGCCACCGTGAATAAGGTGATGGTCGGAAAGAGAGCCAGCACGACGATGTTTCTGTTGACCCCGGAGTTTAAATTTCTCGACATCATCCAGTATCTGGGACCCGGTACCACGTACGACCGGTGGGTTAAGGCGTACGACTGTAAAACGGTAAAGTCTCACTTTCCGTACGAGTGGTTCGATAGCGCGGACAAGCTCGACCATCCGGGGCTGCCAGACTATCCCGAGTGGTACTCGAAGTTGAAGGGTGAGTTCCTACTGTCGTTGTCCGAGTGGAAAGAGTGTAAGAAGGTATTCCGAGAAAAGGGGATGAAGACGTTCAAGGAATGGTTGCAACACTACAACGACTTGGATGTAGGACCTTTCCTAGAGGCTCTGACTAAAATGGCGGAGTTCTACAAGGGAAGAGGCGTGGACATACTCAAGGATACTGTGTCTCTGCCCGGTGTTTCCCTTCAGTACCTACTCCGCGGGTCGATCGATGGGAAGGCGGACACGCCCGAGCTGTGGTCACCGAAGTCTGAAACTTACGAGATGATGAAGCAGGGATTGGTCGGTGGTCCGTCCATAGTATTCTCCAGATACGCCGAGGCTGGAAGGTCGACGATCAGGGGTCAGGTGGGGAGTCGGGAGAAGATGTGCAAGGCGGTGCTGGGGTACGATGCCAATGCTCTGTACCTATCTACTCTATCGAAGGACATGCCGTGCGGTGAGGAGCAGATAGGGTGGACGTGTGACGACCCGGAAAGACAGTCGTATATAGACAGTTTCGTGAGGAAGGTCATGAGTGAAAAGTGGTTCGGATTTGCGGAGTTGGATATAGAGGTTCCGGAAACGTTGAGAGACAAGTTCTCGGAAATGTCACCGCTGTTCGTTAATCGAGAAGTCGATGAGAAAGAGGTTCCGCAGCACATGAAGGACTACCTGGCCGGGACTGGGAGGAATAGAGTCGAACGGCAGAGAAGCTCGTGGGGGCAATGTCCGCCAAGAAGATGATCATATACTCACCGCTGCTAAAGTGGTATCTGGAGCACGGTCTGATCGTCAAGGCGGTGCATAGGGTGATAGACTACACGCCCGGCAAACCGTTTCAATGGTTCGTTAAAGAGGTCACCGCTGCTAGACGGACGGGGGACGTCGACAAGAGCAAGGCGGTGTTGGCGGAGATATTCAAAAACTGGTTGGCAACGCGTCTTGTGGCAAGTGATAGAGGCACAAGAGAGACACCTGCAACACCACATATACGAAGGATGAGAAGACTGTCGATCGGGCACTGAGGTCGGCGTGGTTCGAAGACTTGGAGGAGATTGGGGAGGATGAGATATCGAGCAGGAAGACTCGAGTGGTGATCAACAGACCGTTTCAGTGTGGCATAGCGGTCTACCAGTTGGCCAAGCTCCGGATGCTGGAGTTCTACTACGATTTCTTGGACAAGTACGTGGATCGCGGAGATTTCGAACTGATACAGATGGACACTGACAGCATGTACTTCGCGCTGTCGGAGAAGACGCTGGCGGCGGTGGTGAGAAAGAATATTAAGAGAAACTTTAATAAGGAGAAGACCGAGTGGTTGGCGTGGGACGTGTGGAGCAACAGAACTCCGGGATTGTTCAAGCTGGAATTCGAAGGGGATAGAGCCATTGCTCTGTGTAGCAAGTGTTACTACGTGAGCGGTGATGGAAAATCTAAGCACTCGGCCAAGGGGATGTCGAAGAGATCTAACGATCTGACTTGGGGATGGTATAAGAGTGCTCTCGAAGGGGGTAGGGATATGGCGGAGAACAGGGGATTCCGAATGATTAACGGGGTGATGAAGACGTACTGTCAACAAAAATTAGGACTCTCGGCGTACTACGACAAGAGGAGAGTGATGGAAGACGGGTTACACACCGAGCCTATAGGATAGATAAAAAAAAAGAACTATGAGAGAGAATACTAAAGACTCTGACGATCCGGGGGTAGCTGGGTGTCAGAAGGCACCGCGAGAAGTTCTTCGCGAACAAACCCTCGAGATGGCCCATCATCCAAATAGTAGAGCACGGGCTCATCGGGCTTGGTAATAGATCGATCTAGATGATATACATTGAGAGACCACACGGGATCAGTCGCGCGGCAGCTGCCACCTTCGAGCTCTCCCGGTTGATAGAGGTACCGGACATCAATATCTGATGGAAGTGCAATCGGTGATTGCTGCTCCTCTAAACCAACGGGTCGCCCGCGCGAGACGGCAGAGGGCTCGCTCGTCACCCTTTTAAACTTGATGGCATCTACGGGCTTCTTACCTATCAATCTGGTCACCTCTCCGTTCAGTGCGGAGACCACGGCGGGCAGTCTGGCCACCCACTCGGTCGATCGCGAATGAGGGTCTACAAGTTCTTTAGCGTATTGGTGTCCGAACAGTCTCTCAGCCAGGGTTCGATTGAAGCGTTCCACGATCCCCTGGTCCCGGTGGATGTTGACGCGGCCGCGTCTGATAGAAACTTCGTGCTTAGACAATAGATGAGAGACCGTGCCCATGAACTCGCGGCCGGGATCGACCTGGAGAAGATTCGGCCATTTGAGAGGACTCCTCTTATATATTCGGGAGAGAGCCTCAGCCACCTCCTTAGACTCTTTAGTGGCCAACGGCTCAGCCCCCTTATAACGACTCGCTACGTCAACGACTGTCAGCGCGTACTTGTACGTCTTACGACCGACGCGATCGTGAGGGAGAACACGGAGATCCGCTTGGTGAACTTGGTTCGGTACCGGCACGTCAAATTTCGGGCGCGGAATATTGTGAGGCGCGGGTAAATAGATCTGCCAGATGGCCTGCTTCTTGAGCCATTCCTTGACAGCGTTTTCTGAAACCTTGTTCGCTGCCGCGAGTTCTTGATGGCAGCGAGTCCCTTCCAGTAGCCGCGGGGGCTATAGTACGTGTTCGCTAGCTTGCGCGTTAGGACGAACCGATAGTTTGGTATTAAGTTTGCGCGTGTTCATCGTATGCGATGTATTCTTAATATATCAGACAATCAACATGCCTCGCCAGATCGTCCGGTAACTGCGTCGATAATAATAAACCTTTATTGGAAGTGCAATCGCGTAATTAAGGGTTAAGTTCTGAAGGAAATTGGAAAATATAATCCCCCAAGATTGGTGGAGGAATCTAACATCCGCTTTGCGAAAAGGGTGGCCGCTTTTTTCGTCCTCCCGCCACGTCTCGAGAGAATCTCGGGCCAGACGAATCATACCCTTTGCACCAGCTATGCGGTGTTTTAAGGGCAGTGTAGCCTACATCAATCATAGCAAAATAAGTTTGTCAACTGACATCGTTCTATATATATATTTATAATTAATTTAATAATTAATTTAATTTAAAAATCTCGATTGAATATAGTAGCCGACGAGACCCACCACACCCATTCCCACGACGATGAACGCGATCTCGCGGTCTTTTTGGGCCTCTGACGGTACATAGAAATCTGAAAGTTGGGGCTCGCGATCCAGCGGCGCGAGACTTTTCTGCGGATATGCCAGCGCGTACTCGCTGTTGGCTTCTTCAACGTTCTGAAAAGTTTGTGCGGCGTTATTTTCGAGGCGAAGCTCTTCATTGACCCAGTCAAGATGGGCGGTTCGTTTTTCCGACCACGCTTCCTTTGCGCTGTTGAATTGTTTTACAGCTAAATCGTGACGCGTACTCTCCTCATCCGCGTTAGAGTTTTGTAGTTTAGAGAATAGAAAGTTGCTATCGCTGAACGCCAATGCGTTTAAGAGCGCACCACCTATCATTATTCCGATTGAAGCCATTTATTTCCATATATTAACTGGTAGAATTCCAGCTTTAACTAGATAATCTCGGGTCCAAACTGCGGTCGCTACATCTAAGGTCACGAGCCCTACGTCTCTCACAGTAAAGTCCAATTTGGGAGCGGATCCTCCTAGGGCCATCTTTGATAGTCGAGCATACCCGATACTGAAACCCGATATCACCACGGTGTGATAAAGCGCATTCACTAACATTTTACCGTCTTGTTCAGCCATTATTGCATATAAAAGGGGTCGCGATCAATGTTTAAATGGGGCGCATCCAATCTCGATTGTGTTTCGTTTATCTTTCTTTGAACACTGGCTGGTTGTTTTTTCCTTTTCCGATAATTAGGGGGTGGTATTTCCACACGCACAGGGCACCAACAACTGCCAGACACCACCAACAAACCCAACTCCAATTCACGAATTTGGGTGAAAACAAATTCAAAGAATTTGGGTGTGCTTCCAAATCGTGAATTTGGGGTTGTACTCAAACTCTGTTTTCAGATGTTTTGCTGTCTACCGTCCTCGATTGGCAACCCCAATCTCGATTGGAGATTTTAGGTCTCTCGAAGCTCGGCAAGTAGTTTTATTTATTCCTTGTTTAAACTTTTCGGGTGGGTGGCAGCCGTCCGCCAGCCGCCCATGCTGCCTGTCTTTTGGGATTTTTTTCTATGCGGTTATTGTCTATCCAGTGGCGGGAAGTTTGGTTGGGTTTTTGATTGGGTTGGAGCAATGCGGGTTCAAAACTCCGTCACTCTCGCGGGTGTGTTTCTGGTGTCATCATTTTCAGGGGCCTATAGTTCGTGGGCTATTATGTCCAAATTGACAGTGTTTACCCGTGGTCAAACGCGGTTTGGTCAGCGGGGCTAAGTACATTCCAAAGTTGTGATAAATTGAGCAGCAGGCTGTTTCTAACGAGTGTGACCTATAAAAAGGGTCAGTCTCTAGATCGTTCAATCAATCCCGCTGGTGTTTGGTTTTATTAGGTGAGAAGTATACTAACCGGCGGGTTGCGTACAAATATGAATAGCCGACCGATCCGGAGAGTTTTTTTGTCATCTCCGACTCCCAATTTGGGGATTCGTTATCGCGCATACATTTTATCGATCTCGCATCTGACATCTTATCCATCCTGAAAAACTGAGAGGACGCCTACCGAGATTAATTGCTTACGATTGTCCCCACCAGCAAACCAGCGCAGCTAGCCGCTTCTCGTCGCGCCGCATTTTTCATTTTTCATTCGGGCGTCGTTGCACTCAACCCAATACCAACTCCAATTCGCGGAATTGGGAAGGATTGGGGGTTTTGTGGGTTGCAGTTGGATTCCGATTTGCTCTGGTCGGATCATTATCTATGGTTGGCATAGTCGGCTGTTGGAGGTTTCTTCTTTTAGGTTAGCTTTGATCTGAGAACGTTCGGTCGCAGTTCATTTTTCTTAAATTTTTTCAAAATTATTAATTTAACTGTTCTAACAAATGTCTCATCACTTTAACATATTGCAAAGCGCACCACCCGATACTTTTTATGATCACCATTATGAACTCTGCAACAAAGCTCGCAGCGGAGCACCAAATTGTTAACATTGTTAAACCATTGTTCAGCCATTTGTTCAACATTTGTTAAGCATTTGTTGTTCAGCAATTGTTCAGCAATTGCTCAAGGCATTGTTCAGGCATTGTTCAGCATTTGTTGTTCAGTAATTGCTAATTAATTATAAAATTTTTAATTGATAACTTGCGTAAAGCAGTTGGGGTTGGATTCCGTTTTTCTTTAGCAAAAGCTTGGCGTTGCTTAGCTTTCCGAAAGCTGAAAAGCTCTGTTCGAACCCTCCAGGCGGCTCCTCGTTTGTTGGTGACGCGTTGGGATAATCGTCATTCTCTCGAAGACAGTCATTCAAATGAGTCTCGGAAGTCCTTGCAGTGAAAGAAGGGCGAACCCATTTTCGTTTGTTGCTCGCGGCAAGATTCCTTGGAGGACGGACGTTTTGTACTTTTGAGGTGGATATCCATGACGCTTTGGCCTAGCATAGGCGGGTGCCAGCAAAATGCGAGCTCGGGAGGAGCAAGTGTTCCTTTTTTTTGGTCATCGCCGCCTTGGCCGAGAAATCGGTCAATTCACGTTTATAGGGTGGGCTCACCTTGGAAAATCTTTGGGTATAAAACCACGCAAAACCAATTCGTGAAAGCCTATCACCGGGGCGGGTCAATAACGTACACCTCAGGGTCGGTCCATTTCCCTGTTCGCCGCTGATAAAGTATCGTTGTGCCACACAGTGGGACACAGGATCCACAATGTGGCGAAAAATGGCATCGCGGTAGGACTCCTCGAGCAATGTCGAGGATGAAAAACCGGTTTTTTAGTTTTTCCAACATTCCTGTTCTGCCCAACATATTATGGCAAGAGTGGGCATCTCCAATCGTGAATTGGGGTATTGATTGCTAATTTTCTTAAATTAATTCTTTAGAATTACAAAATTTCAAATTTTTAATTAATAAAATCGTTTAGAATGATTGCTAATTTTTCTTAAAATCAAATTAATAAATCGTTAGATTTAGTAGGTGCTGATAGAGTGCTGAGACGTATCGGGCCATTTCTTCGATGTTGCGTTGTGCGTCCGTAAATTATATATAAGTTACAACGTTCATGGCCCGGCTCCAGTCGCCTCTTTGGTTATCTGGATCGTCACACCCTTGCTAGCTTGGTTCTCAAACTTGGGCGTCGCTGCCGTGTAATTATTGGTCGTCGTCGGCTGGCTCGCATGTCTAGCCACATAACGCGTTATTTGGTATTCAGGCAACTCCGCGAGGGAAGACGGGCGAGAGATTGCAAGGTCTTTGGCAACCGCTTGCAAACCTCCGGAGAAGGCGCTTAGAGCCGGCAGCAAACTTGTCTTTCTTACTTTTTTTTCTCGTTCCCCACTGCTGGTGGCGCGCTGAAGACCGCGCTGTAGTGTTAGATTGGGTAATCCCTCGGATTCGTCACCTTCTACCTTTCGTGATTTTGGGGTTTTGGTTATAGAATTTTGTCGGTTTTTTCTTAGCACCGATACGCGAAGCCGAGCATCCTCGAACAAACATTCAAGTTATAACCACTTTCATCGAGATTTGGCGGGGGGGTGGGTAACGTTGACGTTAATATTCCACAAAATTGTGTGTCGCCTTTGTCTTTCGTCATTTCCTTCGATTTGGATGGCGAAGAACTCGGTCGTAAAGGTATGGCAAACACGTCCCGGCCGTTACTGGGTTATCTGATCAATGCGCGCGTGTTCGGGCATTCGTGACCATTTGTCGTTACTCCAGCGAAATCATTATCGATCGTATACGTCGATAACATGTCGCTGGTTGTGAAGAATCTCGGCCCGTAGTCGATTGAAACGTTAGTTCGTATTCCGAGGCGGTCAGCCAAAGCGTCTTGATAGTAGGGCATTGTGAGCTCTCCAGCCAACTCAAAGTCTTGAGGGGCGGGATGTAGGAAGGGCGGTTGCCTGGTTAAAGCAGCCGCCCGGCGAACCGCATTGTTCACTTCGCGTTGTTATTCTTACCGAGGTTTTTTACCAGCCCCCGGATTCTAAGGTTTGGTTTACGTTTTTTTTCTTATTTATGCTGGTGTTCAATACCTGGATAGACAGCGTTTTCGCACTCGTTGCGCCGTCTTCCATAGGTCCTGATAACCAATGGTTGACGTTCGCTGTCGAGTCGATCGACATCCACCCTCATTACCAGAAATCTTTCTCCATGGTCTTTCGTTGACGATGGCGCGACAACGGTTCTGAACGCGGTTCGGTCCTCGTCCGTCAGCTGGTAAGCGAAATAGTGAAAAGCGAGGCGAAAAACAGTACCCGGCACAATGACGTCGATAGCTCCGAGGTTGGGGAAAAGCGGACCAAGAGCTGCTGGTTTACTGGTTCTCATCGTTCGTGGGGTTGTTCGTAATAAGACGGACTCTCTGTTCTCACGCCTTTTGGCCCCGATGGGGCTCACGCAGTCCTGCCGGTGGGTTATGGGATTGAGTTTGCGACCGTATTGGACGTCGAAGACATTTTTTAATTTAGTGAAACTATATTAAAACCCTTTACGGTTTTGTGGTTTTAATACATTAATTAATTTTAAGAAATCAATATGGGATGATTACGATTTAAAAACATGGGATGAAATTCGGCAGAGACGATTTCCGCCGTGGATGATGATGGACTATTGGACGAAACGACCTTCAATAGAGGACACCAGCACCCCCACTTTTGTTTGATCCAGGCGCACCACGAAATACGCCTTTGGTTAATCCAACGCGCACTCGTTTGATTTGGTCCTAGAACGCACCGGGAACTTCATTTGCTGGTGTTCCTGTCCTATGTGGGAGGCCCACCGCAACTCCGGCGGGGGTGGTGCGGGCGGTGCCGAGATTTCCTCTGCGGGGATCTTCCAAGGATGGAGCTGGCGCCTTCTCGTGGAAAACGAATTTCTTCGGGTGAAATGGTTGGGAGAGTGTAGGTGTCTAAAAACGAACATCATGGGGCATGTTGGAGTTCCGGCAAGCACTAAAAGAGGGAGCCTTGTGGGTTTAAATGGGGTGGAAAGATATAAGCTGGGAAGTTACTGACGTGTACAAGAACGAACCCGACCCGGTTCCTCAGCCCCCTCTTCCGTGAACCTGATATGGAGTATCCCTCGCTCGGAGCTCTCGGATTGTGATCGTCTGATCGGTCGCAAGCTGCCTTCTAAACAATGGTTAAAAAAAACCCTTACAGTTCTACGACGAAAATGCTGGCGAAGACGGGCCACGCTTATACGAAATGTGCGAGCTCTGCGATGTCCCTCGTTTATAGCCACCGACGCCTATTTTAACTCCAGTGGCAAACCTCCGGGTCAACGGAAAACATGAACGGCAGGAAATATGACCCACCATTTACCTTCTTCGCGAAAACTCCGGGTGGGACTCGATAAGGCTCTGCAAACAACTCGGGGCGAACTGGTCAAATAAACCTCTCCAAAACTCACGGGGGCGCTGGAAAACAAAACAGTATCGCGCTTAGTAAGAAAAGAAAACACTTGGGGAAATTCCGCTGACGATAGTGGAATCTTACCGAGCGGTAATCAACAAAAACTCCTGCGGTCAGTTGCGGGACGAAAGAGAAGCTAGCTTGGAGGCTGCTTCGGAACTAACCGTGAGACGCTTTTCCGGTCCAATTAAGTCGGGAGAGCCGCGAAATCAATCTCGAGGGTTGTGCCGACGGGACACGGACACTCGGTGAGCGTTCTTCGCACTCTGTTCAGGAGAGAAGGGTCGGTCACGATATTTAACCATCGTCGCAGCTTTCGGCATTGATTATATCGACCCTAATTCTTTATCTATATCTTCTCTATTTGTTAGCTGTCAATGCTGGTGCCGCACCAGCCCACCGCACCAGCACCAGCAACTGGCGACCGCGCCATCGGCGGAGCAAGGAGTGGATAAAAAAACAACTAAAGCCCTCGCCAGTCCTCCTGGCTTAAACTTAGGCAGGAAAAGTTTGGCTGCCGCCTGCTGCCTGGTTTTGATAGGAAGGTTCCTTCCTTCCTTCTTGTTCTCTTATATTATCAAAAAAGGTGGTCGGAATGGCTCGCCGCGAATACCTGGGCTTTCTTAATCGTCGGCCATCGCCGGTCTCCTTACTATTTCTTCGCCCAGAGAGTTCCTAAAACCAAAGTGGCAAATAATCCGATCGCCACTGAGGGCGACGGACAATCGCTAATTTCTCCTCCTCGTGTGTTGTGCTTTCCAATTTCACCCAATCTGTGATTGATTTGGTTTGTTTTCTCCAATGCGCGAGTTGGTCTGTTGATGGAACTCGATGTGCATCCAATTTTACGAAAATTTGGGGTGGGTTAACTGGGTTCGATTGTGTTGAGGGATGTGTATCCCATTTTTGTGGTTTTGGGGGTTTTATGAAATATTTTTTCAAATTTATTTTGAATTTACAAACCTCTCAACCCTGGTTGAGCCCTCGATTCATCTTGGGTGGGTGGGAGCTTGATGATAACCCGTGTTTCACGTTCCCGTTGCGGCGATTTTTTGATTGGTGGTTGCGACTACGGATTTCTGATTATTGTAACCGTCTAACCGGGTCGTCTCGTAGTATCATATTGTCTCGGCGCCATATAAAGACCTATTCCAAAAGCGTTTAGTCTACCGGGGGTGCGGGCAGTCTGCAAATCGTCTTGATTAATTCTGGATCGACCTTCTGGAGGTCCAACCTTTAGGCTGAGATGGCGTCTCGACTAATGCCAAGAACTGTTTTCTTGCGGCGGGTCAAAGGCCGTTCCCGTACCAAGTTATAGCTCTGCGCGTTTGCTTCTGTGTGGATCGAGGATTGCCCATTACGTATATGCGTATGGGATTTCGTTTGAGACGAATAACCCCACCCTGCTGTAAAAATTCCAGTGCTTTTCATCTAACATAAATTTTGTTGTCCCAGCATTTCGCATTCTGTGGAGGTATCACCCAGGTCTAGGTATTCCACATGGGCTACTTTAGTAGGCAGCCAATGGCAAATCCCACCTTCATTAACGCGAAGTCCCCCAACCAGCACTTCAGCACCGAATCAGTCATCTCATTCAACTTATTAATTATATTCAGTCCATGTTGACATTTTTCTAAAATTGGTGGTGGGGTGGCCCCTTCGAGCGCTCCATAGCCCTGAGAAATATACTGGAACTTTATCCAGACGCTCCCACTAAACTAAGCCTTTAAGGTGTGAACTTAACCCTAAACTCGGTTGGTCGGGGTGTTATACTTTTCTGTTTCCTCCAGTCGGCCGTTCATTTGATACCCCAAATTTCGGTCTTACACAATCTTTCGAATCGCCCTTACGGTCGTATGTGCTGGAAATTGGGGATCCCAGCCATCGTCTTGATGGCAGTGGAAATGCCTCAGTTCTTTGAGAATCCTCCTAATTGTGTAATACACGTGAAAAGTTGATAGACCACTTCGGGCGTTGATTTTATTCTCGGATGTCAAATATGGTCTTGATGCGAAACTCCGCATCGGTCCGTTTAGGCGCACCATACAGCGAAATTTAGGCTGGTTCTGCCAGAATGAGTTTCCATATGGGAAAACTCCCACATCTTAGTTAATACATCTGGACTAGTAGTCTTTGGGAAACTACCATTATTTCTCAAATATACGTTAGGAAAATTGGATGGTTTAAAAGCCACTGGCCCGGTTCTAACCGTTTACGGTTTGGGTGTTAAAACAAGGGGGTTTAACAACGTTTTTTCTTTTTGAGTGTATTTTACCTTCCGACCGCGTACTTTGCATTAGAGTTTAAAGCTAAATGCTTTTGTATCCATTGAAAGATTATTCTATTTGCTTGTAACTATCACTAATGTTCAAAAAGGGTTTGTGAACTTCAAAAAACTTAATAGACAACTGCTGCGGACAACGCCGGGGGTAGGCCTTAGAATCAATCACGTTCACGGTCGGGGTTGGAAAAACGTTGAAACGCTCGAGTTTTTTCACAAACAGAAGTCGAGGACGTCGAGTTTTTTACGCATCAGAAACCCCTTACGAACTGCCACATAGAATAGACGTAAATGCGGAGTCATAAGTTCCACCCACGATGCTATAGTACCTCAGGGTCGTTTGGTGTTTCGGAAATCTCCAAAGCTTTTATTGTCGCGGAGAAGATTCCTGGTGGTAGTCCCACTCTCGCAATCTCGAAAGACCTCGGGCTCACGAACATTGACCGTTGATAGGCGTTTAATGGGATCTCACCGGGGTTGGGCTCACTGTTAGATTTAAAATAACATACCCATTACAAACGATTGACGGGGTGGAGTGTTTGATCATGGCTGAGCACGTCGGCAACGAACCCCGGTGAACTTCGCCTCTCGTCACGAAAAAACTCTCGGTCAGGGTGCCCCTGGATTTTTCTCAGGGTGAAACACATCGTACAACACGGTAGACGGCACTCCCAGCACATTACTGAAAAACCGTGTGCCCGCCAGCGACTGTTTCTATGGTTTGAGACTGTGACCTTAGGACTTCCCACACCCGAGATGAAAGTTTTGGAATCGGGGACTTATTCACGAAATTTGACGGTCTTGATTCTCGATGATCAAGGGCGAGGTTGTAAGAACGATTACCCGATTTCGATCGTCCTACAAATTTCAAATTAATTTTGTTAAGAATAATTATTTAGAATTAAACGCATGTTCGTAATTATATTTATTATCAACATTATTGAAAATGAGTATATACGGACCAGGGTAGTTCTTCCGATTGGGTTTAACCAAATTCAAATGAATTTGGAAACCGACAGAAGGGGGAGGATTCATCCCGGACCCAGAGGGGCGACTTTTTAAACTACCCAAAAAAACAAAGGCCTTAGATCAATAGAAATCTATATCGAGGGCCACGGAACGAGATTCACAAGAGGTCTACTGTCAACAACTTAGAGCAATGTATGCCTGGGCTGTGAATACACAAAAGTCGTGAAGGAAAACGCATTACGGAAACTAAACGAAAACTAGGTTGAAAAAAATAACCAAATTTCGAAAAAGGAGGCCGGTTAGGGGCTTGATAAAGTCCGAGTGAAGACCCCACCAGGCAGACTTACGGAGGCTTTATGATGCGGTTGCGCTTAGAGGACTCTCTCACCAGGAAAGAAAGAAAGCGACACTTACTGAATTAGTCTGGTAAAATAATCGAATTGATTTTCGGAAAGGAGTCGCCGATCCGAACGAATATTGAGAAAGATTTCAGGGGCGGGCCTTATAAGGTGTTCTGCGGTCCAGAGGGACTCTCTCATCAGAGAAAACTGAACTAAACGATCTAGGTTAAAAAAAACATAACCAAAATTTCGAAAAAAGAGTGCAGGTCGGATATTGATTAAAAGTCCGGGCCTGACCAGCCAGGCGGCCCTTTACGTTGCGTTAGAGGACTCTCTCATCAGAGATGCGGCATTTACCGAACTAGGTAAAAAAAATAACCAAATTTCAAAAAGAGGCCACGTCGGGTATTGAGAAAGTACGAGAAGACCAGGCAGGACCTTACGAAGGCTTATGAGGTGTTGCGCTCAGAGGACTCTCTCATCAGAGAAGCGGCACTTACTGAACTAGATAAAAAAAATAACCAAATTTCGAAAAGAGACCCGGTCGGGTATTGATATAAAGTCCGAGAAGACCACCAGTCGAACCTTGCGGAGGCCATTGCGGAGGCTTATGATGCGTTGCGATTTAGAGGGCTCTCTCAGCAAAGAAGCGACACTTACCGAACTAGACGAAAAAATAGCCGAATTTCTGAAAGAGACCAGGTCGGGGGTTGAGGGGGTCCGAGAAGACAACAAGGAGGCCATTGCGGAGGCTTATGGGGCGTTACGCTCAGAGGACTCTCTCAACAGAGAAGCGGCACTTACTGACATATACGAAAAAATAACCGAATTTCGAAAAGAGGCCCGGTTGGGGATTGATAAAGTCCGAGAAGACCATCAGGCAGACCTTACGGAGGCTTATGAGGTGTTGCGCTCAGAGGACTCTCTCATCAGAGAAGCGGCGGTTGCTGAACTAGACGGAAAAATAACCGAATTTCAAAAAGAGGCCCGGTCGGGTGTTGAGAAAGCCCTAGAAGGACACCAGGCGACCATTACGGAGGCTTATGATGCGTTGCGCTTAGAGGACTCTCTCACCAGAGAAGCGACACTTACCAAACTAGACGGAAAGATAACCGAAGTTTCCGATAAACTGAAACATGATCGTATAGCCGCGACCAAAGCTCTTGAGGAGGCCTCTTATAATATTCGTACTGAGGCATATAACGCAAACAGGGCGCTTGCCGGAATAGTGAAAACAATGAAAACGCCAAAACGTGTCATAACAGTTTGGGCTGAGAAGCGGGGCCCATTGATTGAGGGGCACTATGAATATTCGTTCGCTGCCAAAGCGAGTAATAAATATGGGGGATACACTATGACAGCCGCGGGTGAAGTTATCCAAATGGCGGTCTGCTCGGTTAATTCTAATGTTAAACCTGTGGGCGCGGTGGCGATAAATATTGTAGTAGATGGGGAAGAGCGGGGGGTTGGAGTCACTAAAATCTCTGGAGATAGTTCGACGATTGTTTCGTTCGCCGGTAATGATCGAATTAGACTTTCCCAAAGTAGTGTTATTAACTTTGTTACGAAAATCGGTGACTCAGAGAGTTCTTCCACTATTGTCTCGTTGTTAATTGAACTTATTTTGTAAATACTAATATATTGAAATTTGTAAAATTTAAATATGAACGAATCAATGCTTCCAATTGTCAATACCACTCCATTAACACTGTGTACAATTAACGAAAGAAGTTCAGATTTTAGGTTGAATAATATCGTCGCTATGCAGGATATTTTAGTTAGAGAATATACAAATAGAAAAAGAAACGCTAAAAAATATAGGCGCGCGGTGAACATGGCTGAAGTATCTAGCACGGCTCTGGCGAGTGTTTCTGTGTTGTGTGGGGCGGGGACAGCTGCAACTATATCCACCATTATAACGGTTCCCGTAGCGGGGATTTTATGTGCGGTGTCGGCCATTTCTGGGTTGTTGTGTATGGTAATTAGGGCGTCGGGTGGAAAACTCGAGAAAAAATGTAGAAAACATGATAGAATATCCGTTCTCGCCAGGTCGAAGAAAAATACCATCGACGTTATGGTGTCCAAAGCGTTGGCCGATAAGAAAATATCAAATTTAGAGTTTGAATCCGTGGTGGAAGAAATGGGGAGATATGAACAATTAAAAAATGATATAAGAATCAAGGCACGCGCCACCATGCCCAAGATTGAGTGTACTGATTGGGATAAATTTAGTGGAAAACTTGGAGATAAAGTCGGAAGAAATGTTACAGCACCATTGTGATTTTTTAAAAAATAATTAATTATAAAATTAATTAAAATTAATTATATTGTCGCAGTAAACAATTTATTAATTAATTTTAGGAAAATTATTAACAATTTAAAAAGAAAAAAAAGAATTTTTTTTTAGCTTCCACCGAGGCTTGAACCCACGCCAGCAAAACCCTTCTGGGCCCACCCGGTTAGCCACCTTTTCTGATCTTGTCTTTGTCTTACTCTTCTCATGTTGTGGCTAGCCGGGTGTAATAGCTGCCTGTACAGCACACCCCCATCTATCGGCTGATCTAGGAACCAGTGTCGAAAGTCTAGGCAACCTTGGAAGTGCCTGCACGGAAGCACTGAGCGCTCATTTTTCGTCAAGGGGCGTCCCCCAAGACAAAGTATTGTTGTTAATTTTACATATATGAAGTTAAAACCGTGTTGTGCAATACCAAATATTTACTCGTTTATTTTTATTTGTTTTATATATAACAAGTTCATTTTTTTATTTAATAATATAGGTTATAACGTTCTAAATTATTAAAAGTAAAATTAAAAAATAAAAAACGTGCCAACCAATCACAATGTAAGAAATACTTCCGGAATTTACGATAGCGGGTTGTGTAATACACACCCACGTGTGTGTAGTATATATTATAGTGTGTTTATGTTTCATTCCGGAAGACGTAATCGTGTAATCTCTCTATAAAATGGACACTTAATATACGTGTAAGGTAGGACACATAATTTGCGTGTTTATAACACGTGTAAGTGAAACATTGTCGTCTGCTTGGTGTTGTGATTACAATATAAATTTATAAGCGATATCGTAGAAATGTACGTTCGTAAACGAATCGTTGGGTTTTAAAATGTTTGTATAATACACCTTAGTTTCATATCCGATACGCATTATCTGTCTTAATGTTCGTATTTGCCTCTTGTATAGTTGACATACTTGCCGGTATAATATTGAATGTACGTTTTTATCGGAGCGTAATAAATTACGCTGGTATTTCATATATTCGATATCGCCTAGTGTTCTCTTTTATATATGTTTATATACAGGATTATAACCCCCGTATTCTTCGTAAACTTCTTCAACACAGTCATTAAAAATTTGCAATTCAAATTGTATTGTATTATCCATTTTCTCTAATAATATTGGTACTCGTTTTTTCTGTTCAATTTTATAAAATTAGTTTGATAATGTTTTTTACAGTGTTTTAATGCTGTAGAAACACCTTGACTTATTAGATCGATTCTATCTTTCTAACTGACTTTCCGATTTGAATTATTACTAAACGATAATACTTGCGAGCACGTAATCCCTTGTTAACCATTCGATGAGTAGCCTGAGTGCCGCCGCATGGTGGACATAGCAGTGACTCGGCTTTGGTCCCTACCCCACAATGTCGACATGGGCGAGGCGAAACGGAACCTCTTCGCATCCATGCACGGTGATGTTTGCAATATTCGTAAATACCGGTGCGAAAACATCTCTCGTGACTACCTGTCTTCAACCATGCACACTTAACTAGAACCATTATGTTATATATATACTGAGTATAACATAGGGATTTTTATCTCTAATAGGGTGTATCTTCTCATGTCATAAATATATGGTCTCGCGAGAAGTAGTATATAAGGGTCATAATGATTACAAGTTTGGTGTGGAAGCCACCACACGTAGTGAGTGGCTTCCATATAAACTTGTATCATTATGACTCTTATATACTACTCTTGTAGGACCTTGTAGTACTATGTAGTACTATGTAGATGCTGTATACCAGTGTGTGCCACTGTAGACCCTTGTAGAGAACCTTGTAGTACTATGTAGATGCTGTATACCAGTGTGTGCCACTGTATACCCTTGTAGAACCTTGTAGTACTATGTAGTACTATGTAGATGATGTATACCAGTGTGTGCCACTGTAGACCCTTGTAGAACCTTGTAGTACTATGTAGTACTATGTAGATGCTGTATACCAGTGTGTGCCCTTGTATACCCTTGTAGAACCTTGTAGTACTATGTAGTACTATGTAGATGATGTATACCAGTGTGTGCCACTGTAGACCCTTGTAGAACCTTGTAGTACTATATAGTACTATGTAGATGCTGTATACCAGTGTGTGCCCCTGTATACCCTTGTAGAACCTTGTAGTACTATGTAGTACTATGTAGATGATGTATACCAGTGTGTGCCCCTGTATACCCTTGTAGAACCTTGTAGTACTATGTAGTACTATGTAGATGATGTATACCAGTGTGTGCCCCTGTATACCCTTGTAGAACCTTGTAGTACTATGTAGATGCTGTATACCAGTGTGTGCCCCTGTATACCCTTGTAGAACATTGTAGTACTATGTAGTACTATGTAGATGCTGTATACCAGTGTGTGCCCCTGTATACCCTTGTAGAACCTTGTAGTACTATGTAGTACTATGTAGATGCTGTATACCAGTGTGTGCCACTGTAGACCCTTGTAGAACCTTGTAGTACTATGTAGATGCTGTATACCAGTGTGTGCCCCTGTATACCCTTGTAGAACCTTGTAGTACTATGTAGTACTATGTAGATGCTGTATACCAGTGTGTGCCACTGTAGACCCTTGTAGAACCTTGTAGTACTATGTAGATGCTGTATACCAGTGTGTGCCACTGTAGACCCTTGTAGAACCTTGTAGTACTATGTAGTACTATGTAGATGCTGTATACCAGTGTGTGCCACTGTATACCCTTGTAGAACCTTGTAGTACTATGTAGATGCTGTATACCAGTGTGTGCCCCTGTATACCCTTGTAGAACCTTGTAGTACTATGTAGATGATGATGTATACCAGTGTGTGCTTCTGTGTACCCTTGTAGAACCTTGTAGTACTATGTAGTACTATGTAGATGCTGTATACCAATGTGTGCCACTGTAGCCCTTGTAGAACCTTGTAGTACTATGAAGTACCCTATGTAGAATTGTGTACTATAAGATGCTGTATACCAGTGTGTGCCCTGTATTTACCCTTGTAGACTGTAGTATATGTGAAATACTATTTGTAGATGCTGTATACCAGTGTGTGCCCCTGTGTACCCTTGTAGAACCTTGTAGTACTATGTAGATGCTGTATACCAGTGTGTGCCCCTGTATACCCTTGTAGAACCTTGTAGTACTATGTAATACTATGTAGATGATGTATACCAGTGTGTGCCCCTGTGTACCCTTGTAGAACCTTGTAGTACTATGTAGATGCTGTATACCAGTGTCCCGTGCCCTGTAGGACTTGTAAGATCATGTAGTACTTATGTAGTACTTATGTAGATGCTGTATACCAGTGTGTGCCCCATGTAGACCGCTTGTAGAGACCCTAGTAGTACCTATGTAGTACTATGTAGATGATGTATACCAGTGTGTGCCCCTGTGTACCCTTGTAGAACCTTGTAGTACTATGTAGTACTAAGTAGATGCTGTATACCAGTGTGTGCCACTGTAGACCCTTGTAGAACCTTGTAGTACTATGTAGTGTATACCAGTGTGTGCCCCTGTAGACCCTTGTAGACCCTTGTAGCACTATGTAGATGCTGCATACCAGTGCGTGCCCCTGTAGACCATTGTAGAACCTTGTACATGTAGTACTATGTAGTACTATGTAGATGCTGTATACCAGTGTGTGTCCCTGTGTACCCCATAGAAGATTGCACTGTCCCAGTAATTGTCACTGTAGACAGTTGTAGTAATATTTTGAATGCATGTAGACTAGTACACAAACACGCCCGTCAGGGAAAGTGGTATGATTTCTTGACATATCTAGAAACAACTGACAGTCCAGCCAAAAAAACATTACTTAGTTTCTGGAAAGGTACATATCTGAGTATAATATCGCAATTGGTATGTAAATGGCAGCAGAGAATTATTAAGCTAAACATACATACCGTATTTCGCTGTGTATTGCGCCCACTTTTTCACCCGCATTTTTAATCCAAAAGTCACCCTGCGCGTTATAGGTAGGTAGATAAATTTCCAAAACAAATTCAACTGATTTCTGCCAGTTTTATGCATTTTTAGCCAGGTTTTTTGAAAAAAAATCCAGGCTATTGGATTGGCGAAAGCCGGGCGGGCGGGCGGCGTCCATAATCAATGTTAAGTTTTTGTGTTTGAGTCCATTTCTTTGTTACTGTACCACCTAGGACCACCAAACTTTCACAGCTTGATAATCAAGGGGTGCCCACCACATATCACTATCTAACATGTTATCTTTTTTTGAACTTGTCCCATTTTTTCCGCGCAGTCGACTTAGCCATTTTCAATGTTAAGTTTTCCCGTTTACAATGTTAAGTTTTTGTGTTTAAGTCCATTTCTTTGGTACTGTACGTATCATTTTGACTCTTATATACTATACTCAACAAAACTAGAAACGTCCCTGTTTTATAGCCGGTGTAGCTCTGTCTATGTATGCACCACATGTTCAAAGTACATGTATTTTAAACCGTGGCGATGTTCAGAATACGATCGTGTAGAGTTTAGCCGATACACACGGTTTACATAGCGGCCAGTGACCGGAACGTTGATTTCAACTTTTTGCACGTGCACGCTATACTTGTCATCGATAAGGTGATTCAGTTCATGTCGTACCATTCATGCGATAGGGGCTATTCGGAAAATTAAAAAACTTTTTTAATTTTTCACTGTTTTCGATATGCCACGGCTTTCCGGAAAACGAGCGAAATCAGGCAATTGGGATGCTTGCGGGTGGGATGGCCGCCAGGGCGGTCGCGCCTCGGTTTGGTTGCTGTCGGAAGACGATTGATCGTCTGCAGCCCGGTACCAGCAGACTGGGGCTGTTCACGACCGGCAGCGACCTGGTAGGCCTCGTGTAACGACGGCTAGAGCCGATCGTTACATTACGTTGACGCACTTACGTCAACGTCGATTGGCAGCCACAGTCACTGCTAGGTGATACGGTGTCTCAGGGCAGACCATTCGCAACCGGTTACGTCGTAACGCCCAACCAATCCGGGCACGCTGCCCGTACACTGGTCAGATAATGACCCAACGTCACCGTGCTGCCAGACTGTTATGGGCGCGACGTCATCATAACTGGAGAAGGGCTGACTGGAACCGAGTTTTGTTCACCAATGAATCTCGTTCACAGTTAGTCATGCTGACGGAAGATTACGGGTATACAGGCGCAAAAATGAAAGATTCACCGATTGTTGCATTGTTGAGAAGAACAGGTTTGGGGGATGGAGCGTAATGGTCTGGGGTGGGATCATGGGAAACCGGAAGACAGATTTGGTTGTTGTACAAGGCAACATCAATGCACAACGTTATGTTGCAGATGTGCTAAATGCACATGCCTTACCATTTATCCGTCAGCATGGTCCTGGTGTGACATTGATGCACGACAATGCCCGCCCTCACGTAGCCAGGGTCACCACTCAATACTTACAGCAAACAACGTCGACGTCATGCCATGGCCCGCGGTCTCCCCGGATCTCAATCCCATTGAGCACATATGGGATGAGCTGGGCCGCAAAGCACGAGCTAACCATCAGATTGACAATGTTCGTGATCTTACACGGGCGTTACAACGGGAATGGAGGAATTTGCCCAACGCACTGGTATTGCGTTACGTCACGTCGATGCGGCGTAGGATCATTGCATGCATTCATGCAAATGGTGGCCACACTCGGTACTAACGAGATTTACTGAATTTGCCACAATTACTATTGAAATTCCATCTCTAAACATTAAGTAACACATTTCTGAGTTTTTGTGATTTTTGATTTTGACCCCTACCGCCCTTGGCCGGTTATCTCTCGAATATTTAACAAGATATCCAAATGGAATTTATTGGCTTTGATACAGAAATGAATGAACTTGTTTTTCCATTTTGATTTTTAAAAGTAACCCTTTTGGTTTTTGATGAATCTTTCCTTAAACATGGAGGGACGTTTCTAGTTTTGCTCAGTATACTTGACCCATTTTTTCCGCGCAGTCGACTTAGCCATTTTCAATGTTAGCTTTTCGCGTTTACAATATTAAGTTTTCGTGTTTATGTCCATTTCTTTGGTACTGTACCACCTAGGACCACCAAACTTTCACAGCTTCATACTTCAACTATCCAACATGTGACCATTGTTTTACCTTCACCTATTATTTCTACGTAATTGACTTAGCCATTTTCAACGTTAACTTTTTAGCGTACGTCTGGTTAAAGTTTTTTTGTTAAAAGTTTTTCGTTATACTATATATCTGCAACTGCTTCACCTTGAAACTTCACATGGGTGTTTATCATCATCTATATTTTCATTGTACCCCCCAACCGTGCGGCCCCTATGCCCAATGTCAAGGTCAAATTACTTTGAATTTTTTTTTAAAGTTTTTTCGTGTACTATATCTCTGCAACTGCTTCACCCATTACCTTGATACTCCACATGGGTATTTATCATTATTGTCAGCGCGATATCGTCGGCATTTTGGCATACGTCCGTCCGTACGTCCGTGTGTCTGGTTAACGTGTTTTGGTTAAAGTTTTTCCATCTTCTATATCTATTTGTTTAGTGTCTGTGCCTCGCCCCAAGGCGCGACATTCAGGCCACGGCCATCTAGTCTACAAAAAGTGGGTATAATTATGTTATCCAAGTGTCTATGCTTTGAAAAAACCTGGCCTTCATGGCTTTGCCTCGTTTCTTGTTTATCATGCAAAACAAGCCCGGAAACGGAAATATCAGAGATATATTTTTGACAGGTGTCCGCTATGATGTTGAAATACACTACTAGTAGTGGGATACACTAAGCGTAGTAAAAATATGCATCAAATGTGCCGAATAATAAGCAAGATGATCTGGATACACACAAGCCGCAAATGTCATAAGCCCCATTTCTCCACATTGGGCGTTTGGTTTGGTTGTAAATTTTCGAAGTGACGTCACACGTCTGCCATTCTGTGAATAATTAATAAGTGCCCGCTATATAGATATTATCATTTTGTAATCAATATTTTACTGATAGTGACACGCGGTGGTATCCTGTTATTTTCATATGCAAATGAGGCATGCTATTTTGTAATTGTTTATACTAATTAAATGCGTCACCTGAAAAAATAATATTTTCGACAGATTATAAAGTATGATAATTACGCATCAAAAAATAAATACAGATAATAAGTAGTAATGTCCGTTAACATTAACGTTATTGCCCCTGATATCAGTGTGGACATTTACGTCTAATATAACATGTATAATAATGCCAATAACTATGTGGGGTAATGGTGAATGCATGTTTATTTTGCCAAAAAATGTCTCAGATGATGTCCCTGATATAAAGACCATTTTTAGCTCGTCTGCATACCCCCAGCGTCGTCGGCGTCGTCAGCGTCCACAAACTTAACATTGGGTAAATGTCTTATAACTTCTGTTTCCTTTCATGGAACACCTTGTTATTTCATACATGCATTCCTCAGATGACCCTCTATCATGCTGTAGCAAATCCATGACCCACCACCTAGCCCTTACCCCAAGGTCAAGGTCACAAACTTAGCACATTCATAAACTTAACGTTGGGTAAATGTCTTATAACATCTGTTTCCTTTCATGGAACACCTTGATATTTCATACATGCATTCAACTGATGATACTCTATCGTGCTATAGCAAATTATTGACCCACCGCCCATCCCTTACCCCAAGGTCAAGGTCACAAACTTAGCACATTCATAAACTTAACGTTGGGGTAAATGTCTTATAACTTGTTTCCTTTCATGGAACGCCTTGATATTTCATACATGCATTCCTCAGATGACCCTCTATCATGCTGTAGCAAATCCACGACCCACCACCCAACCCTTACCCCAAGATCAAGGTCACAAACTTAGCATGTTCATAAACTTAACGTTGGGGTAAATTTTGTGTAACTTCTGTTTATTTACAGGGAATGCCTTCATATTTCATACATGCATTCATCTGACTCTATCGTGCTATAGCAAATCCATGACACCCCACCCCTTTCCCCAAGGTCAAGGTCACAAACTTAGCACATTCGTAAACTTAACGTTGGAGTAAATGTAACATCTGTTTCCTTTCATGGAACACCTTGATATTTCATACATGCATTCATCTGATGATACTCTATCGTGCTATAGCAAATCATTGACCCATGACCCACCGCCCATCCCTTACCCCAAGGTCAAGGTCACAAACTTAGCACATTCATAAACTTAACGTTGGGTAAATGTTTTTTATAACATCTGTTTCCTTTCATGGAACACCTTGATATTTCATACATGCATTCATCTGATGATACTCTATCGTGCTATAGCAAATCATTGACCCATGACCCACCGCCCATCCCTTACCCCAAGGTCAATGTCACAAACTTAGCACATTCATAAACTTCACGTTGGGGTAAATGTCTTATTACATCTGTTTACTTTCATGGAATGCCTTGATATTTCATACATGCATTCCTCAGATGACCCTCTATCATGCTGTAGCGAATCCACAACCCACCACCCAACCCTAACCCCAAGGTGAAGGTCACAAACTTAGTACGTTCATAAACATAACATTGGGGGAAATGTTGTGTAAGTTCTGTTTCTTTATAGGGAACACTTTTATATTTCATACATGCATTCATCTGATGATCCTCTTTTGTGCTACAGCAAATCCATGACCCACACACCCCTTTCCCCAAGATCAACATCATAAACTTAACGTTGGAGTAAATGTCTTTTTATAACTTCTGTTTCTTTACAGGGAACGCCTTGGTATTTCATACATGCATTTATCTGATGATACTCTATCGTGCTATAGCAAATCCATGACCCACCCCCCACCCCTTTCCCCAAGGTTAAGGTCACAAACTTCGCACATTCATAAACTTAACGTTGGGGTAAATGTCTTATAACATCTGTTTCCTTTCATGGAACGCCTTGATCTTTCATACATGCATTCATCTGATGATACTCTATCGTGCGATAGCAAATCCATGCTATAGCACATTCATACATGCATTCCTCATGTGAATAGCTATCATGCTGTAGAAAATCACCAACTTAGTGCGTTCATAAAATTAACGTTGGGTTAAATTTTGTTTTACTTCTGTTTTCAGGGAGCGCATTGATATTTCATACATGCATTCATCTTAATATGCTATATCATGCTATAGCAAATCCATGACCCACCTTCCACCACTAACCCCAATGTCAAGGTCCACCGCACACCCCTTAACCCAAGGTCAAGTTATATAATATTCATGTTTTTGTATACAACTGTCCCAAGTTTGAGTGAAGGCTGCCAACAGGCGAGCTTCATTGTCTTCTGACAACTCTTGTTGGTCTACTGAGTGGGTATGTACTTTTAATGAAAGTACTTGTCAATTATCAAGAAATTTTTCTTTTCTTTTCAATGTTGCTTTTATTTTATTGTTATTCGGCTGGTTGGGAGCATGCGAAGCATACATTTAACAGCAGCATTCTTCATTACCAGAATCCCAATATACATGCACCCATGAGGTGATGGGTAATTAACAATTGAGATTCACCCGTACCATAATCCCGACTGGATAACTGGTTTGGCTCTCAAGTGCAGCAGGTTACATATGGGATTGATCCCGTTTGCCCGGCCTTAAATGACCTTAGCTTTTGATAGTCTGTTAAACTCCAATAAATCGAATCAAACTATTTGTTTGTCAACCATTTATGGTTGAGGATAACACCCTGTAGTGACTATACTATCAATACATTGTTTCAGTTGGCTCTGGAATTGAAGACTACCGGTATATACCATACATCAGTGATGGCTGTTCCACCATCACAGTTCCAGGCTGGAACCTCTGCCATTCCGGCCACCCAGGTGGAAATCAGTGTCTCATGCAAGTATGTAACATGGTATAGTAGTGCACAACCGCCTGAGATAATCTTGCCAATATGTTAACGTTTCTCGACATCTATTGGCAACCTCAGTTCCCAATCATGCAGTTTGATTGGCTTAGCCTGAGCTGCAGCACAGCTCAGGCTCTGCCAATAAAACTATTTGACTTTGAGCACAATGTTCAAGTACATTGAAATATATTAAAATATTGAGAAGATCAGCACAGGCAAAGATGATCGATTATAATCTAAATTACTCCTTCCATTCTGATGTCAATTATGAAATCTGTATTACTGAAAATAAACTTTATTACCCCACAGGTCAGGCTCTGCCAATAAAACTATTTGACTTTGAGCACAATGTTCAAGTACATTGAAATATATTAAAATATTGAGAAGATCAGCGCAGGCAAAGATGATCGATTATAATCTAAATTACTCCTTCCATTCTGATGTCAATTATGAAATCTGTATTACTGAAAATAAACTTTATTATACCCAAACCCCCCCCCCCGCAACAAAGTTGTGCGGGTTATACTGGAGTCAGCTTGTCCGTCCGTCCGTTCGTCCGTCCATCCGTCCCTGTTTCCGTGTTTCCGTCCGTCACAAAACTTAACAATTGTAAATTTCCTTTTAACTTCTCTTTCCCTTTGCGGAAATCTTTCATATTTTACCCGCCCCTTCTCTGACACTCATACATCATTCTGCGAAATTTCATAGTAACTGATACATAGATATGTGATTTGCTCTTATCACATTATCACATTTAATTTCTTACCAGCTTTCAACACGATCTATGAACACTTCTCAACCTCATTTCTATAGTAAGAAATTTTGATATGTGAAAATAAATGATTTTTCTATCAGATTACTTTTCTAAATGTTATCATGTGGCTGTGACTGAAGAAATTGGGTTGAAGGTTTATGCAACCAGTGTAGACCCAGATCAGGCTGCGTATACGTGCAATCTGCACTGTTTGCTACATGGTTATTGAAACACTATCGTGCTTCTATTCTAGCAAACAGTACATGACCGTATTATGCTGCCACATGTGAAATACCTAGAAGCCAGAAATTGCCCCATTCAAAACAGATTACCCACACACCCATTTCTATAGATTGTACGTCATATTCGATATATAGTCTTCAGAAGTTGATGGGTTGTTTTCCCATTTTTGTTGCGCCTGCTTTAGCAGAAGGTATGACTATAGTCGCCGCTTTTTCTGTCGTCGTTCTCGTCCGTAATGTCAAAAACTTTGTACCAGCTTCGTCATCATGCTATAACTTTAAAATTACTTTACGGATTGCTTCAATATTTGGAAACTTGATGCATGTAAGCATTAAGAACACACTCATGCCACCAATTCACATGTCCTTGACCTTCAAATATTTTGCTGAAACATGTAGCCATTTCTTTTGGTCAAAAACTTAATACAAGCTTCGTCATCATATTAGAACTTTAATGTTACTTTACGGAATGCTTCAATATTTGGACACTTGATACATGTAAGCATTAGGAACACCACTCATGCCGCCAATTCACATTAACTTCACCTTTTTTACCTTCAAACTTTTGCTGAAACACTTAGCCATTTTTTTTGCGTCAAAAACTTTGTACAATCTTCCTCATCCTGCTATAACTTTCATATTACTTGACGCATTCCTTCAATGTTTGGACACTTGATACATGTAAACATTTTGAACACACTAATGCCACCATTCTCATGACCTTGACCTTTTTTACCTTCAAATCTTTGCTGAAACACTTAGCCATTTTTTTTGCGTCAAAATGTTTGTACAAGCTTCTTCATCATGGGATAACTTTAATACTACTTGACGGATTGCTATAATAGTTGGACACTTGATACATGAGAGCATTTGGAACACATTCATGCCGCCATTAACATGAACTGACCTTTTTCACCTTCATATTTTTTTGCGGAAACACTTAGCCATTCTTTTGCGTCAAAAAGTTTGTACAAGTATCTTCATCATCATATAACATTAATATTACTTGATGGATTGCTTCAATATTTGGACTCTTGATACATGTAAGCATTTGGAACACACGCATGCTGCCATTAACATGACCATGACCATGACCATTTAGACCATCACATGGTTGTCGAAAGACTTAGCCCTTTTTTATGTCAACAAGTTTCTTCAAACGTGACCATTTTCGTATGTTAGCACATGTCCATGATCATGTTACGGTCAAATTCTGTTTACCTTTCTGTCAGTTCCCAGTTGTGGTCGATGCTCTGACCAAAAATGTCATACTGGTAAGCCTCATGTCTCTACATATGTGTCTGTTACTGGAGAAATGGGGCTTATAGCATTTGTGACCAGCGCAGATCCGGCTGACTAGCCTTCTCATCCACACAGGCTGATCAGTGTCGGCAATGTTGTTTACCATTTGGTCAGTGAACCAACCGTCACTACTAGCAAACAGCATAGGCCCTTATCAGTCTGCTAGAATGTGCTAGAAGATGAAAACATTGACTAGCCACAAATATCATAGCTATGATTGGAGAAATGGGGCTTTGCGACCAGTGTAGATCCATATCAGCCTGTGCATCCACACAGTTTCAGCATTAAATCAATGAAACACCTGTCATGTTTCTAAACAACAATATAGATTGTTTCCATTGTACATGAGTGTGCTATTTGATCAGGAGCTACACTGGTCAAAAATCCCATTTCTCCAGTCACAACCACATATGATGATCATCCTTATTACAGAGGCCTGCGTGACTGTGACACCTTCTCCAAGTCTGACCCAATATGTGTCCTCTTCACCAAAGACATCAAGTCAAACCAGTATTTTGAGGTATGTAACTCTGATTTTTTTGCCACGGTTCTTTAATTCATGTATTCGTACCTACGACCAGAGTAGCGTTAGATCAGCACCCATAATTCTAATATATACTGAGAATATACTCCATTCTCATGCTCTAAATCAGCAAATCTGATTGGCCGAACTCGGTCAATCAGATTTCTGATTTTGATGATGAGTCCTGATGTCATGATACATCTATCAGGTCAGGCACACACTGTTCACTGTTCTTGGAATAAATGGAGTAGTAATTATCTGCTCAACAGCTTTGTATCTTCTGACAGATGTTTAGACTGTAAATAACGACCAATCTACAGAGGCATGAATTTGACGGCCAAGCAGTCGGTTGGGAACATGCAAATGGTAAATTTAACGGTGGTTTTCATCCTTATTGGGATCCCGATATCCCTGGTTTTGGTACATTTTTGGCTTCCTCGTTACTTGAGAGTTGAATCCGGTTATACGCATTATAAAAGTAGTGGGATTAGTACTAATCATATTACATTTAGGGAATGAGACTAAGTGACTGGTGTGGTGAGGATCTGGCACCAGGTCAGGTTATTTTATTTTCAGGGCTGAATAAATATTTTGCTGTAAATATTCAGCTCTGATTTTTGGATTTTCCCCCTACTACAACAGGTAAAATATGAGATTCGACCCCGTTAACCCAGCGTAAAATGACAGTAGCTGCTGACAGGCCGTTAAACACTATTAAATGAAACTGAAATGAAATTGACAGCGAAGCAATGTCTGAGAAGGGGATACAATTACATTTGAGAAATGGTGTTTGTGTGATTTGTGGCCAGTGTAGCTCCTGATCAAACAGAGCACACTCCTGTAGCCTAATAATGATCTGTATTGTGTGTTTGTAATATAACGGATGTTTCATTGATGGAATGGTGAACATTGCAGATCCTGATCAGACTGTGCGGATGCGCAGGCTGATCTGGATCTACACTGGTCGCAAAACCAATAAGTCCTATTTCTCCAGTCACAGCCAGATATGACCTTGCTGTGAACAGACCATCAATTCCGCAAAATGTTTATCATCTTTATTTTTAATAATATTCCTCCAGTCACAGCCACATTTTATAAATCAAAAGCAATAAGGGGAGATAACCTATAATATTGGTCCATTATTCAGCTTGGCAGGACGGAGATGATAAAGGACAATCTGAATCCAGACTTTGTGAAGAAGTTTGTCATCAATTACTACTTCGAGGAGAGCCAGAAGCTCAAGTTTGAAGTGTGAGTACATGAATGTATAGATGATCTTAATAAAATAAATGAATAAAATAGAGGATCTTACATGTGTGTTGTTTTAATATATTTATTATAACACGATTACTGTTTTCACAATAACGAGGCCAAGTTTCTTAATATTGAATCAGTCAACGAGTTTAATTAATATCATATTAAATCAAAACAAATGTTTGATTATGTTTATTGCATAAGCACACCATCATACACTGAAGCTGTACTGATCACCTACCATGTGTCTATAATTCCAGCACAAAAATATTTACACAATTCCCTAACATTTGATTGGGCCCGTAGCAAGTCTCTGTCCAAAATTTATATCCCATTAAACTCCCACGCCGAGCTACTTTCCGTAACCGTGAGGCGCAGTTAATATAATTCTTAAGAAAACGGAAAATAAACACATTTTCTTGATGAATTTATTTCAAATGCTGGAATTATAAGGAATGAATGGCCTTTTTGTGGAATTTATCGGGGATATAAACTTGGAAAATTCGCGGGAATACTGGACAAGGCCTTCCGGCCTTCAAGTTCGTCCAGTATTCTCGCGACTTTTCCAAGTTTATAACCCGATAAATTCCACAAAAAGGCCATTCATTCCTATAGTAGCTGTCTGATTTACATAGTTATTACATCAGTGCATTATGATTTTAATACAATCTATACTATGTTTTTACAATGTGAATGGCCATTTTATGCAGTAATACTCCATTTTGTATTCCCATTGTTCTGAGATGTATAGTACCAGATTCCATGTTTATAAAACTTTCTGAGTATGCTCGCCAAATTTGTAGTCAATATCATACAGTTTGATTGATCGAGACTGAGCACAGCTCACTCTCAATTTTGTTTCTTGATTATTCCATTTTGTAATAAATACTAGAATTTATCACGATTAGATTGTATAAAATGATGATTTAGTAACAGTAACTGGAACATGAATTTTCTTGCAGGTATGACGTTGACTCCAATCGAGCAACTCTGTCAGATCATGTAAGTATACAGAGCTCCAGATAAGGTGCGTATTGACTTATTGTACGCACTTATTTTAGCATAATACGCATTGATTCTCAAAAGTGGGAGTACAAAATACGCATTGATACGCATTTGACAATACGCATTGATTTTCCAATTGAGTAGTGAATATTATGTAATCAAGTTAAAAATTTACTTAGTTGAGCTGCAAAAAGCAAACAGTGTTTCCTTTTTGCAGCTCAAATAAATGAATGGGGAGACATATTGTTTTTGGCTTGGTTGTCTGTCCGTCCGTCCGTCCGTCCGTCCGTCCGTCCTTCCGTCCGTCTGTCTGTCACAAATTTTTTTGTGTCATGCATATCTTCAAAAGTTTTTGAGTTACTGTCGTGAAACTTTACAGGAATACTTGTCATCGTGTGAAGTTGCGCACCTGGGGTTTTAGATGCAGATTCATCCAGTATTCACGGAGTTATGGCCCTTGACTTAGTGAAAAGTGGGGGATTTTCAACTTGTGTCGCGCGTATCTCCAAAAGTATTTCAGTTAGCGTCGCGAAACTTTACAGGAATACTGGTCATCGTGTGAAGTTGTGCACCTGGGGTTTTAGATGCGGATTCATCCAGTATTCATGGAGTTATGGCCCTTGACTTAGTGAAAAGTTGGGATTTTCAACTTGTGTCGCTTGTATCTCCAAAAGTATTTCAGTTAAGAGTCGCGAAACTTTACAGGAATACAGGTCATCATGTGAAGTTGCGCACCTGGGGTTTTAGATGCGGATTCATCCTGTATTTACGGAGTTATGGCCCTTGACTTAGCGAAAATTGGGGATTTTCAACTTGTGTCGCGCGTGTCTCCAAACAAATGTATTTCAGTTAGAGTCGTGAAACTTTACAGGAATATTGGTCATCATGTGAAGATGCACACCTGGGATTTTAGATGCGGATTCATCCAGTATTCACGGAGTTATGGCCCTTGACTTAGTGAAAAGTGGAGATTTTCAACTTATGTCGTGCTTATCTCCAAAAGTATTTCAGTTAGAGTCGTGAAACTTTACAGGAATACTGATCATCGTGTGAAGTTGCGCACCTGGGGTTTTAGATGCAGATTCATCCAGTATTCATGGAGTTATGGCCCTTGACTTAGTGAAAAGTGGGGATTTTCAACTTGTGTCGCGCGTATCTCCAAATGTATTTCAGTTAGAGTCGCGAAACTTTACAGGAATACTGGTCATCGTGTGAAGTTGCGCACCTGGGGTTTTAGATGCGGATTCATCCAGTATTCACGGAGTTATGGCCCTTGACTTAGTGAAAAGTGGGGATATTCAACTTGTGTCGCACGTATCTTCAAAAGTATGCAGAAAATACAAGCTAGCTACATATATGCTGTTGCTGCCTTAAATTCTACTTTTCCAAGTCCTGATAACATGCAGTTGTGGTATTCGGGCAGACATATGTTTTTGTCTGAAAAACAATCCTATAGTTTTTAGTTGTTTTTATTGTTTTATACAATTTACATATAATGAAATGCACAAACAATGGATGGTAATGTCAGTACGGACAAAGTCCCCTGGATGAAGCCCCCAGATACAATCTCACAATCAAGGCACCGTCACTATTCTGGAACAGGTAGGTATAGTTCAACATTATGCATCAGGTTCAAGATCCGATTTTAGAGTTCCGTTAATCAACTCCGGTTTCCGCCATGATGATAGTGACGTTCTTATGACGTCGTAAAGTTACTTGGAACTAGAATATACAGCCTACTTGGGCAGATGGGGTTTTAGATGCGGATTCATCCAGTATTCACGGAGTTATGGCCCTTGACTTAGTGAAAAGTGGGGATATTCAACTTGTGTCGCACGTATCTTCAAAAGTATGCAGAAAATACAAGCTAGCTACATATATGCTGTTGCTGCCTTAAATTTTACTTTTCCAAGTCCTGATAACATGCAGTTGTGGTATTCGGGCAGACATATGTTTTTGTCTGAAAAACAATCCTGTAGTTTTTAGTTGTTTTTATTGTTTTATACAATTTACATATAATGAAATGCACAAACAATGGATGGTAATGTCAGTACGGACAAAGTCCCCTGGATGAAGCCCCCAGATACAATCTCACAATCAAGGCACCGTCACTATTCTGGAACAGGTAGGTATAGTTCAACATTATGCATCAGGTTCAAGATCCGATTTTAGAGTTCCGTTAATCAACTCCGGTTTCCGCCATGATGATAGTGACGTTCTTATGACGTAAAGTTACTTGGAACTAGAATATACAGCCTACTTTGGCGGATGGGGCCAATATCACATGGGTGAACGTCCTTCGAGACTCATCTCGTCCTTGGACGGAATGACGTCACCGGAATGATGCCCCACTTGATACGCCCTTGGTCCAATCGGAGCAGAGTCCCCGCTGGTACACGGTGTCATGTTGTGGACTCCAGAATAAATAGATGTTGCATACTGGTTCTACGCGTATTCACCAGATGGACGTGCAGTCGCTGGTTCACTGGCTGGCTGGCTGGCTGGCTGACTGTCTGGCTGGCTTACTGGCTGGGACTACAAAACACCAATGGTGTTGTTACCAGAATGTAACGTGTTGTAGTCTCAATAATAGTCACAGTAGTGCACATGAAATCAATATTATGATTGCATGGCAATACTAAACAACATCATATGAGCCGCGTCGCGAGAAAACCTGTCTTCGCGAGTCTGACGACGTCACAAGATATGACGTAATTTCAGCCAAGATTTCCAATTATCGACGTTTGTCAGACCGCCATGTTAGGTTTGTTCCGTTGTGTTAACGTTATCCAATGAACATAATATATCTATAATCGTCGTATGTGTGTGAAAGAAATGAAACAGTCCTCGATCTGTCATGGATCCTGTCTGAGAATGTATTAGATGAACATTAGACTGCCGTACATGGTCGTACGATTGAAATCCACCATTTTCATTCGAAACTGGCACATCTTATATTACGTTTTTATTAACAATATTAATGGTGTAAGGGTAATTTTCTTTTATTATTTTGCTGCCGATATCACATATAAAAATGTTTGTCTGTTATTGATATGTGTTTTTAGCTCACCTGAGCGAAGCTCATGTGAGCTATTATTACCGCAATGTGTCCGTCGTCCGTCATTGTCGTCCGTCGTCGTCATCCGTGAACATTTTCAAATGTCTTCTCCTCGGTAACCATTGTGCCTATAGTCACCAAACTTCATGGTCATGGTCCTTAGGTAGGGACAAATTGTTAAAATGACGTCATTATGTAATCCAAGATGGCCGCCGTCTAAAAATAGCACAAATTCTTCAAAAATCTTCTTCTCAAGAACCGCCAACCGGATTTCGACAAAACTTGGTAGGAATGATCGAAGTACAATGCTCTTTCAAAGTTGTTAAAATGGTGACCCCGGGGTCAAAAATGGGCTTGGCCCGTGGGGTCAAATTGGGGTCAAATTTTATTTTTGACCGAATATGGTCACGTTATATATCAAATCGAAGGTATCAACGAGGCGATCACTCTCGTGCATTTTTTGTCGAAATCTGATGGTTATGTCATCCAAGATGGCCGCCGAAAGGTCAAAAGGTCGTTCTTTTATTAGAGATTTCAAAATTCTTCTTGACATGAACCACTTGGCCCATGGAAGCCAAACTTAAATGTTATGGTCCATGGGTGAAGCCTTTTCAGATTTGTTAAAATGTAGGTCATCGCTAATCCAAAATGGCCGCCGTCTAAAAATAGCATAAATTCTTAAAAAATCTTCTTCTCATGAACCGCTAGCCGGATTTCGACGAAACTTGTTAGAAATGATCGATGTACAATGCTCTTTCAAAGTTGTTAAAATGGTGACCCCGGGGTCAAAAATGAGCGTGGCCCGTGGGGTCAAATTGGGGCCAAATTTTATTTTTGACCGAATATGGTCATGTCTATATCAAATCGAAGGTATCAAAGAGGCGATCGCTCTGGTACATTTTTTGGATGGTCATATCATCGAAGATGGCCACCAAAAGGTCAAAAGGTCGTTCTTTTATTACCGTTCTTTTATTACCTTTTTATTAAGAGATTTCAAAATTCTTCTTCACACGAACCGCTTGGCCCATGGTGGCCAAACTTCACAGTTATGGTATATGGGTGAAGCCTTTTCATATTTGTTAAAACGGAGGTCGTCGCTAATCCAAGATGGCCGCCGTCTAAAAATAGCACAAATTCTTAAAAAATCTTCTTTTCATGCACCGCCAGCCGGATTTCGACGAAACTTGGTAGGAATGATCGATGTACAATGCTCTTTCAAAGTTGTTAGAATGGTGACCCCGGGGTCAAAAATGGGCGTGGCCCGTGGGGTCAAATTTTATTTTTGACCGAATATGGTCATGTCTATATCAAATTGAAGGTATCAAAGAGGTGATCGCCCTGGTACATTTTTTTGTCGAAATTGGATGGTCATGTCATCCAAGATGGCTGCCGAAAGGTCAATAGGTTGTTCTTTTATTAGAGATTTCAAAATTCCTCACACGAACCGCTTGGCCCATGGTGGCCAAACTTCACAGTTATGGTCCATGGGTGAAGCTTTTTCAGATTTGTTAAAATGGAGGTCGTCCCTAATCCAAGATGGCCGCCGTCTAAAAATAGCACAAATCTTAAAAAATCTTCTTCTCATGAACCGCCAGCCAGATTTCGACGAAACTTGGTAGGAATGATCGATGTAGAATGCTCTTTCAAAGTTGTTAAAATGGTGGCCCCGGGGTCAAAAATGGGTGCGGCCCGTAGGTTAAAATTTTATTTTCGACCGAATATGCTCATGTCATATATCAAATTGAAGGTATCGATGAGGCGTTTGCTCTGGTGCAATATTTGTCGGAATCGGATGATTATGTCATCCATGATGGCCGCCAAAAGGTCCATTTATTCGAGATTTTGAACGTCTTTTTCTCAGGAACCACATGGCCGATGCTGGCCAAACTTCATAGTAAGTTAAGATCCTTGGGTGAAGCATTTTCAGATTTGGTAAAATGAGAGTCATCGCATAATCCAAGATGACTGCCATCTAAAAATAGCACAGTTTTTTTTAAAACACATATGAACTCAACGTCACATTCTCCTCTGGTGTTCATGGAGTCAGGTGAGCGAATTAGAGCCATCATGGCCCTCTTGTTTAGTGTCCATGCCTCGCCCCAAGGTGTGACATGTAGGCCGCGGCCATCTAGTTACAGTAGTTACATCGACAACCTTTTCTCATAGGTATGTACATCAATAACCCCTGATCTATATTTGACCTTGACCTACATTTCCTCTTCAATTACTTACTTAATTCATTTTGGTTAAGGTTTTTAGTCAACCTTCTATATGGAATACTACTGGCCCTACACCCACCATACTTGGACAACTTCATCTCCAAAAGATGTACATCAACAACCCCTGATCTATATTTGACCTTGACCTACATTTCCTCTTGAATTACTTACTTAATTCCCCTTGGTTAAGGTTTTTAGTCAAGCTTGTAGATGGAATACTCATGGCCCTACACCAACCATACTTGGACAACTTCATCTCCTAGTGATGTACATCAATAATCCCTGACCTATATTTGACCTTGACCTACTTTTAACCTTGAATTACTTAGTTATTTCCCCTTGGGTAAGATTTTTTAGTCAAGCTTGTATATGGAATACTCCTGGCCCTACACCAACCAAACTTGGACAACTTCATCTCCTAGTGATGTACATCAACAACCCCTGACCTATATTTGACCTTGACCTACATTTAACCTTGAATTACTTACTTAATTCCCCTTGGTTAAGGTTTTTAGTCAAGCTTGTAGATGGAATACTCATGGCCCTACACCAACCATACTTGGACAACTTCATCTCCTAGTGATGTACATCAATAATCCCTGACCTATATTTGACCTTGACCTACTTTTAACCTTGAATTACTTAGTTATTTCCCCTTGGGTAAGGTTTTTAGTCAAGCTTGTATATGGAATACTCCTGGCCCTACACCAACCATACTTGGACAACTTCATCTCCTTGTGAGTACTCCTTGTGATGTACATCAACAACCCCTGACCTATATTTGACCTTGACCTACATTTAACCTTGAATTACTTAGTTAATTCCCCTTGGTTAAGGTTTTTACTCGACCTTGGTTAAGCTTTTTACTCAAGCTTGTACATGGAATACTATTGTGCATACCTTGACCTACATTTAACCTTAAATTACTTACTTAATTCCCCTTGGTTAAGGTTTTTGTCGCGCCCGCTTGCGGAAAGCGCGATATAGTCGGCACTTTGGCGTACGTACGTACGTATGTACGTATGTACGTATGTACGTATGTTCATACGTATGTACGTACGTACGTGTGTCCGGTTAAAGTTTTTGGTTAAGTTGTTTGGTTTAAGTTTTTTGGTTAAAGTTTTTGGTTAAGTTCTTTGGTTAAAGTTTTTGGTTTAGTTTTTTGGTTAAAGTTTTTGGTTAAAGTTTTTCGTTATACTATATCTCTGCAACTGCTTTGCCCATTACCTTGAAACTTCACATGGGTGTTTATCATCGTGTATATTTTCATTCTACCTCCCTCCCGTGCGGCCCCTGTGCCCAATGTCAAGGTCAAATTACTTTGAAGTTTTTGGTTAAGTTTTTTTTGTTAAAGCTTTTGGTTAAGTTTTTTGGTTAAGTTTTTTGGTTAAAGTTTTTCGTTATACTATATCTCTGCAACTGCTTTGCCCATTACCTTGAAACTTCATATGGGTGCTTATTATCATCTATATTTTCATTCTACCCCCCTCCCGTGCGGCCCCTGTGCCCAATGTCAAGGTCAAATTACTTTGAAGTTTTTGGTTAAGTTCTTTGGTTAAAGTTTTTGGTTAAGTTTTTTGGTTAAAGTTTTTGGTTTAAGTTTTTTGGTTAAAGTTTTTCGTTATACTATATCTCTGCAACTGCTTTGCCCATTACCTTGAAACTTCACATGGGTGTTTATCATCATCTATATTTTCATTCTACCCCCCTCCCATGTGGCCCCTGTGCCCAATGTCAAGGTTAAATTACTTTGAAGTTTTTGGTTTAAGTTTTTTAATTTTTTGGTTAAAGTTTTTTGGTTAAGTTTTTTGGTTAAAGTTTTCGTTATACTATATGTCTGCAACTGCTTTGCCCATTACCTTGAAAACTTTCACATGGGTGTTTATCATCATCTATATTTTCATTCTACCCCCCTCCCGTGCGGCCCCTGTGCCCAATGTCAAGGTCAAATTACTTTGAAGTTTTTTGGTTAGTTTTTTGGTTAAAGTTTTTGGTTAAGTTTTTTGGTTAAAGTTTTTTGTTATACTATATCTCTGCAACTGCTTTGCCCATTAACCTTCAAAACTTCACATGCGTGTTTTTATCATCATCTATATTTTCATTCTACCCCCCTCCCTTCCCGTGCGGCCCCTGTGCCCAATGTGAAGGTCAAATTACTTTGAAGATTTTTGGTTGAAGTTTTTTTGGTTTAAAAGTTTTTGGTTAAGTTTTTTGGTTAAAAGTTTTTTGTTTGTTAAATACTATATCTCTGGCAAATTTTGGCTTTGCCCAATTACCCTTTTTTTTTCAAATAACTTCACATTTGCGTTGTTTAGCTTCATCTAATATTTTATTCCTACCCCCCTCCCGTGCGCCCCTGTGCAACAATGTTGAAGGTCAAATTACTTTGCCCGGTTTTGGTTAAGTTTTTTGTGTTAAAAAGTTTTTGGTTAAAATGTTTTTTGGTTTTAAAGTTTTTTTTTGGGTAAAAAAAAAAAATTAAAAAGGTTTTGGTTTATAGTTTTTTGTTTAAAGTTAGTTTTTTGTTTATAACCTATATTCTGCAATGCTTTGCCCAAATTTTACCTTGAAAAACTTCTCATGGGTGTTTAATCATCATTATATTTTCATTCTACCCCCCTCCCCGTGCGGTGGCCCCTGTGCCCAATGTCAAGGTTCAAATTACTTTGAAGTTTTTTGGTTAAGTTTTTTTTTGGTTAAAAGTTTTTTGGTTAAGTTTTTTTGGTTAACGTTTTTTGGTTAAAAAGTTTTTGGTTAAGTTTTTTTGGTTTTTTAAATTTTTTGTTCGTTAAATACATATTCTCTGCAACTGCTTTGCCCATTACCTTGAAACTTCACATGGGTGTTTCTATCATTCATCTATATTTTCATTCTAACCCCCCTTGGTGGGCGGCCAGCCCCTGTGCCCAATGTCAAGGTCAAATTACTTTGAAGTTTTTGGTTAAGTTTTTTTTTCGGCCCTCTCTGCGGATGCTTCGGGATATAGTCGCCCCACTTTGTCGTACGTACGTAGTATGTACGTACGTGTGTCCGGTTAAAGTTTTTGCTTAAGTTTTTTGGTTAAAGTTTTTCGTTATACTTTATACTTTTTTTGTTAGTGTCCATGCCTCGCCACAAGGCGCGACATGCAGGCCGCGGCCATCTAGTTACTCAACCTTGGTTAAGGTTTTTAGTCAAGCTTGTAGATGGAATACTATTGTGCATACAGACACCATACTTGGATAACTTTTTCTCATAGGGATGTACATCAATAACCCCTGACCTTTATTTTACCTTCACCTACATTTAACCTTCAATTACTTGGTTAATGTTTATAGTAAAGCTTGTATAATGGAATACTTCTGGGCCTACATCAACCATACTTGGACAACTTCATCTCCTAATGATGTACATCAATAATCCCTGACCTATATTTGACCTTGACCTACTTTTATCCTTGGATTACTTAGTTATCTCCCCTTGGTTACGGTTTTTAGTCAAGCTTGTATATGGAATACTCCTGGGCCTACAGCAACCATACTTGGAAAACTTTATCTCCTAGTGACGTACATCAATAATCACTTGGTTAATGTTTTTAGTCAACCTTGGTTAAGGTTTTTATGCAGGCCGCAGCCACCTTCTTTGTCAAGCTATGTGTACATCGACAACCCTCGTAAATCTCCTACAGCTCTTGTTTATTATGCCACCGGGTTTCGAAGAAACGGGTGGCATATAGTGTTTGGACCGTCCGTCCGTCTGTTTGTCCATCTGTCCGTCTGTCTGTCCGTCCGTCCGTCCGTCCGTCCGTCCGTCCGTCACACTTTTCGGTTGACCAATTTGTCACAGTTTCTCAAATACATGTATGCTGCAGGTGGCATCCGTGTTCGACAGACGCATTTCTTGTTTACATACAGATGGTCGGCAGCATATTTGTAGGCCGTTGTAACCTGGCACCGGTTTCCGCACAACTATATGTTTCAGATCTGTAGCCGATTTCATCAAAATTGCAAAGTATACCTATCTAGCAAAGTATACTTTGAGGGAATAATCACTGATTTTTCCGAAATGCATTATTTCATATAGAACTAATGATTGCATATATTTGATGATTAAAACTATGCAGAATTATTATAATGTAACAAATTCAGTATAATAAAAATTAATACATTTACAGTGAACTTCGATCGCTCGAACCGGCAACGGAATCGAGTTTGAGTTCGAGCGATGCATAGTTCGAGGGAATGAAGTTTCAAAAATGTACTGTCACATTCAGTCAATAAAATCACTTATGTGAATATATGAGATGACCGATGTGACATGCCATTGTATATGCATTACATTTGGAGGGAGAAATGAAAAATAACAAATACAATTGTAAAGTTGCTGTTTTATTCAATATTTACATGTAATTATACGTCAAATAAACCGCTATGTTCCACTTTGCGTCTATACATAATACTGGTATTCCCAGTGCCTAAAAATAGCACATAGCACAGTGGTTGGAATAAATATACAAACGGAAAATATAAATGAAACAATGTCAGTATACAATTATAAACACTATAAATTAACGCCTGAAGAATTCCATGATCTCGGTTTGTTTGGTATTGGCACATCTTCTGTCAAAGTTAAATTTTAAGTAAATAAACGTTTGTTCATGACACATAACGCATTCAAGTCCTTTTGTCTTTTATAACGCCCGTAATTCTCAGCCGCTATTGTTTGCGATTCGTGATTTAATGTCATCCCGCGTCAAGGGAAACTACTCAACGCGACCGCCCGCAATGGTGGAATTCGCACCTCGTTAGACCAAATTCAGCAAAAAAAAAACCAGCTGATCACAGACTTACCTGTTCGAGTTATTAGCGGTAAATACCACTGTTTGACTAATCCACAGGTTCGACTGTTCGAGTAATTCAGTTTAAGGTGTTTTATTACATGAATTATATAGGAAATTTGCCGGGACTGTCGAACCAGTTCGAGTTTTCCATGGTGTTCGAGCAAGACCTGTTCTAGTTATCGAAGTTCTACTGTATCTTAAAATTGAAAATTTCTCCCTCAAAGTATACTTTGCTAGGAAAGTATACTTTGCAATGTTGGTGAAATCGGCTACAGGTTAACTCAACGCGAATTTTCAGTTTATTGCCCAATTCTTTCTTTCTAATATACATGTAATGTATAAAATTAACATTTATCACAACCTTTACCTGCAAAAACAACAAAGCCATGGATGTTACAATGTCTCATTTGTGCATATGCACCGTCTGATCAGAACATAGGATGTCCGCCATTCAGTCACTAGGGAATCCTTTATTGATATTGACAGGATATGGGTCGCCGATCGTACATTTATTGCAGATATTGTAAGGTCTGTTTTTTTTCAGCAGGTTGTCCAAATACAGCTGTAAGCAGGACGATATCGTGAACATTCGACATTTCTGTTGTCTGAATATGAAAAGCTTAAATCTGAATGCACACTGACGTGTGTGTCGTGTTAATATAAGAAATAGATATGGTGGGATGATATTTCAAAGCAACATATGTTGGAGACATTAGTATCATGGACTGTGATCTGCACCACTTGAGGATATTTTTTATTTTTTGCAAAATGACCCCCTTTTCTGTATAATGGAAGTCTCAAACTTAAAGGTACATGCCCACTCAGTAGGCACAAAATGTTCTTTATAGGAATTAAATAAGTGTATAAGTGTGTCATTATTCCACCAATTCTAAAAATTACAAGTGCCAGCTATACAGATATAATCATTTAGTAATATTTATTTTACTGATAGTGACTCGCGGTGGTCTCAGGCTATTTTCATATGTAAATGAGGCATGCTATTGTTTAGTTATTTATACTAATTAAATGCGTTACCTGGAAAAATAATAGTATAGACAGATTATAACGTATGATCAATGCGCATCAAAAAATAAATACAGATAATAAATAGTAATGTCCGTTAACATTTTACGGAAACACGGTTATTGCCCCTGATATCAGTGTGGAAATTTTACATCTGATATAAAATGTTTAATAATGCCAATCAATGGGTGGGCTCATAAATGGTGAATGAATCTTTATTTTGCTAGAAAATGTATCAGATGTCTCCGATATAAAGAACCTTTTGTGCCTACTGAGTGGGCATGTACCTTTAACATGAAACAGTTCATTTCAGTTACTTAGGGGGTTACGTGTTAATCGTCAAAGGTTATAGCAGCATTGTCAATGAACAAATAGCAGTTTGGAAAAACTTTTAAAAATCTAATATCATATCCACAGGAATCTTCGGAATGTCAAATTATTGGTGGATTAACTGTGCAGTTGGTCATGGACATGCACAGACGGACGGATGGATTGACGCGTCCACACATGGACAACGTGTCATTACTGGCATTTAGCTCATTTAATTTATGAAGTATCTCCCCTGTGTATCACAGTCTATTATAGTATACATATCAAGTAAAATAAAATACACAGTCTTCGGATTTTGATCAAATACCATAGTGTGTATTGTGATAATACAAATAGAAAATTTGCATTATGGAAAGCAAAACAAGATATAAAACGAGGAGGCAGTGGTCATGCCCCCCCCCCCCCCCCTCCACCCACACACGGAAAGAAAATTACGAGTATTTATTATAAAATCTAAAAAATATTTACAAATAGAGCAGATTCTGATGACACGGCTCGTTATGAGTTGGCTCATCTGTGTCTACACGGTTTTGTTGAAACTTTCGAATTAAGTCGGGTTACCACATCTTTGACACACTTCCTGGTGTTGTTTCTGTATTAACACAGCTAGTGTGCAAGGTATGTGCATGAGGATGTGATAAATAAGTTGGATAAATAAGTTGGATCACGTTTTTGTATGAATAATATCGCCTAGCATTACAGGATCCAGATCGGGATTAGAGATTTCATTATTCTTCTTCACACGAACCGCTTGGCCCATGGTGGCCAAACTTCACAGTTATGGTCCATGGGTGAAGCTTTTTCAGATTTGTTAAAACAGAGGTCATCGCTAATCCAAGATGGCCACCGTCTAGAAATAGCACACATTCTTAAAAAATCTTCTCATGAACCGCCAGCCGGATTTCGACAAAACTTGGTAGGAATGATCGATGTAGAATGCTCTTTCAAAGGTGTTAAAATGGTGACCCCGAGGTCAAAAATGGGCGTGGCCCGTGGGGTCAAATTTTATTTTTAACCGAATATGCTCGTGTCATATATCGTGCCCGTGGGGTCAAATTACTAAAGCTAAAGCTCGCCCCAATAAAGCTGTCTAAGGCTCAACCAAATATATTTTATATTCGACGGCACTAACCATGTATTTACTATATATACTGTAACGTCGTTTGACGTGGCTTTTACATGACATCTCATTTGCTCAAACGACCTGAATAGTGGTGTTGTATAAAATATAATATCTTAATGAATATTGCAGATATCATGATCAAATAAAAAGTATTCAATTCATCATACAAATACATTTGTCATAGTAACAAAATGTTAATTTGACCAAGAATTTCCCGAAGACAGGTTTTCTCGTGACGCGGCTCATATATTACAATGATGAAACCTGATAAATTGCAATGTACACAAAGATATTTTTACTAATTGGAAGAAGGGGGCTGATGGAATTCATAAGTTGGAGAATGCAATATAACACATTAATGAACAGCCACTATATCTAGTGTACCCAACGATATATATGTTCACAGCCGTACATGTGAATACAGACGTCATTCACAGTTATTTACCATTAGTAAACAAACATTTAATTGCGACAGGCCTTACCCTGATCAGACTGCCCGTGTCCAACTGTGCTAACTTAATAAATAGCAACTGTGCCAAGTATTTTCCTGTGCAGACTCACAGTATTACATTACTAATGATAAACACTGTAGACTCTAATCAGACTGTAGGATTCCACAGGCTGACCCAAAGCATCAGTGATTGAAATAAATTATACTTCACATCATGTCCTTATTGCAGCTTACTGACGTATAAATAAGTGCATTTAGAGCAGAACTGTCTGATTTGGTCTATCCTGGTCGCAATAGCATTTACAATATTTACAATACACTGTGAACGTACATGACTTAATAAAATGAATGTACAGACGACTGGGTTAGGAGTTTACATGTGTTCCCCATAGAGTAAATGAAAGTCGTCCGGAAAATTCACGTTACAATTGTGACATGTTAAAATTGGCAATATTCTCATGTATTGTACAGGGCGCAGAACTGATATTGGACTGAATCATAATAAAAAATTCATAGCTAATTTTAGTAAACATTTCAATCGTGTTCGCCCTTCGTTTACAAATAGAATAAATTGCTACTGCAATTAGTCGGAGTGACATGCAAAAAAACACATGAGAATAATATGCCATTACAATACTCACGGAATGCTCCCACGTGCCAGACCAGTAATCGTTATCATTTACACGTAAACACGACGTATTAATGAATCAGTTCGATTTGATTAAGGGAGATAATTTACATCGGCGGATACATGCCATACGGCTTTTATTGACCAAGTATTTGGTCGAAATGGGTCCAAATAACTCAGGTAAATGAAATAGGGCAGTATTATCGAGGATACGATAACAATGCGGAGAATTGCCGGTCTTGGCAGGATTCAGACTTAAATGGCAGCATTAGAAAGTAACTGAAAAACATAATATTATGTACTCACCAATTCCCAGTGATTGCTTGCGACCAATGTGTTCACAAGAATATTTGAGTGTCCGACTGCTAGAATATGGTTTGTGATAATATATGGGCCGCGCTCTGTGAAAACCGGCCTTAATGACAAAATTTTCGATTTGCATTTGTTTACATTTTCTGATGCGGACACCTGTCAAAAACAATATTCTGAAAATAAACTGCAATTATGTTTAATATTTTTTGTTTTATCTAACTTTTTTGTAGCACCATGTCATGATGTGAATCACGCACGAAAAAAAACGTAACTTCATCAAGAAAATGACGTTATTGAAACGGCGACGTTTGTACAATGCAACTCAACAGCCTACAGTAGAAATGAGTGTTCATAGACTCATTGACTGTGCTTGCTGTACACTGTATTTGCTGATAAGTACACTAAATGTATCTAGTGTTAGTATGTATACTATCAAACATTCATCAGAATAAAACTATGATATGTACATGTAGTGAACAAAACAAACTCACAACTATCGATTTTAAATCTATAATTAGCCGACCTGTGGCATCGTAATTTGCCAGCATCGCCATAATAGATTCATATAAGTGTATCGTCAGAAAAATACATTGTAATTATTTCAGAATTGACGTAATTTACAGTTAATTGTGACGTCATTTATTGATTTAGACAATACGTCACCAAAGACCAAAAAACTAAACGGCATTCCTGGTGTTGGAAATTATATGCACATCGTATCGGTGATTGAAACAAATGCATTTTATTTCCGTAGAAATGAATGACCAGAATTTGGATAGGCCTATGGCTGCACATAGCAATGACTTCAGCGCCCGATGGGGTCTAGAGGGTAGTCGGACACCCCCGGGCATTTTTAAACAAAATAAAAATCGACTGTCCATTCCCCAAATTAAATTTACATCTCAGAAAGCAGGAAAAACATTTTCCTGTGTAGCCAATATGACTGGCGGACGGGCTAATGTACATGTACCCCGTACTAGCAGGTAGCAGGTATATGGGGAAGTGCTGCGCTGACCCCTAGTCCCTCGACTGGCCACCACCGCCACTGCCGGGAAAATGTGGGGATGTATAATTGTTACATGTCCCGATAAAAAACCCGGCCTCCCCCCCCACCACCCACTAAAATTTGGCGAGTAGTAAAGATATTTGTGTTCTAAAATGCTCCATAACGCAACAAAATGGGGTGTAAATATCAAACATATTCCGGAGGGAATACTGCCGGACCCACCTAGCAGTCTCCCCAGCTCCGCTTGGTCGACAAACAAACGGTGCTAGTTCGAAAGTATAGTAAAATATTTCAATTAACAAGTCCGCCCCCAGCCCCCTCCCCCCACCCTAACCTGAAATCCTGGATCCGCCCCTGAAAAGCACTGTGGCGTACGTACATGTATTTTGCATAACTGCACACTATAACACAGTCAGTGATTTACACACTAAATTTGTCCCGTCACAACATTGATTTTGTTGAAATGACGCTCCACACCCTGCGACTATTGTTCGAAGCGGCTCATTTGAATTTAGATAATATGTGCATGTGCGTTTGCTTTATATTATTTACACGCCTCCGACTAGAACGGCCCTTTGATAACAAACAAAGCATTATTTAGTACAATGTAGTACAATGTAAGAAAATTAACAACAATCTGGCAAAGTCAGACTTCTTAAATGTGTAAATGTTGGAGACCTGTGCATCTGTGCAGTATGATCAGTGTCTGCAATGATTGCAAATGTACTAGTAAAATTACTATACATTCATATATATTTACAAGTAGTCATTTTAAAGAATATTTACATTGTTATCAAACGGCAATCGTATGGCTGATTCAATGTGATATTTTAAAAGTAGCTAAATATTACGTGACACCATACATGTAAGTGGTAGCAGATACAGAAATCAGTAGGCTACGTCCTTGGTGGCTACAATTATGTATTACAATTATCATGAGTATTCCAAAAATCTCTATGCATGTGACACAATACCAACACACTAAATACTAAAACATGTTTGGCCCAGTGTCACCATGATACGATATGCCAGAAGCGGCGTATATTTTTGCATTACCATAATTATACATCTGTGATACGCTTATTTTTCTGAAAATTTCCAAATTGAAACATTCGACAGGCGAAACAGTAAATTAAACAAATTAAGCTCTGTGCCCAGTTCTATTTGTTACATAATACTGATTCTGTGATGGTGTTATCTAACAATTACCGGTTGTATGATTATTTAGTTTCAAATGTCCGGGCACAAGTCGTCCATATATTATAAAAAATAATCAACAAAATCACTACGTGTTTCCTTGAAGGAAACCGAAAAAACAGACAACTGTCTGAACCACTATGGAAACAACTATAAAATTCTTCTACGCGTATCCATCATTAAAATGTTTGTGAGCCACAAAGCGTACGGTTATACATAGGACAACGTCAACTTATTGCAATAACGCAACTATTTCAAGTGTCAAAATTCGACACGACGTCATTTTCAGGCTTTCATGACGTTGTCATTAAGGCTGGTTTTCACAGAGCGCGGCACATATATATGCAACTATAGCGCACAATTTTCCTACCGTAGTCCGCCTGTCAATATAAAAACTCTGTGCCAACATTTGGCTTACAATTTTGCGTAAGTGGACTAATGTTCTAACAGTCAGTCTAGCTCATGAGATATCTGGCGAATTAATCTGAAATACTTCAGTCATAAATAGATATGACCTACTAGGTATTCAGGCTAACATCCAAGTCTGCATAAACAGTGTAAATCACTCAGCTATAACCGGTGCAAAATCCAATACTGGTGGTCCGTGCATGGTTTCCAATAAAGCGCTATTCTCTCCAGCGGTGTATTCCATGGGAGCGATATTTCACACATGAAGACCTATTCGATAGTCAGTACTAGATTATTTGATTATTGTGTTCTAGACTAGTATTGTGTGACCCGTGTTACAAATAATGGATGATGAAGCAAATAGTCGGCTACAATTCGTGACAATATGACCTTAACTGTCGCTGGGACGTCAAACTCTTTCACTTGCTGTTCACTTCGTATCATGGCCCATTCATTTGTTACCACTTTCCAGGACTTTCTTGGCAGAATTGAGTGTACACTGGGGGAGGTTGTGGCGAGCGGAAGTTTTGACAGACCATTACAGTAAGTATTACGTGGTGACATATACAAGCATCACTCCACATCAGACTGCACATCCACAATCTGTAGCCAATTTCACACAAAATTACTAAGCATACTTATCTAGCTAAGTATACTTTGAGGGAGTAGTCATTTATTTTCCCGAAATGCATTATTTCAAAAATCCCTAACAACTGCATATAGTTGATGATTAAAAGTATGCAGAATGATTATACTGAATTTATTACATTATCACAGCCAAAATGGCTGTGATAATGTAATAAATTCTGTATGATAAAAATTAATAAATTTATCCTTAAATTGAAAATTTGGTCAGTGAAACACCAGCACTGCTTTCTGACACATTCGGCGCTAGACTGGCCACAAAGGCCATAAGCCCCAGATCTCCATTCCCAGCCATATATGAGACACGCCATGTGATTTTGTACCTTCAGACATCTGTGTAATTTCGTAAAATATGTTTACAAAATTTACAATATTTCCCGTAAATGGCATCAGAAATTTACAAGAGTACATGCGGAATTATCAAAATTTTGTCCACTTTTGACTTTATTTATGAAAAATATTGTAAATTTTGTATACTTATTTAATGAAATTACGCAGATGTCCGAAGGTATAAAATCACATTGCGTGTCTCATGTGAGCATTAGGAACCGCAGAATCACTGACCAGTGAGTGACAAAATGGGACAGATGGCATTTGTGACCAAGCTAGCCCCTGATCTGCTTGTGCAATAGTGAAGCATAACATAACTTACACTTACTGCATTTTGTACAGGACTCACCCTGTTGGAGATGTGTCATTTTCTCATAAAACATACAACTCGTTGTTCGTCCTCATACCTGGGAACTTCCTGATTCACTGTTGCAGACTGATAATGATATATGACTGGAGAAATGGGGTTTATGGGATTTGTGAGTGTGGCTCCTGATCAAATGGCACACTCGTGTAACCTGATATTGATCTATGTTGCTTGTTAGAAGTATGTTGTGTGTTTCATTGATGGAATGGCGAACAGTGCAGATCCTGATCAGACTGTGCGAATTGCACAGGCTGATCTGGATCTACACTGGTCGCACAATACATAAGCCCCGTTTAGCCAGTCACAGCCACATATACAGTAGAACCTGTCTAAACTGAACACCCAGAACACCTTGGGATGTTGTGTGTTGATGGGTGATTTATCTGGGTTGATCACTGATCAGTCACAGGTTGATGTAACGGACCGATGTATATAAATACATTAAATATGACTAAAAGCATCAATAAATGAAGAAAAAAAAGCTAAACATTTGTTTGCTCCCTCCATATAGACTCCATGGAGTCTATCTATATGGAGGGAGTAACAAAAAAATGTTGTTTTTTTTTTTTTTGATTTATTGATACTATATGGAGGGAGTAAAAAAAGGATTTTAGCTTTTGTTTTTCATTTATTTATGCTTTTAGGCATATTTAATGTATTTATAGACCTCGGTCCGTTACTTCAACCTGTGTGATCAGTGTGTTCATACTTGCACGCGTAATCATGGCTTTCAGCACTCGTATAGCTGAAATAATGTGAATCTCTCGAAAATTGGACAGCCCGGAGACAGCCTGGGGTGTCCAATTTGAAGACGTGCAACTGTAGTGTGTTGTTTAAAAGCAGCAGAAATTATTCATAGACAAGAAAAGTTAATTAATTTTAGGCTTATAGTGTTCTTTTCTGGTAACATTTCCAATCCCATTGTTGGGCGGCAGGTGATGGGTAATTTAACGATCTGGATTCATCGGAATCCTGACCGGAGACCTGGTTTCGCCGTCACGTACATCATTGGCATTCTTGTGTGTCACAGTTGAATCTGGTTATACCCATTATGTGAGTATTACAATTATTTGTAATCCTATTATTTTTAGGGACAGGGGCCAAGTGACTTTTGTGTGGTATGGACCTGGTACCAGGTTGTGTTATTCTAATTTCAGGGCTAATATATATTTTTAATGATTTTGGAATTTCCCCCCAATACAGCCGGTTAAATATGGGATCGAACCCGTTGGCCTGGCCTTAAATGACCGTGGATGTCGATAAGCAGTTAAACACATATCAATCAATCAATCAATCCAAAGCCATTGTGTGTCACAATGCAGAGCTCCAGATAAGGTGCGTATTTGCATAAATACCCAATTAAAATTGCCAAAAACCCAATTGAAATCAGAAGTAGTGAGTATCAAAAAGCAATGAAAAATTTGTGGTATCTTTATCATGCTACAGAAAACAATAAGCAGACCAAATATAGCATATTTTCTTGTTTTTCAATGAAAACACATCTTGGTATTTCATTAGAATTGTCTCAATTCTAATGAAATACCAAGATGTGTTTTCATTTAGAAGCAAACTATTCAATAAATGCGGTCTGCTGATGTGTAAACAGTAGAGTGATTCTATTTTACATAATTAAAATTTTGAAATACCCAATTGCTTCAGAGATGATGGAGTGACAATACTCAATTGCTAATTCCTTATCTGGAGCACTGACAATGTGTTTCATATATGCCATGAGAAACAGGAACATACTGACTCTAAATAGGGTCTGCACTGTTTCCTATTGTGTTGTGGAAAAACATTGCGGATGTCTTTAACCTTTACTTTGCTAAATTAAATTTTGTTGTCAACTGTGTTTCCATTTTTTCTCGACAAAAACATGGTTTGACAGCACTTTTAGACTACCGGTAGTCGGCATTTCAAGAAATGAAACTTCTGTCGGCATGTTTTAGTAAAAGTGGTACGTCCAACTTTTTAACATAATTCGAGTATGCTGAATCCAAAAATGGCGGATACGACAAAAAAAAATTAGGATAAAGGCTTCAAATTTGCAAAAACAAAATGGCGGCCAATCTTTCTTTTTTTCGCCTTTCCTGGTCTTAGTTAAATTGAATGAGTGCATTATTGTAAGCAAATTGTATGCAAATGAACATGCAAATAACGTTATATGTGTTGTGCAATACATTACAAAGGATTTATGTATGCTTACAACTAAAAATATTCACAAAATATCTGAATAATTGTAATTTTTTTGCGAAAAAAATAAAAAAATGTGTATATATTTTATTAATAGTTCTGGTGAGATAATGTGAGCCCATGCCAAGAACATGTTTGTGAACCAACTAAGTATTGGTGCAATACATTCTACAGTACTGTTACTATAGAGGTGTAAAACATTGTTTTGTTTGCCATATATATCGGCGATGACGGTGGAACAACACTGGTGGCATATTCGAGGCTCCATGAACCTTTAAATCCTATTAGGCTAGTAGGCTATTTAGCTTTTGACCCTGAACATATTCCTTCATAAGCTATTGATATTGTAAACGGTAGTTCATCGATATAACAACCACAGAAAAAAGTCCTAAAATTCAATGACACTGACTGTGCACCATACATGACAGGTTGATGTAAATAATCACCTCCAGTTTGCGCTATGTTGGTTGATGAAAATCGTGATTCTTCGGTCAAAACGTCAACGCACCAATATATGTAAATAATATTTGACTATTGTTTGAATAAATAACCATTGTGATTATACACCTATGAGTGAACATACTTGTAAATATGTATACTGAACAGGGTAGCAGACCACAATACTATCGTCATGTGTTTTCGCGCTTTCAATGCTTAGAAGTATAAAGCACACCAATTACGCATTAATCTAATAGAAATGGGTATCAATGCGAATTAGTTATGTGTTTCAATCTGTATGTACAAGGGAAATGCCATTTTTATAAAAAAAAACAACGAGAAAATGTCCTTTGCCATAGAGTTCCGTTCAATTTTTTTTTCTACGGAACGCCATTCGGGACATAAGTTACAAAAATATAAATCTGCGACATCTATTTAAAAACGTCAAAACATGGATGTATTGGTGTTTCTTTTCGTTGCAGTGTATTATCGTCCACACAGAGAAATGAAATTGATCAAAGTGAAGACGATACATAACTACTGTCTGTGCGTTTGATACATGACGATGGAATGGGGCTACTAATTGCTTGCTAGACATAGGATGTCAGGTAGACTAACCATGGAACAAGCAAATGTATTGAAAAGACCGTCCAGTATTGTGGCGTCAGATGATGCCCCGTGTTCTTGACTTCGTCAAAGAGTCTGACATAGAGTATTATGACCAGATATCAGATCTGTGCGATAATCCCTATACGGAAATGAATGCCGAGTTGGCGACATTGCTGAAACATGAACGAGTTCAGAAGCCACTCGATGAGTTTGTTGCCAGTCAATCGGGTGAGCATGCAAATGTGTCCTTCTGGTGGAAATACATGGACATGGTCGCCATACTCCTGCTATTCACCCGTGCACAGCGTGATGGTATCTGGAACCTCCATCTGCAGTCGTTCGGGATGATGTTGCCATATTTTATGCGCTACGACCACTACAACTATGCCAGATGGGGGCCAGTATATCTAGCCGAAATGCACCAGCTTCCTGCTCCGGTATAGACAGAGTTTGAAAAGGGTAACTTTGTGGTCAAGCGTTTGGCACGCAAATTCAATCAAGTAGACCCTGATCAAGCTCAAGAGTGGTTGAATGGTGTAGGCAAGAAGGGTGGTGGAATTGTTGGCATTACAAAGGCTACCTCCGCCTTATCTAGATGGACACTCTCTTACAACCTGAGGTCTTGCATTGCAGTAGAGACATACGCCATGTTCCAGATGCACTCGTGTGAGAAACTAAGTCACAATGAGAGCACCAAATCCCGCAAAAAGCGAGATAATGCTGATGAAGAGGCATTGCTCGGTACGTTCCAGAGATTTGGGGTGTTCACACCTGGAACCGAACGTACTACTCTGCAAAACATTGCAAACAAAGACATTGCAACGGAAGTAATACGATAAGCATTACTAAATGCCAAATGCCGTGGCATGGCACAGTTGCAAGTATTTGTGTAGGAGAGACTGGTTGTCACTGAGGGTGCCAATCCAAGCATGTCACTACATGACCCCTTAGCTAGAAACAATGCGCCGACATTTGCGTCATTGTATGACGTCAAGGACACCAGATATAAAGACATGTCATGAAGGTAGACATGAGTGTTCTTCAACGGTTGGTCACTGCCTTCGAAGCCGGTCGCCAAGTTGATATGCCCAGCATTCTTGAGCATGAACTAATGTCAGTTCCTCTATCAATTGCGGATCTAAATGGCACACTCCATACCTTAAACAAGAGTGTATTATCAGACTTGGTAACCGAAGGCATTGACTGTCCCGAAACCGTTGAACTTCATGATCACTCATCATGTCTCATCATTGATGGTCGAGCACTTGTCGTTGCCATTGGCAAACCTGCTACTGCAAAAAGCTTCGGTGATCTAGCCGACGTATTTGTCAAATCAGTGCTACATACTGGATCTAAGTTCCAGAGAATAGACATTGTCTTTGACCGGTACAGGAAAATGTCTATTAAGTCAAGCACAAGGGCTCGGTGAACAAAGGCTGCTCAGCCTATCAGACGCATTGTGGAAAGCCCTTGCCAAAAAGCTGGGAAAACTTCATGGCACTTCCCGCAAACAAAGCTGATCTTGCTAGATTCCTGTCTGATGAACTACTTGCCAATGCCCCACACGATAAGGACATAGTTGTAGCTGGTGGGTTTGCTGACGAACTAGAAGTATGGGCATCAAACGATGCAACGGATGTAACGCTGATAAGTGCAACGCACGAAGAAGCTGATACACGGCTTGTTCTTCATGCTGTCCATAGCCAGTTCGATACTGTCGTTGTGGCCTCGAGGGACACGGACGTACTGTTGCTACTCATAGCACACTTCCCACGTTCACAGTGTATGCGCATGTTCATGATGACTGGCACATCAAAGAAATGGCGCTATATACCTATAGAGCGAGTGTTTGATAGCCTCACACCACAATTAGCAGCATCGCTACTGCCATTCCATGCTCTTACAGGCTGTGAGACGACGTCTTACCTTTCAGGTCACATTAAACGAACATCATGGAAAGTGTTCAAATGCAACCACGAGCTACTCGTTGATTTGGGTGAAGGAGAGTTCACTCAGGCAATTCTCAAATCTGCAAAGAAGTTTCTGTGTATAATCTACAACGTGCCTCAAACCGATTCTATTGACACAGCGAGATATCACTTGTTCTCAAAGTTAGTAAAGCCTGATGCATTACCACCAGCAAGTGATGCTCTCCGCTTTCACATAATGCGAGTACATTATCCGTCTATGATCTGGAGGCAGGCACTGCCATACCAGAGCTTCCTGCGCCAGACACTATGGGGTGGGAGCGCAGTGACGATGGCTTTGTACCCATTCTTATGACGTTGAATCCTATTCCAGCGGCATGTCTGGAAATGATATCCTGTTCATGTCACATGCAGTGTAAGACCATGCGCTACAAATGTCGCAAGTCTGGTCTACGTTGCACAGCTTTGTGAACATAATCTAAACTGAAATTTCGGGTTGTGAATCGGTTTATAGTGGATTAGATGTACATGTATCACACAAAGCACACAGTCATCCAGCATGTCACATATCGGTCGCGGCATCCGGGCGACTCATAAAATCACAGGTGAAGGACGCGTACCTGTGATATCAAATTAAGTACAAGTCCATTGACAATGCTTACAAACTGCAAATAATCAAAATTAATGATAGCTGTGGCAAAAAATGTCTCTACACGCGATGCTATTTTGGGTTATTTGCAGTTTGTAAGCATTCTTAATGGACTTGTACATAATTTAATATCACATGTACGATTCTTTCACCTGTGGTTTTATGAGTCGGGCCGGCGCCGCGACCGATATGTGGGGGCCGATTTTGTTCGAAAGACGCATAGTTTCATTACTGGAGAAATGAACAATGGTGACTGATTCAAATAATATTTGTCTATGTTCCTTAACTGTGTAATACATGCATGTTACACATGGCATATCATTTGCGTTCAATATTATGTATTAGCATTCAAACATGTTTTCCAATAGAAAAAAGAATATTTAGTACATACTTGTGGTGTATTTAATCACTATACCAATATATACAAGCCATAGTATTGCAACTGCTCACATATACCAACTTTAGTGAATGACAGAGAAAAAAAAACGATTTTGGCGGCCATTTTGTTTTTGGAAAATTAGAAGGTCAGGTCATAATAATATCTATAACAAAATCTGATTACTCTTCCGCCACTGAATTGCTTATACTGGTACCATAATACCACTTCAACACATTTTAGAAAAATAAAAAATAAAAATTTGGCGGCCATTTTGTTTTTCAAATTAGAAGCCTTTTGCCTCAAAATTCTTCGTGGTATCTGCCATTTTTGGATTCAGCATACTTGAATTATGTTAAAAAGTTAGACGTACCACTTTTACTAAAAAATGCCGACAGAACTTTTTCCAAGGGCATTATACAATTATTCGTCTTGTCTATTTAGACTTAAAGTGTACAATAATCCGGCTTCAAACACAGGTGGAAGAGTTGGACCTATGATACCCAAAAAAATGCCTATTAACAAAATCCCATTACCCACCCACTTGGTCTCGTACAGTACCAGAAACAGTATAGCATATTGTTATTTACAGGGGACCTGGCCGTAATAATGGCAAGATATTGTGTAAGTACTATTAAATCTAGTTATTGTTCTATATTATACAATACAACTACAGCAATCTGCAACTGATATTGACAGTGTATTATCTCACACATGTTAGTGGATAGTTAGTGGCCACAATTCCAGCGGTGGCGGCGTAGATGTCAACAATTACATCCAAATTGTTATTACCTGATACATTAGTCAGAATATTATTAACAATTGCTTCCTCACATTGATGGTCATCCACCCAGTGTCAATCGGGTGACTTTGATGACCTTGACCTTCATGGGTGAGACACCACTGGCGATCGCCTTGTTTCATTTTTGTCTCGCCTGCGAAAGCGGAAAGCGAGACTTAGGTTTTGCTTTTCTGGAGTCGGCGTCTTCGGTGTCGTCGGCGGCGGCGTCATCATTCAATGTTAAGCTTTCGTGTTACGGTCATTACTTCAACACCTTATCAGCTACAGTCATCAAACTTTATACATACCTTTACTATGATATGTAGATGAATATAGGACTATTCTCGGGGCCCCAGGGTCAAGGTGGAACAAGGCGAGACATTTGATTCCGCGTAATTCTTGTTAATCCTTTAATATTCTTTCCAATTCCTATTCCAGAGTAGTTTCGGGCAGTAACTGTAAAACTCCCATACTGTCCGTAGCTACAAATTGTACTGGAGTTTTGCAGAGTTAGTGCCCATGAATAATGCCAGAGCAACCTGATATTTCACATACATTTATCAAGCTATAATTAATTGTGCCTCAATGACTGAAGACTACGAGTGGAGTATTGGTTCATTTCATACTGTTGCTTTGGATACAATCCCTCTTGCATGGTATGATACTAACTTTTTGGCCATGGATTACACAGCATGGACATGTCAAATTATACATATATACATGTATATATCTAGTCGCCACCTTGTTCATCTGTCAGCCAGAGATTTGTGTTAATGTTTTTGGGTAACTACTATCTATGTTGCCGTCATCATCCATATTTTCATTCTATATCCCACACAGGTGTGTTTGAGTGGTACATCCTCCATAGTGTTACTGTTTTCTTGTTATCCCTTCGCCGATAGGCAAGAGCGAATATAGCATTTTTCCATGTACGTACGTGCATACACACTTTCGTTCGTTAGTAACACCTTTCATTTTAGCTCACCTGTACGAAGTGCAGAAGAGCTTATGTCCTACCCCCGGCGGCGTCGGCGTCGGTGTTACTGTTTTCTTGTTATCCCTTCGCCGATAGGCAAGAGCGGATATAGCATTTGTCCATGTACGTACGTGCATACACACGTTCGTTCGTTAGTAACACCTTTCATTTTTAGCTCGCCTGCACAAAGTGCAGAAGAGCTTATGTCCTACCCCCGGCATCGTCGGCGTCCACAAACTTAACTTTCATGGATCACCTTGTTATTTCATACATGCATTCCTCAGATGACCCTCTATCATGCTGTAGCAAATCCATGACCCACCACCCAACCCATACCCAAAGGTCAAGGTCACAAACTTAGCACATTCATAAACTTAATGTTGGGGTAAATGTCTTATAACATCTGTTTCCATTCATGGAACGCCTTGATATTTCATACATGCTTTCCTCAGATGACCCTCTATCATGCTGTAGCAAATCCACAACCCACCACCCAACCCTTACCACAAGGTCAAGGACAGAAATTTTGCATGTTCATAAACTTAACGTTGGGGTAAATGTTGTGTAACTTCTGTTTCTTTACAGGGAACGCTTTGATATTTCATACATGCATTCATCTGATGATCCTCTATTGTGCTACAGCAAATCCATGGCGAGCTTCGTTGTCTTCTGACAACTCTTGTTCAATAACTTATGCACTGCTTCATCGATGTTGATAATATTTGGCCAAAATGTGTGCCTAGGGATGCTGCTTTTTTTCACATACGACCCACGTCCGACCACCCAAGGTCACCAAGGATTTTTGTTTTGTTTCGTTTTGTTTCGTTTTTATAAAGGCTGCCAGCGAGGGAATTAGCTTCGGTTAATGATTACAGTTTGTACAAGCTTCTTTATCACGGTATACCTTTAATATTACTCAATGGATTGCTTCAATAGTTGAACACTTGATATATGATAGTATTTGAAACACACTCATGCCGCCATTAACTTGACTTGACCTTTTTTACCGTCACATTTTGCGGAAACACTTAGCCATTTTTTTGTGTCAAAAAGTTTGTACAAGTTTCTTCATCATGATATATAACTTTAATATTACTTAACGGATTACATCAATATTTGGCCATTTTGATTCATGTGATCATTCAGAACACCCACATACCACCATTAACATGACCTTGACCTTTTTTATCGTCACATGTTTGCAGAAACACTTAGCCATTTTTTGCGTCAAAAAGTTTGTACAAGTTTCTTCATCATTAACATTAATATTTCTTGATGGATTGCTTCAATGTTTGGACACTTTGATACGTGTAAGCATTTGGAACACACTCATGCCGCCATTAACATGACCTATTTAAAAGTTTCTTCAACCATGACCTTTTTCGTGTTTTAAGCATGCACTTCTGTGACAGTTTTTGTGTTGCTTACTTTAGCACATGCCCATGATCATGTTATGGTCAAATGCCTTGGCAAGCGCGACACCGCTTCAGAATTCTTGTTCAACAAAATTATGCTCTTAATAATGCATTGTGTTGCTAAATCACATGTATCTGTTAGTCATTTCATTACAGTTGTCCCTTTGACTCTTACCATTTGTTTGGAGTACAAATTGTGGCATACACAAGAGTTAAATTGGGCTGGGAAATAGGGTTTATGGCATCTGGTCAAGGTCAGCACTGTTCGTCATGCAGTTAGTATAGATCCTTATCAGGTTGAAGACCTGGGGCCGTTTCACTAAACTTCATATAACTAAAATGTTTGTAAGTGCAAATTTAGGATCATCTGAAAATTTAAATTGATTGATTTACATTTATTGAGCATAGGCTGCATATGCAGCCTATGCTCAATAAATGTAAATTCAATAATTTTTTACAAGAAAACATTGTTAATGCTAAATTTACAGACTACCCATCATAATTTTGCACTTACAAACATATAAGCCATACAAAGTTTAGTAAAATAGCCAGATATGCCATAAGCCCCATTTCTCCAGCCACACTGTTTCTTCATCTTTCAGTGCGAGCAGAGGAACTGGGGAATTGTAAGGTACGTTTTTTACCTTCCTTCTATGAACTTGGATGTGGGTGTGAACTATTTTGAAATCAGAAAATATAATGTTACCCGTCATTACAAAATAGGCATTATTATACCCCCCCCACCCCGTGCGTCAAGGTCAAGGTCACATACTTAGTCTCTTTACAAAACTTAACATCAGAGTCAAGGTCACAAGCCCACACACTTAGAAATTTTTACATATTTTAAGGGTACCTGGGCCCACCCGGGGGGTATTCCGTAAGCCTCGCTTACTGACAAATCTAGTTACATTTGAGATTAGCACAGCCCCTGGTCAGCCGGTGCTCTTGCTTGTTTTTAATCATTGTAAAATAAATATAGTGTAAACTTTTGGCAAATGCAAACAATACCCCATAGCATATTGTTTTGAAAATTTATGACGTCACTTATGAAAATTTCAAACTTCTAAATCATGTCTGACAAACGTTTTACTGCAGTAAAAGTCGTACAAAGTTTAGTGAAACGGCCCCCAGGTACTGTGTATACAAGGGCCATGATAACCTTTACTGTAGGAGAATGAACTAGCTAGGCTAACTAGCTACTGTCTGTTTCACGAAAGCTGCCCAAATTTTACGGCTATATAGACAATTCAAAAACAATATTATTTTCGATAATATTAAATTAAAGGAAAATTTAAGAATGAGCCTTCTTTTTATTTCGTGAAATTCGGTCAAATATTGGTTTTATTACGAAAAATTGATTTCTCTATGGGAATTTAACAAGGGGGAAAAAGAGGTAAAGGAGGAGTGTGGAATTAGTCAAAAAAACGAAAAAATTTGGAAATTGACTCCGAAACCTAGCTAGATAGCTTTGGATATGATCTAACTAAGAAAACAAAAGTTAAATTTTAAAAATTGGTCCAGTATTTCTAAAATTAAAAAAGAAATTTCCCCATGTTAAATCCCCATAGACATCTTCACTCCGTGACGATAATCCCCATAGACATCTTCACTCCGTGAAGATGTCTATGGGGATTTAACATGGGGAAATTGTTTTTTCGCAATAAAATCAATATTTGACCAAATTTCACGAAATAAAAAGAAGGCTCATTCTTAATTAGCCAGGTTTTTTGAAAAAAAATCCAGGCTATTGGATTGGCGAAAGCCGGCGGGCGGACGGCGGGCAGGCGGCGGGCGGCGTCCACAATCAATGTTAAGTTTTCGTGTTTTAGTCCATTTCTTTGTTACTGTACCACCTAGGACCACCAAACTTTCACAGCTTCATAATCAAGGGGTGCCCACCACATATCACTATCCAACATGTTACTTTTTTTTTAACTTGACCCATTTTTTCCGCGCAGTCGACTTAACCATTTTCAATGTTAAGTTTTCGCGTTTACAATGTTAAGTTTTCGTGTTTAAGTCCATTTCTTTGGTACTGTACCACCTAGGACCACCAAACTTTCACAGCTTCATAATCAAGGGGTACCCACCACATATCACTATACAACATGTTACTTTTTTTTTTAACTTCACCCATTTTTTCCGCTCAGTCGACTTAGCCATTTTCAATGTTAACTTTTCGCGTTTACAATGTTAAGTTTTCGTGTTTTAGTCCATTTCTTTGGTACTGTGCCACCTAGGACCACCAAACTTTCACAGCTTCATAACCAATGGGTGCCTACCACATACAACTATCTAACATGTGATCATTTTTTTACCTTCACCTATTATTTCTACGTAATTGACTTAGCCATTTTCAACGTTAACTTTTTAACGTACGTCTGGTTAGAGTTTTTTGGTTAAAAAACTTTTTCGTTATATACTGAGCAAAACTAGAAACGTCCCTCCATGTTTAAGGAAAGGTTCATCAAAAACCAAAAGGGTTACTTTTAAAAATCAAAATGGAAAAACAAGTTCATTCATTTCTGTATCAAAGCAAATAAATTGCATTTGGATATCTTGTTAAATATTCGAGAGATAACCGGCCAAGGGCGGTAGGGGTCAAAATCAAAAATCACAAAAACTCAGAAATGTGTTACTTAATGTTTAGAGATGGAATTTCAATAAGTAATGTGGCAAATTCAGTAAATCTCGTTAGTACCGAGTGTGGCCACCATTTGCATGAATGCATGCAATGATCCTACGCCGCATCGACGTGACGTAACGCAATACCAGTGCATTGGGCAAATTCCTCCATTCCCGTTGTAACGCCCGTGTAAGATCGCGAACATTGTCAATCTGATGGTTAGCTCGTGCTTTGCGGCCCAGCTCATCCCATATGTGCTCAATGGGATTGAGATCCGGGGAGACCGCGGGCCATGGCATGACGTCGACGTTGTTTTGCTGTAAGTATTGAGTGGTGACCCTGGCTAAGTGAGGGCGGGCATTGTCGTGCATCAATGTCACACCAGGACCATACTGACGGATAAATGGTAAGGCATGTGCATTTAGCACATCTGCAACATAACATAACGTTGTGCATTGACGTTGCCCTGTACAACAACCAAATCTGTCTTCCGGTTTCCCATGATCCCACCCCAGACCATTACGCTCCCTCCCCCAAACCTGTTCTTCTCAATAATGCAACAATCGGTGAATCTTTCATTTTTACGCCTGTATACCCGTAATCTTCCGTCAGCATGACTAACTGTGAACCGAGATTCATCGGTGAACAAAACTCGGTTCCAGTCAGCCCTTCTCCAGTTCAGATGACGTCGCGCCCATAACAGTTTGGCAGCACGTGACGTTGGGTCATTATCTGACCAGTGTACGGGCGGCGTGCCCGGATTGGTTGGGCGTTACGACGTAACCGGTTGCGAATGGTCTGCCCTGAGACACCGTATCGCCTAGCAGTGACTGTGGCTGCCAATCGACGTTGACGTAAGTGCGTCAACGTAATGTAACGATCGGCTCTAGCCGTTGTTACACGAGGCCTACCAGGTCGCTGCCGGTCGTGAACAGCCCCAGTCTGCTGGTACCGGGCTGCAAGACGATCAATCGTCTTCCGACAGCAACCAAACCGAGGCGCGACCGCCCTGGCGGCCATCCCACCCGCAAGCATCCCAATTGCCTGATTTCGCTCGTTTTCGGAAAGCCGTGGCATATCGAAAACAGTGAAAAATTAAAAAAGTTTTTTAATTTTCCGAATAGCCCCTATCGCATGAATGGTACGACATGAACTGAATCACCTTATCGATGACAAGTATAGCGTGCACGTGCAAAAAGTGGAAATCAACGTTCCGGTCACTGGCCGCTATGTAAACCGTGTGTATCGGCTAAACTCTACACGATCGTATTCTGAACATCGCCACGGTTTAAAATACATGTACTTTGAACATGTGGTACATACATAGACAGAGCTACACCGGCTATAAAACAGGGACGTTTCTAGTTTTGTTGAGTATACTATATCTCTGCAACTGCTTCGCCCATTACCTTGAAACTTCACATGGGTGTTTATCATCATCCATATTTTCATTCTAACCCCCAACCGTGCGGCCCCTGTTCCCAATGTCAAGGTCAAATTACTTTGAATTTTTTTGTTAAAGTTTTTTTGTGTACTATATCTCTGCAACTGCTTCACCCAATACCTTGATACTTCACATGGGTGTTTATCATCATTGTCGCACCTGCTTGCGGAAAGCGCGATCCTGTGCCCAATGTCAAGGTCAAATTACTTTGAATTTTTTTGTTAAAGTTTTTTCGTGTACTATATCTCTGCAACTGCTTCACCCAATACCTTGATACTTCCCATGGGTGTTTATCATCATTGTTGCACCTGCTTGCGGAAAGCGCGATCCTGTGCCCAATGTCAAGGTCAAATTACTTTGAATGTTTTTGTTAAATTTTTTTCATGTACTATATCTCTGCAACTGCTTCACCCAATACCTTGATACTTCACATGGGTGTTTATCATCATTGTCATACCTGCTTGCGGAAAGCACGATCCTGTGCCCTATGTCAAGTTCAAATTACTTTGAATTTTTTTGTTAAAGTTTTTTCGTGTACTATATCTCTTCAACTGCTTCACCCAATACCTTGATACTTCACATGGGTGTTTATCATCATTGTCACACCTGCTTGCGGAAAGCGCGATATCGTCGGCATTTTGGCATATGCCCGTCCATCCGTACGTCCGTGTGTCCGGTTAAAGTGTTTTCGTTAAAGTTTTTCCATCTACTATATCTATTTTTTTAGTGTCCATGCCTCGCCCCAAGGCGCGACATGCAGGCCATCTAGTCTACAAAAAGTGGGTATAATTATGTTATCCAAGTGTCTATGCTTGGAAAAAACCTGGCCTTCGTGGCTTTGCCTCGTTTCTTGTTTTTCCTTTAATTTAATATTATCAAAAGTAAATCTTGTTTTTGAATTGTTTATATAGCCGTAAAATTTGAACAGCTTTCGTGAAACAGACAGTAGGTTTTATTTATTCGTTCCCACGAAATAACAATTTGTTCCCATGAAATAACAATTCATACCCACGGGAAAGAATTGTTGATGCGTGGGAACAAATTTTTATATCGTGTGAACGAATTGTTAAATTGAGGGAACGAATTGTCATTTCGTGGGAACGTATTGTTAATTCGAGGGAACACATTGTTATATTGTGGGAACAAATTGTTAATTCGAGGGAATGAATTGTTAAATTGAGTGATCAAATTGTTATTTCGTGGGAACGAATTAATAAAGAAATCCATGTCCCCTGCGGGGCTCCATACTATATGACCTTAGATGTTGCTAGGACGTTAAACCCATTCACTTTTTCAGGAAGTCATACATTTCCAATTCCGTGCATCCAAGCTGGACAAGAAAGACTTCTTCGGCAAGTCCGATCCGTTTCTCGAGTTCTCGCGAGTCAATGAAGACAGCAGGTACTGTATACAATTAGCCATCGTAACCTTAGTGGTTGATTGCTGTTGTGAAATTCAAAAATATTTCCCCATGTTAAATCCCCATAAACATCTTCACTCCGTGAAGATGTCTATGGGGATTTAACATGGGGAAATTTTGTTTTCGCAATAAAATCAATATTTGAACAAATTTCACGAAATAAAAAGAAGGCTCATTCTTAAATTTTCCTTTAATTTAATATTATTGAAACAAATATTGTTTTTGAATTGTTTATATGGCCGTAAAATTTGGGCAGCTTTCGTGAAACGGACTATAGACACATGTTTGTCTTATCCATTCATCAAGTTTTCACGAGTTAATGAAGATAGCAGGGGCCCGTTTCACTAAACTTTGTACGACTAAAATGTTCGTAAGTGCAAATTTAGGATCGTCTGGGAATTTCACTTGATATATTTACATTTATTGAGCATTTGCAGCCTATGCTCAATAAATTTAAATCCAATACGTGTTTACAAGAAAAAATGGTTAATGTGAAATTTACAGACTATCATAATTTTGCACTTACGAACAATTTAGTTGTACAAAGTTTAGTGAAACGGCCCCAGGTACTGTGTATACGAGGGCCATTATAACCTTTACTGTCGGAGAATGAACTAGCTAGGTCTCCTCCCTAATTAAAAGCACACATTTCGACTACATTGCAACTAATAATAAATTGGAAAGAAAAACGGGCCAACGACCATTGACTTGATACATTTTCTGGGCTCATATGCCCGGGTTTAGAAGGTCTGTGAGCCAATTCCTACCCTAATATATAACATAATTAACTAACATTATATTTGACCGCTCTTAAAATATTCTGATTTTAAACACATTTTTGTCAGATCAATTCCTCAAGTTCTCATGAGTCGATGAACACAGCAGATCTGTATACAGGTGGCCATCATAACCTTTAAAATGTGGCAAACAAAAATTGCCGTCTGCTGTTGTTTTATTATTTGCCTCTTATCTCAATAAAAACATGGATTGACAGCACTTCAGAATCATTTCTAATGGAAATGATTCTAAAGTGGTGTCCAACAATAATTTTAGACAACAAAATTTAAATCAGCAGTAAAAGGTTTTAAATATGCTGCTTTCAGACACATTTTTGAAAATTCAGTATTTTCAAGTGTACTGTAATAGTTTGTCGATAGTTTATGATATTCAAATGTTAGCCACCATCAACAATTTTAAATTTTGCATAGCTCCTAATATGTTTGTTAGATCTTTACCAAACCTTATATTACATTGGAACCTCTGTAAACTGGACACCCTGGGAGGTCCCCAGGGTGTCTGCTTTAGAGATGTTCCACTCTAAAACAGACAAATAAGCACTCCCAAGAAATTGTTGTGTGCGTTGAGACCAGGAACACGCATTAACATAATAGATAACTCTAAACTGAACCCACCATAATTAAGAATACAAATATTTCTGTGTGTCCGGTTTAGAGAGGGTCTACTGTATAGCTTTCTCACATTGATGGCCAACGACCCTGTGTCATTCAGGTGACATTGACCTTTATGTGAGTGAATCATTCCCCAGCGATTGCCTTGTTGATCTTGTTATGCCCCCTATGTGATAGCAAGGTGGATATATTGTGTTGCTTGAGGTTCATACGTCCGTGTACATTTGTGTCAAAAAGTCAAAATGTTTGGTAAGAGTTTTTTCAGATACAGTCGTTTCTGTCAAAATGTTCCGGGTTTATACGTGTACAAAGTGTTGCACGTTGCGTATCCGTGGAGTTTCCGTTAGTTGCGTTTCAAACCGTGTGTCGTCTACGTGTAATACGTTTTCGGCCATGCGTTGCGTTCCCCACTCTTGCGCATGCGCGAAAGTCGAACAAACCGTGTTCAACGCATTGAGTTTCAGAAGCGTGTTATCCGTGTACAACGGTTGTAAACGTATACAACGGTTGCAAACAACGCATTGAGTTTCAAAAGCGTGTAATCCGTGTACAACGGTTGTAAACGTATACAACGGTTGTAAACGTATACAATGCTAAGGTAAACCGTTTAAACGATTTAACGCTTTCTTTGACGAACGGTTACACGCTTATACATATACACAGCACCGTACAGATGAAACCGTGTTATACGTATAACACTTTTCCACGGGTGTTTACGCATTACTCGTTTTGGTATGCCAACCGTGTATCGCGTAGAATGCGCATGCTCAGATCGTTCTTCGTGTGTGTATATATACGTCTAGACTCAGCAGGGCTTCTAATTTTTCCGGTTCTGGACCGATTTTTGAACTCTCAGACCGATTAAGATTTGAAAACTAGTCTTAAAAATCGGTCCGAGAAAAATTGCCAGTCGGCTGCTATTTCGCTATAAACCTTGTAAATTTACCGGTTTTGACCACCAAGTAATTTAGGACACATATCCGCGGGCCATATCCGTGTTAAACCAGTGTGCAGCTCGCTGTGTATTCAGTTTCTCCAAATATCCAAAGCATCAGGGATTAGGGATCAATTGAAGTGGTAAATCACACCGCCGATGTACTTTGAACTCGATCTGAGGGTATGTATTCGCGATATTTTAAAAGGGACGAAACAAGGACGCCTCGAAGCGATCGGGGCCGAACAGGTATTCGCGTTAAAACGTGTAACCGTTGTACACGTTTCAACGCTTTCATATAGCTACACGCTTCCAGGTAAAGCGTTGTACACGTTTGAACTCTTTCACCTCGCTACATATGTATACGCCAAAGCGTGTTATACGCCTTGAAGCTAAACGTATTACACGCTTTAAAACTAAACGGTTTGACAATGTGTATTACACGTGTATGAACCGTATTATACGTTTAAACAACGTATACAACTCTTTTAAACTAAACGGTTTGACAATGCGTATTACACGTGTACTAACCGTATTATACGTTTAAACAACGTATAAACGCTTTTAAACTAAACGGTTTGACAATGTGTATTACACGTGTACGAACCGTATTATATGTTTAAACAACGTATACAACGCTAAAGCAAACCGTTGCGTTCGCGTTCGCGTTGCGTTCGCGTTGTGTTCGCGTTGAGTTTGCAAGTGTTGTCTACGGTGGAACAAAAACGGAGACTGCACTGTAGAATCCAGTATGCCATGGGGGCATAGCCATGTTTTACAAACATAATGTCTAGTTTTTCATTGAGATGATTGATGTCTGTGCCACATATATACCTGTACACAGCAACAGTTGTACAGTAGAAGATCGATCTCTCGAACAGGTCTCTGTCGAACACTCCGGAAAATTCGAACTCGTCCTGTGGTCCAGACAAATTTCCCAATATAAATCATATATTTGTTTACCTAAAATTCGAACTTTGACAAAGTCGAACTCTCGAACCGAAGTCACGGTCCCTTGGTCAGTCGATCAACTTAATGTGCTATTGATAGCTCGTACAGGTAAGTCTGTTGCCAGCTGATCTGTTTGCCTAATGAGGTGTGAATATCAGGATTGGTGGTCTCTTTGATTTGTTTTGCTTGACAGGTGGTGACATTAAATCACGAATTAAGAAATTTAACGGCGTTAAATGACTGTTTACACTCAATATATGCTGCGACGTTACTCACCCATAATAAACCAGTGTTCTATTTTTAGAAATATTCATGGACGTTTTAATATGAAGGGATATGAAGGGACATGTTCCTATTTGTATTCCTGATTGACGAATGTTTAGAAAATAATATTCCGCCTTTAACATTTTTAGCTCGCCTGCAAGAAGTGCAGAAGCAGAAGAGCTTATGGCATACCCCCGGCGTCGTAGGTGTCGTCCACAAACTTAACGTTGGTTTAAATGTCTTATAACTTATGTTTCCTTTCATGGAACACCTTGTTATTTCATACATGCATTCCTCAGATGACCCTCTATCACGCCGTAGCAAATCCATGACCCACCACCCAACCCTTATCCCAGGGTCAAGGTCACAAACTTAGCATGTTCATAAACTTAACGTTGGGGTAAATGTGGTGTAACTTCTGTTTATTTACAGGGAATGTCTTCATATTCCATACATGCATTCATCTCTATCTCTATCTCTATCTCTATCTCTATATTTTGCTTGACCCCCGAGAGGATTATTAGCAGTTGCGCGTACGGACGAACAGAAAAATAATATAAAAGACACAGTAAAGTAAGGTAATAGGAATAGTATAGGTTTAAGAGTTAAAATAGTCAAAGTAGGTAAAAGAAGGTTAAAAAACAATTTACAGCATATTTAAGGTTTAAGGTGTTGGAGGTTGCCAATCCTTGACCTGAACTGGTCAAGGTCTTCAAGTTTAGCAACATCCAAGGGCAGGGCATTCCATTGCACAACCGCCAAGGGGAAAAATGAGAATTTGTAATAATCTTTGGAAGTATGAATTTGTTTAAAGGTCATTGAATGGCAATATCGTGAGACTCTATTTGTAGTTTCGAAATAGTGTGGGAGAGGCGCAGCGACATTACCATGTACAATTTTGTGGAACAGGCAGAGTCGGGCGTCTGATCTGCGCTGTTCAAGGCTGCGCCATCCCAGTCCCTCTAGCATATCTGAGACACTGGAGTAGGTGGAGTAGTCATGAGTGTCCAGCGTGCAGCACGACGCTGGACCATTTCAATCTTGCGTGTATTATCTTTAGTGTAGGGGTCCCAGATTGAGGAGGCATACTCAACCTGGGGGCGGACCAAAGCTTTATAGGTGTGTTCCTTAATTTTGCTGTTTGAAGTGCGGATGTTTCTGCGGACAAATCCTAGGGTTTTGTTTGCCTTATTTGTAATGTTGTCTATATGTGTGTTCCATGACAGGTTGGCTGAAAAGGTCAAGCCAAGATACTTAGCTGATGGAACTGATTGGAGGATTTGTCCGTGGAGTCTGTACAGTGTTTTGATGGGTGAGCGTGACCTGGTAATGTGGAGTACCTGACCCTTGGACGGGTTAAAGTACATGTCCCAGTTGGATTCCCAAATTTGGAGGGTGTCAAGGTCATCTTGTAAGGTTGTACCATCCCGTATATTGTTGATTGTTAAGTATAGGGCTGTGTCATCAGCAAAAAGTCGAACTTGAGAGGTGAGGTTTTCCGGGAGGTCGTTTATGTACACTAGGAAGAGAATTGGTCCAAGTACCGAGCCCTGTGGAACGCCGGAGGTCACTGGAATTTCATCAGACTCACCACCCTCGATGACAACTCTCTGTGTTCGATTATTTAGGAAGGCCTTGATCCAGGTAAGTGTATGTTGTCTGACCCCATACTGATGTAGTTTATGGGCCAGCTTGTTGTGACTTACCTTGTCAAAGGCCTTGCTAAAGTCGAGGAGTACTAAGTCTGTCTGTTTACCTGTACTTGTAGTTTTGGCAAGGTCTTCTACTAGCATAGCAAGTTGGGTTTCGCACGATCGCTTCTCCCGGAATCCATGTTGTAAGTCGTATAAAATATTGTTTCGGTCTAGGTGTTTAACCAGATTGGAGGTGACAATGTGTTCCATTACCTTACAAAGGATGCAGGTCAGCGAGATAGGACGGTAGTTCTCCGCAGCTGATTTGTCGCCTTTCTTAAAGAGAGGGGTCACATTGGCACTCAGCCAGTCACTAGGCAGCTTACCTGTATCTAAGGAGGTCTGAAAAATTACCTGTATGATAGGGGCAATTTCCTGGTGTAACTCCTTTAGAACAATGGGCCGTATATTGTCTGGACCAGCAGCCTTACCTGGTTTGAGATTTTTAAGTAACTTACCTATTCCGTTGGTTGAGATGTGTATATCAGGCATAGTTGGAGTGGTATTTTGATGTGGAACAGGGGTGGGTTGTGGGGTCGAGGTGTCTGTAAAGTCCTGGATTTTTTCTTGGCAAAGCTGCGAAAGACGTAACGGTGATTTGGGTGAGAAAACAGACTGGAATTGAGAATTCAATATGTTTGCCTTTTCTGTTATCCCTGAGTGCAATGTCTCATGACCCTCTATCATGCTGTAGCAAATCTATGATCCATCACCCAACCCTTACCCAAAGGTCAAGGTCACAAACTTAGCATGTTCATAAAGTTAAGTTTGGGGTAAATGTTGTGTAACTTCTGTTTATTTACAGGGAATGCCTTCATATGTCATACATGGATTCATCTGATGCTACTCTATCGTGCTATAGCAAATACATGACCCACCTCCCATCCCTTACCCCACGGTCAAGGTGACAAACTTAGCACATTCATAAACTTAACGTTGGGGTAAATGTCTTATAACATCTGTTTCCTTTTTTGAAATGCCTTGGTATTTCATACATGCATTCCTCAGATGACCCTCTATCATGCTGTAGCAAATCCACAACTCACCACTCAACCCTTACCCCAAAGTCAAGGTCACAAACCTAGCACATTCATAAACTTAACTTTGGGGTAAATGTTGTGTAACTTCTGTTTCTTTACAGGGAATACCTTCATATTTCATACATGCATTCATCTGATGATACTCTATCGTACTATAGCAAATCCATGACCCACCTCCCACCCCGTTCCCCAAGGTCAATGTCACAAACTTAGCACATTCATAAACTTCACGTTGAGATAAATGCAGAGATGCCAACCATTACGATTTGGGCGTAATGATTACTATTTCACTATGTCCACTACGCTATTTGTAACGCCCGTCCCATCAAGAATTGCGATTTTTTTGCGATGCCGAAAATAAGCGGCTGGACGTGATTTAAACACGTACAACAACAACAACAACACATTTTCAAATTTTGATTTAGTAAACAAATTTGTTACTATACAAGTGTCTGATTTAATGTGAAATTACGATATAAAAAAGCAGATAGAAATGAAGCATATATCTTTCCTGACACATTGAAAGGTGTACTTATTGCGAAATTTTAAAGGTAAAGGTTCAGACCGTTCTTTTTTTTTTGCAATATAATGAGTTTTCGTGGGTGGCATTTTTTTTTCCCCATATGTTTCGGGTGCACAGAGTCTGGTAGTGTGCACAGAAATGCAGTTTGCTATGTATACATAAAGTACAACATCACACCCTAATACTGTATGCCTTTGTATTTGAACTGAAAACTTTTAGTTGGCTATAGGCTTTATATTCATAATTTAAATTACTGCAGGCTCTTGAAATAGAGTATATGTAAGTAATTTATTTATTGAATTTAATGTTTTCTTCTTTGGAAATGAGGGTTGATGCGAGGGATATGCCTCGGAATTCCCTATCCGACTGGTGGCTCGCATCGTAAGGCCGTGTGTCGATGCCGGCCGCACGCAATCATTACTATTTGGCTTTGTCCAATGTTGGCAACTCTGTAAATGTCTTATAACATCTGTTTCCTTTCATGGAACGCCTTGATATTTCATACATGCATTCTTCTGATGATACTCTATTGTGCTATAGCAAATCCATGACCCACCCCTTACCCCAAAGTCAAGGTCACAAACTTGGCACATTCATAAACTTAACGTTGGGGTAAATATCTGATAACATCTGTTTCCTTTTTTGAAATGCCTTGATATTTCTTACATGCATTCCTCAGATGAACCTCTATCGTGCTGTAGAAAATCCACAACCCACCACCCAACCCTTACCCCAAAGTCAAGGTCACAAACTTAGCATGTTCATAAACTTAACGTTGGGGTAAATGTTATGTAACTTCTGTTTATTTACAGCGAACGCTTTGATATTTCATACATGCATTCATCTGATGATCCTCTATTGTGCTACAGCAAATCAATGACTCCCCCACCCCTTTCCCCAAGATCAACATCATAAACTTAACATTGGAGTAAATGTCTTTTTATAACTTCTGTTTCTTTACAGGGAACGCCTTGATAGTTTATACATGTATTTATCTGATGATACTCTATCATGCTATAGCAAATCCATTACCCATCCCCCACCCCTTTCCCCCAAGGTCAAGGTCACAAACATAGCACATTCATAAACTTAACGTTGAGGTAAATGTCTTATAACATCTGTTTCCTATCATGGAACGCCTTGATATTTCATACATGCATTCATCTGATGATCCTCTTATGTGCTACAGCAAATCCATGACCCAACCCCCCTCCACCCCTTTTCCCAAGGTCAAGGTAACAAACTTAGCACATTCATACATGCATTCATAGCTATCATACTGTAGAAAATCACCAATTTATACACTCATAATATATGCTGCAATTGTATATTACCTATCATTGCAGGATGATCTCTGTATGCTGTAACTGGACCAACGCCTATATCTGAAAATCAACCCGACCCCACTCCCACCATGCATATGATACATGTGTAACATGCACTAACTACCATAGTACCGGTACTATACGCACATATCACATTCATAAACATAAAACATGAATAACATATTTGGCTCCTCTTTGGGGGCTAACTGCTATCTGTAGCTGAAGTTCATCAGATTAACATGTGCCAGACATGAATTTTTTCTGAGCTAGAGACAAGATGTGTGCAAATCGACCCACAGAAAGCTAAGTGAGTCAGTGACTAGAATGAGGTGAGCCGCCGTAGGACGACTAGAGTGAGTTGAGTCATGGGCACACGACTTGAGAAAGAGGTGAGCCACCGTAGGACGACTAGAGTGAGTTGAGTCATGGGCACACGACTCGAGAAAGAGGTGAGCCGCCGTAGGACGACTAGAGTAAGTTGAGTCATGGGCACACGACTCGAAAGAGGTGAGCCGCCGTAGGACGACCCGAATGAGTTAGTCATGAGCACACGACTAGAATGAGGTGAGCCGCCGTGTAGCGACTAGAGCGAGGTCAAGGTAAGACCAGAATGGGTTGTGTCGTGCGTACGACCAGAAATATCTGAGTTGAGTTAACAACTAGAGCATGACTCACGTGCACTAGAATGTGCAGCTTGCAATAGAATGCGAGTCTAGAGCGAGGTGGGCCGAGTCTACTGACTAGAAATAGGTGAGTCGCTTCCGGCGAGTCGAATGAATGACAGAATGTCTCGAGAAGTCTGGCAAATGCTTGACTGATGCAGCACCGAAATTTACATCTGCAATAACTTATCTGAAAGGGGGCAAAATAGTCCTCCAGCATTGTAGCAGCCCCAATACAACACACACCAGGCCCTCTGCAAAACAAAATCCTGCAAAATATGTTTGCATTTAACAGAATTGTTTTGAACTTATAAAACAAATAAAACATGTACCAATGGAGGAGACATGGGGTGGTGGCGGGTAAGCTTCACATCCACGGTCACGAACTATACACCGTAATGTATTTCGCAACACTGATGCTGGGAGAAGGTAACATTGGCGTGCCCCAAAGTCATTGACCTATTAACTAGCCAGTAGATTCAATTGACAATTTTTACATATCTATATATATATGCACGCTCTCCGCTGCTGTCTGCTAAATTAAACCACCAGGAACTCCAGTGTATCATGTAACGTTGTCCCATAGTGTATAAACTATAATTAATAATTATCATCTTAGTGCGTTCATAAACTTAATGTTGGGTTAAATTTTGTTTTACTTCTGTTTTCAGGGAGCGCATTGTTATTTCATACATGCATTCATCTTAATCATGTTAATATGCTATATTATGCTATAGCAAACCCACGACCACCTTGCACCACTGACCCCAATGTCAAGGTCCACCGCACGCCCCTTAACCCAAGGTCAAGTTATATAATATTCATGTTTTTTTATGCAACTGTGCCAAGTTTGAGTGAAGGCTGCCAACAGGCGAGCTTCGTTGTCTTCTGACAACTCTTGTTAAATGCCAAATTGTGCAATTTTGTTTAAATTTTATTTGTACATTTTGATATTTCTTCCAAAAGGCCATACAAACATCAATCACTGACTAGTATTAATTTTCTTTCTCTCGAACTACGCCCGACTCAAACTTTTATTCTAGTCCGTTGCCGTTTCAAGAGATCGATCTTCTACTGTATATGCACTCTTTGATATAAATGTGTTTGGTATAGATTATGCCCTAATGTTATTCCAGTTTCACGGTGGTGCATCGGACGGAGGTCATTAAGAACACATTGAACCCTACCTGGATTCCATTTAAGATCCATGCCAGAAGCTTGTGTAACGGCGACTTTGACAGGTAATCTTTTACAACTTTGACACATAACGTTTTACAACTTTGACAGGTAAACTTTTACAACTTTGAAACGTAACGCTTTACAACTTTGACAGGTATCCTTTTACAACTTTGACAGGTAACCTTTTACAACTTTGACCAGAGAAATAAGTTATAACTTCTATTTCCTTCATTGAAAATTCTTAATATTTCACTTGTGCATTCCTCTAAGGTTGTACTATCATGCTGTGACAAATCCAAGACCGTCCACCCCCAGCTGATCCCAAGGTCAATGTCACATACTTAGTCTCTTTACAAAACTTAACATCAGAGAACTATGTTATAACTTCTATTTCTTTCATCGAAAATTCTGAATATTTCATGAATGCATTCCTGTAAGGCTCTACTACCATGCTGTGGCAAATCCCTGCTGATCTCAAGGTCAAGGTCACATACTTAGTCTCTTTACAAAACTTAACATCAGAAAAATCGGTTATAACTTCCATCTCCTTGCTCGGATTTGCTTCACATTTCACACACACATTGCTCCAATAGACCTCTACCACCCTGTGACAAATTCACGTTCGTGCCCACACACTTGGATTTTTTTTTACATATTTCGGGGTACCTGGGCCCACGCGGGGGGTATTCCGTAAGCCTCGCTTACTGACCAATCTAGTTCGAACTGTTAATTCATGTGAGATATTCTGTTTCAGGAGCATATTGATCAAATGTTTCGACTGGAACAGTAACGGAAGGTGGGTGCAGTATGGGTGGTTGTACTACAAACACAAGAGAACGGGGGGCCGTTTCACTAAACTTTGTTTAGTGCAAATTTAGGATCGTCTGGAAATTTCAATTGATGGATTTACATTTACATTGCAGCCTATGCTCAATAAATGAAATCCAATAATTGTTTACAAGAAAACGTTGTTAATGCGAAATTTACAGACTATCATAATTTTGCACTTACGAACATTTTGGTCGTATGTAGTTATTTGAGCAGGCTGACAAAAGGGCCTTACAGTATTTGCAACCAGCATAGCTCCAGATCAGCATGCGCATCTGAGTGGTCAATGTAAACTGGCACATCTGCAGGTCAATGCACATGTACTTAGTGACATCATAATGTGAACCCTCTATTGACTGGAACAACTTCGTGACTGTGACAGGAAATTATGATTTCGACCTTCATAGCCAGTGTAGACCCAGATCAGCATGTATATGTGCACAGTGTTCACTGCATGCCATTGAATTAGATAACATTACTGTCTGTTTCACTAAACCTGCCCAAATTTTACGGCTATATAAATAATGCAAAAACAATATATTTTTTGATAATATTAAATTATAGCAAAATTTAAAGCCCCTATATGGCTCAAGTTGCCGAATTTGGCCTCCTATTGGTTTTTCCCACACATAAATCCAACAGGTTTCTATTTACACACACTTTGAAACTGTTTGCATTCATTTTGGTACACAAATCAGTTTGTAGTCGATGAAAATATCAATATTTGTTGATAAACAAACAGCAGGTGCGTGTTTCAAAGCCTGATCGATTTTCCGATAGACGCTCGGGTCAACTCCTCAACTCCCCGATTCGCGGCCGATGAATTCCGATAGCCGGAGTTTATCGACTCGTCTTCACATAGCGATTAAGATGTAAATCTCAAGACTTGAGATGTATCTATTAGGCAGTATATGTTAGTTTTGTGTACTACACTCCCGTCTGCGATTCTCTTACCAAGAATTGCAATCCAGAGATCCTTGAATTGCAATTCGTCCCTTCTGAAATTGCAGTCTAATTGTGGTCCAATCGCGGTCCCGTTTTTGCGGTCATTCTTTTGCGATACCGTTTGTGCGGTCATTCTTTCGCAGTCAAGTTTGTGCGGTCATTCTTTCGCGATACCGTTTGTGCGGTCATTCTTTCGCTATTTGCGGTAAAAACTTAGCGTTGTGCGTATACATGTATATACACCTACAGTAGCGCTTTTCTGCTCCTTACCTATTTGTATACACTAATATCGTATACATATCGTAATCGTATAGTATTGGTATATTTAATGAGCATATCGTATGATTATATAATATTGGTATGTTTGTATCGTATCATCGTATAGTACAGTTTGTTTACATTATTATACTATACGAATATTATACAAACATACGATATCCGTTCGTATATACGATATATCCGTACGGATATGGTATGAATATACAGTGGGGTCATCGTGCGGTTAAAATATACCGATGCACCGGTTCATTTCGCATGTAAACATCCGGTTTTCATTTCGATCATCTGCCACAATTTTTAAGTTTTTCAAAATGAATAAATTTTCAGTTTTACGATACAGGAACAATTTAAAACTGTGGATTGTGAAGTACGATATCACAGTGCATATACATGTGTGTTCAATACAGTAATTCATCAGTAATTCATCGTTGTACTCCGCACCACCGCCGGGGACACAAAACAATGATCCCCCACACACACCAGCCATCTACATTTTGGCGTCCTAAAAGTTCCGGTCTATATCCCACAGTGGGAACAATGTGTATCACCACCACCACCAGTTTTTGTCTGACTACACTATACCACCCCACCCCCCCCCCCCCCTTCTGTATGTAACGCAGGATGATGTGGCCGACTGATCAAGTGCTAAACTAGTCCTGGTGCGATGGCCGACTGATCAAGTGCTTGCTATACTAGTCTTGGTGCGATGGCCGACTGATCCAGTTCTAAACTAGTCGTGGTGTGATGGCTGACTGATCAAGTTCTAAACTAGTCATGGTGCGATGGCCGACTGATCCAGTGCTATACTAGTCCTGGTGCGATGGGCGACTGATCAAATCGCATGCCATAATAACTAGATGGCCATGGCCTGCATGTCGTGCCCACCGAGGCATTTGATAGTAGAAACAATTTTTTTATTGCAACAAAGCTTTAGCCCGTTGACGTAAAAACATGCCACACCCGCCGAGGCTTTGATAGTATACCCAAAAACTTTAACTAAAAAAACACTTTAACCAAAATCTTTATCCTGAATGCACACCAATGTGCCGACTATATCGCTCTGTCTGCAAGCGGGCCCAACAAAAACTTTAAGGGAAATTTCAAAGTAATTTGACCGTGACATTGGGCACATATAAATAATAATGAAAATGTGGGTGACAAATACACAGTATGTGAAGTTTCGAGTGAATTGGTGAAGCGGTTTCAGAGATATAGTGTTCTTAAAGGTACATGCCCACTCAGTAGGCACAAAATGTTCTTTATATCAGAGACATCATCTGAGACATTTTCGGGCAAAATAAACATTAATTCACCATTAATACACATATTTATTGGCATTATTATACATTTTATATCAGACGTAAATTTCCACACTGCTATCAGGGGTGATAACCGTGTTTCCTTAAAATAAAATGTTACCGAGACATTAACTATTTATTTTTTTATGATGTGCAATGATCATACTTTATAATCTGTCGAAAACATTATTTTTTCAGGGGATCACATTTAATTAGTATAAGTAATTAAAAAATATCATGTCCCATTTGCCTATGAAAATAGCCTGATATCACCGCGTGTCATTATTAGTGAAATAAACATTACTAAATGATTATATCCATATAACGGGCACTCGTAATGTTTAGAACTGGTGGAATAGTGACAAAATTATACACTTATTTAATTCCTACAAATAACTGAGAATATACATAACTTTAATTGTTGTGCCTACTGAGTGGGTATGTACCTTTAATTAGCATAAATAATTAAAAAATATCATGCCTCATTTTAATATGAAAATAGCTTGATACCACCGCTAGTCATTATCAGTAAAATAAATATTACTAAACTAGAAAAAGTCGATGGCGCGCCATCGTAATATACCCACTTTCCCCAAATGCTAAGTCCGAAAGGGGGAGGTAATCCATGATGGAGAGTCAGATAAAAAATCCGAATTCACTTTGCGCATCAGCACATCAAAACGAAGCTACGAACCAAATATCAGACGCGTAGGTATGAAGGTGAAAAAGTTTTTCGAGTTACAGGAAAAAATGAAATCTGAGTCCGAAAGGGGGAGATAATCCATGATGGCGGGTCGGATCAAAAATCCGAATTCAACTTTGCGCATCTGCACATGATAACAAAGCTACATACCAAATATCAGGCACGTAGGTATGAAGGTAAAAAAGTTTTTCGAGTTACAAGAAAAAAGGGGAAATACTGAGTCCGAAAGGGGGAGATAATCCATGGGGAAATCCGAATTCACTTTGCGCATCTGCACATGATAACGAAGCTACAAACCAAATATCAGGCGCGTAGCTATGAAGGTGAAAAAGTTTTTCGAGTTACAAGGAAAAAATGGGAAAATTTCTAGTCCCGAAACAAAGGGGGAGAAAATCCATGGGGAAATCCGAATTCACTTTGCGCATCTGCACATGATAACGAAGCTACACCAAATATCAGGCGCGAGCTATGAAGGTGAAAAAGTTTTTTTCGAGTTACAAGGAAAAAATGGGGAAATTCGGAGTCCGAAAGGGGGAGATAACCATGAGGAGGGTCGGATCAAAAATCCGAATTCTTTGCGCATCTGTCACAGATAACGAAGCTACTACAAATATCAGGCGCTAGGAAGAAGGTAAAAAGTTTTTCGAGTACAAGGAAAAAATGGGAATTCGAGTCGAAAGGGGGAGATCCTGATGGAGGGTCGGATCAAAAATCCGAATCCAACTTTGCGCATCTCATGATAACCGAAGCTACTACCAAATATCAGGCGCGTAGGTATGAAGGTGAAAAAGTTTTTTTTTCGATTCAAGGAAAAAATGGGAAATTCTGAGTCCGAAAGGGGGAGATAATCCATGATGGAGGGTCGGATCAAAAATGAATCCACTTTGCATCTGCACAGATAACGAACTACATACCATATCAGCGCAGCTGAATGAAAAAGTTTTTCGAGTTACAAGGAAAAAATGGGAAATTCTGATCCGAAAGGGGGAGATAACCATGATGGAGGGTCGGATCAAAAATCCGAATCCACTTGCGCATCTGCATGACGAAGCTACATACCATATCAGGCGCGTAGCTATGAAGGTGAGTCGAGTTACAAGGAAAAAATGGGAAATTCGGAGTCCGAAAGGGGGAGATAATCCTGATGGAGGGTCGGATCATCCAAATTCACTTTGCGCATAGCACATGATAACGAAGCTACATACGAAAAATATCACGCGTAGGTATGAAGGTGAAAAAGTTTTTTTCGAGTTTACAAGGATGGGAAATTCTGAGTCCGAAGGGGAGATCCATGATGGAGGGTCGGATCAAAAATTCGAATCCACTTTGCGCATCCACATGACGAAGCTACATACCAAATCAGGCGCGTAGGTATGAAGGTGAAAAATTTTTCGAGTTACAAGGAAAAAAGGGAAATTCGGAGTCAAAGGGGGAGATAATCCATGGGGAAATCCGAATTCACTTTGCGCATCTGCATGATAACGAAGCACATACCAAATACAGGCGCGTACTATGAAGGTGAAAAAGTTTTTCGATTACAAGGAAAAAATGGGAAATTCGGAGTCCGAAAGGGGGATAATCCATGAGGAGGGTTGATCAAAAATCCGATCACTTTGCGGATCTCACAATAACGAAGCTACTACCAAATATCAGGCGCGAGGTATGAAGGTGAAAAAGTTCGATTACAAGGAAAAAAAGGGAAATTCTGAGTCCGAAAGGGGGAGATAATCCATGATGGAGGGTCGGATCAAAAATCCGAATTCACTTTGCGCATCTGCACATAATAACGAAGTACATACCAAATATCAGGCGCGTAGGTATGAAGGTGAAAAAGTTTTTCGAGTTACAAGAAACGTGACGGACGGACGGACGGACACCCGTGACGAAAACAATATACCCATTTTTTTTTCCTAAAAAAGTGGGTATAATGATTATATATGGATAGCGGGCACACGTAATTTTTAGAACTGGTGGAATAGTGACACAATTATACACTTATTTAATTGCTATAAAGAACAGTTTGTGCCTACTGATTGGGCATGTACCTTTAAAAACTTGAACCTTGAATAAAAAAAACTTTAACCGGACGCACGAAGTGACGTACATATGGATGTACGTACGTATGTAGGATATGTGACAACTATATCGCACTGTCCACATGCAGGCATGTCAAAAACTTTGAGGTAAATTTCAAAGTAATTTGACCTTGATATTGGGCACAGGGGTTGCAGGGGTTGAGCCCACCGAGGCATTTGATGGTCTCGGAGTATATTTATTTGAAATTTGAATTAAGGTGTGTAAAAGCTTTAACGCAAATTTGAAAGTCATTTGACCTTGATCTTGGGCATGTGGGTCGCATGCGTGGGCTATAATATGAAAATATGGATGATAATAAAGAATTATCTGAAGTTTGAAGCAAATCTGAGTAAGTGTTGTGGAGATATAAGGTATGCAAAAACTTTAACACAAATTTCAAAGTCATTTGACCTTGACCTTGGGGCACAGTGGCCGCATGAGTGGGACACAGAATGAATATATGGATGATGACTAATAAGCATTTGATGTTTCAAGTCAATGTGACTTAGTATATGGTATTTAAAAACAAACACCGATTTAGGACGGACTGACGCACGGACTGACGCACGGACGTCATTGTGATCACTAAGTCTCGCTTTCCGCAAGCAGGCTCGGCAAAAAAACTACGGATGGACGTCGATGCGCAGACTATATCACACTGTCCGCAGGCGGTCGCGACAAAAATTGTCCAACCTCTTTTTAAAGGTGCATGCCCACTCAGTAGGCTAAAAATGCTCTTTATGGGAATTAAATAAGTGTATAATTGTCACTATTCCACTAGTTATAAACATTACGAGTGCCCGCTATACAGATATAATCATTTGGTAATATTTATTTTACTGATAGTTGCGCGCGGTGGTATCGGTATTTTCATGTGCAAATGGGGCATGATATTTTATAATTATTTATACTAATTAAATGCATCAACTGAACATTTTTTTGACAGATTATAAAGTATGATCATTGAACATCAAAAAATAAATACAGAGAATAAATAGTAATGTCCATTAACATTTTAAGGAAACACGGTTATCGTCCCTGATATCAATGTGGAAATTTTCTTTTGATATAAAATGTATAATAATGCCAAACAATACGTGGGTAATGGTAAATGATTGTTTATCTGGCGAGAAAATGTCTCGGATGATGTCTCGGACATGAAGAACATTTTGTGCCTACTGAGTGGGCATGTACCTTTAACGCTAGCTCCGCACTGTACCGTGAGACCTATGCATGTGTTAAGTTTCATATAAAATATTGCAAAGGGTGTTCGCGTTATGCTCCAGACAAATCAGTGCGCGAAAAAACAAAGGGAGATAACTAAACTAGAAAATGTGTTCATAGAACACGGATACCCCACATATCGCTTTGATAGTAAACAAGGCAAAATTCCAGTGTCCAAAAGGGAGAGATAATCCATGACACGGGGTTCGAATCAAAAATCGAAATAAACTTTCCGCATCTACTCATCATAAGGAAGCTACATATCAAATTTCAGTGCTGTAGCTATTACAAAAGTTTTACGAGTTACAAGGCAAATTTTTCAAATTCTAATTCAAAAAGCGGGAGATAATCCATGACTCGGCGGTCGAATCAAAATAAACTTTGCAAATCTACTCATCATGAGGAAGCTACGTACCAAGTTTCAGGTGTGTAGCTATTGGGGTTTAAAAGTTTTACGAGCTACAAGCCAAAATTGGAAAATTCTAACTTGAAAAGGGGGAGATAATCCATGACCATGGGGTTGAATCAAACATACATGTACCAAGTTTCAGGTCTGTAGCTATTACGGTTTAAAAGTTTTACAAGTTACTAGGTTGGTGACGGATGGAAGAACGGACAAGGGTAACACTAAATGCCCCCTCCACTATCGTGGTGGGGCATAAAAATTAGTGAGGCAAAAGTTGTCATATACAAGTAACTTACCTTAATTCATCAGTTACACATCAGACGATGAATGAACTTTAATTCTGGTGTAGAATATTAAAGTTATTCATTATGTTCAATAGTGCTGCTTTGACATGACGTGAAATTAAAACATGCATGACATGATCTTGAAGAATAACCACAGACCAAGCACGCATATTCAGAATCACATCTGTCGGTTCTTATCCAGCTCCGATTTCTGTCACCTGTCTACAAAATCCAGAATCAACAAAATCCAGAATCCAACATTGTCGAAAATTTAATCCTCTATGTTGGTGTACGTTAGAACAAAATGTCACTTAGTATATTATCCAATGCGGGTTGTAATCTCTTGTTTCTCTAAATAAATGCGTCCAACAATCTCTGTAGCTGCTATCGTGATAAAAAATGTTAAAGGTTCTGTCAGCGCCTCACATATTGATCTTAATATCCACCATTTTGATTCCAAGTACCAGAATAATGATGTTTCCATGCGCCGTCGTAGTGTTATCTGTCAGATTCCGTTGTTTATTTGATCAAATTGATGGACAAATTTGTGTTCGCTAATGTCGCCAAGAGCATAATCTGTGATGTTGACTGTAATAATTTGGCATAGCTTCTAGCTTGTGAATTTTTGGTTGAATGAAGTGATCACTATGGTGAATAAGTGTGTATTTGTGCCCGGTTTGCTCAGTAGGTAGAGCGACGGTGTGGTAAACCAGAGATCCCCGGTTCGATTCCGGGCTGGTGCGCATCTTTCTCACCCTGTGACATTTAGCGCCCAACGTAGTTGCAGGAAGTAACTCTGCAGAATACTCCCGCATCGTCCGTACCGAGAGTTATGGTGCTCTTCGTAGGTTTCCCCTGCAAAGTACCAAATCACATCTGATTTGCACTTCAACTGTTAATTGCGACATATTTTCTGTATTTTTCAATTGAAAGAAATGTCAGTATTATACTTAATCATTTCTGTGTAATAAGTACAGAAAAATATGTCACAATTAATAGCTAAAGCGCGAATGAGATCCGATTCGGTACTCAGCAGGAAAAACCTATGGAGCATCGTAATTCTGCATACGGACGATAATTGAGTATTCTGCAGTTCTTGCCGCAACTACTCCCAACGTGGAGTCGTGACTGATGAAGAAATGTTCCACAAATATGGAATTCTGGGTAGACATATTTCTGGCCAGTGACAATTGTTGCCCAACGAAGTACCGCGACTGATAAATACTCCCAAAATTGTACCCAAACATATGGAATTTGGAGACAAAAATTAAACATTGAATTCGAGGACGAATTTCAATTTGGCGGAGAAGAATGTCACAGTACGCAACTGACTATGGGGATGAAGTGTGTATGCTCTGTGCCTTGTTAGCTTGCTCGGTAGAGCCATGGGCATGGTACGGTAAATATGAGGTCCCTGGTTCGATTCCGGGCCGTTATTTATCTTTCTCACTCTGTGACACAAGTAAACCATTTTATTTGAAAGAAATGGCTATCACCGGAATAAATATTATCTTCACAAAATTTGATTAGGGCCAATAGAAATCAACGGCCAGAACAGAACGTTTGCAGTAATAGAAATCTAATTCCAAAATAAATTTTTAATTTTTTTTTTGTGATCAGGTTTCGAAAATTAAAATATGCTTTTCTTTTAAAATTATTATCAATATGTTCACCATGTTATTATGGTTAATATGCAATTCACAGTCTCCTTGCAGCTTGAAATTGAAAGACATTATGAAAAGTTGTGTTGATCTCAGAAATTGTCATGTCGACTATAGGATCGCGTTGAAATAATGTTAACAGAATAGGAAAACGTAATTTGATACCGACGAAAAAGGAAACAAAACGCAAAATTGATGCTCAGTTTTGCCATATTATACCGTAGACCACACATTATAATTTGATTTTATATGAAAATAAATATATTGTGAGTATGGTGGTGTCTATTAAATTGTTCTTCATATTCGGAACGGCAGTGGCGACATTTTTTTTTGTCCAAGAAATTGTCAAGGTCAAGGTTTCACTGTTTGTCTCGCAATAACCCGCCGATTTATATTTGCGCACCAAAAAAAACAGATCACCAATACCGCTGACTTTCTAGTCACTTTAAATTAAATAGATGGGATAAAATTTTGGATTGGAACACGGATACGTTTGTCAACTATTTCGATTTTATTGCCGCATTGGTCAAGCAGAGCGGTCCGCTGGTTTGACCGCAGAGCGCAGTGTAAATCGGTCATTCTTTCGCAGTTTAAAGAAAAAAAAGAGCGTAAACTGCAATTAAAAGCGGAACGCAGCGCTAACTGTGCTATAAGTATTGCAATTCTGCAACCAACTCTTTGGACCGCAGTCACATGATTGCAGTCCGATTGCGGTCCAATTGCAATTAATGGGAACGCGAATTGCAATCCTGCGCTCCAGGAATTGCAATTCGCCTGGTAAGAGAACCGCAGGCCACTCTGTAAATCAGTTGCCAAACATGTTTTTGTGATTGAAAAAATCGGAAAATTGTAATACTGAGCCGTTCAGGGCCTTTAAGAATGAGCCTACTTTTTATTTTGTGAAGTTTGGTCCAATATTGATTTTATTGCGAAAAAACAATTTCCACATGTTAAATCCCCATAGACATCTTATCTTAGAAGATGTCTATGGGGATTTAACAAGTGGAAATTTTTCTAATTTCAAAAATAGTGAACCGATTTTCAAAATGTAACTTTTGTTTTCTTAGTTAGATCATTTCCAAGCTATCTATCTAGATTTCAGAATCAATTTCCAATTTTTTTTTCGTTTTTCGACTCCTCTTCCAGGTTCTCCATATCTTTTTTTTCCCATGTTAAATTCCCATAGAGAACTCATTTTTCGTAATAAAATCAATATTTGACCAAATTTCACGAAATAAAAAGAAGGCTCATTCTTAAATTTTAATGAAATTTAATATTATCGAAAAAAAATATTGTTTTTGCATTGTTTATATGGCCGTAAAATTTGGGCAGGTTTCGTAAAACAGACAGTAGTGAAGGCGACTGTCTCGCGATTCAGACTGGCTTGACCCTCAGGTACGTTTTTTGGCTTTCATATATGTGAAATTTATGTCCGGTGATACCCATTATAAGAGTAGTAAAATCCTATTGGTCGATCGAAACATGTCATCATTTCTCCATGTATAGCAAACACGAGAGTGGTGTTATGATTGCTGCTCTACTGAACCGAGTGGTGTATTTCACCGTTATGTTAGTGTAACCTACTCGGTGAAATGTAAGAAATTTGTCATTCTTTGTACATGTATATATCACCATCTTATTTTCAGCTCCGACATAATTGGTCAGTTTACAACCAACCTGAGAGAGCTCACCAGGGGACCGGGATCCAACAATGAATACGAGGTACTGATGCATTCTGTGAGGTTTCCTCATGGTTCCCAATCTCCTAAATGGCTGTCTGCCGATAAAAGGATAATTATTATGTTTGTTATCAGCGTAGCCTCAGATAAATACTTCTGTCGATGTTGACCATTGTGACCACGACCTTGGTGTCAACAATTTTGGACGTCTAAATATAGAATATCTCTAATAGTCGGATCATGACCAAACTTCATCAATAGCTTCCTCACATTCATAGGTATCCATCTAATGTCATTCGGGTGACATTAACCTTCACTTTGGTGACATTGACCATCATTAATAATTTTGGATGTCCATCAAAATGTTGAATATCTCTTGATCCGTTAGTAGGATCATCTCCAAACTTCATCCATAGCTTCTTCACATCGATGGATATCTACCAGTGTAATTCGGCTGACCTTCACCTTGGTGACCTTCACCTTGGTGTCAACAATTTTGGACATACGTCCAAATGTTGAATATCTCTTGATTTGTTAGTCATATCATTACCACACTTTATAAATAGCTTCCTCACATTGATAGCTATTCATCCAGTGTCATTCCGTTGATCTTGACCATCACCTTAGTGACCTTGACTTTTGTGTCAATAATTTTTGATGTACGTCCAAATATTGAATATCTCCTGATCCGTTTAGTTGAATCATTACCAAACTTAACCAATAGCTTCCACACTTTGATGGCTATCCAATTTGTGTGACCTTGCCCTTGATGACCGCGACCTCTGTATCAATAATTTTGGACTTCTTCCTCTTGTGACCTTGATCTTGTTGACCTTGACCTTTGTTGTGATCGCCTTGTTTAGTTTGCGAGACACTCCCCGGTGATCGCCTTGTATATAATACATACTTACATACTGGCATTTGCAAGATTTGTCCATTTAACATCACATTGCTTCATATTTTGTTGTTGTTTTCAGTGTAAAAGTATGCAATGTTAACTCTTTGCATTCTGGGAAACTTGTGGGTTATAAATAGTCCAAAAATAGCAGACGACAATTCATTACATTTTGTTTTATTTCTCTCTGTAATTATTACCAATATGTCTTGGAATTTCGTTAGAATCGACTCCGGAGTTATGAAATTCCAAGACATACTTACTGAGAGAACTATGAAAAGTACTTCTAAGTTGTTGGTTGTTATTTTCACCGCTAGCATCCAAAGAGTTCAACAGGTATAATTTTGTTGCTGACAAGTCAAGTCAACGTGTGACCACCATTTGATTCACCTCTTTATTTTACATTTGTGGTAACAATGTTTCTCCAATGACTGTGGGCAAAACCCCTCAACCGGATATAATTGTTGGTGTAAAAATTGTCAGTTTATTAAAAATTGTGATACATATTTTCTTGCAGGTTATTAATGAGCAAAAGAAAGCCAAGAAAAAGAGCAAATACAAAAGCTCTGGCCAGGTAACCCGATCTATATCAACCCCTTTATAGCACGCTGTGGTCCATCCATAACCTTTGTGTTACAGGTGTATCATTTTTCAGTACATCTTTAACCATTTCAACACTACCGACCTGTATAGTGGTATTAGCAAAAAGTGCAGATCCAGATGAGCCGGCTCGTGCTGAGCCGGCTCATCAGGATCTGCACTTTTTGCAAGTAATTTTCATATTTTTGAGAGCAAAAACACCCACGTTTCATAAATAGACTTGTCTGAAAATCATTTTGTGATGATTGGATTGGTTGCAAGATTATCATTAAAATTCATTCCAATTACTTAGGGGTGAAAGAGTTAATCCTTTTAACTGTACAAACTGTAAAGCCAACAGTAGATTGAGATGAGACGGCTCTTAACAAGTCATTTTATCGGGATCTACAGGGACACACTGTACATAATTGGTCAGTATTGAGCCAAAACATCAACAGTTCCCCTAATAGTGCAACAGTCAGAAATTTAAAAAAGGTAAAAATGGTCGGTGATATATGTGAGCCCCTGCTCACTTGCTCTAGTCGGATAACAGTTTGTGCTATATGGAAAGAGCAAAAAGGCTGTTTTCATTGGAAAATGTATTGAATGGTATTCTCTATGTACCACTTGTCCTTGAGAATGTGTCCCCCATCCATTACAGGTGTATATGACCTTACTGTTGAATGGACATAAAACCCCAAATCAATCGATCCATCTGATCCTTGAGAATTTGTGAGAGTTTTCGTTATTCCGTCTGTCCGTCAGTCTGTCCGGCCCATTTGGGTTAAAGTTCTGGCGTACCCATTATCTCTGTAACGGTAACTCAGACTGACCTCAAACTTCCTTATCATCCATATTTTCATTCCATACCACACCCATGCGGCCTTCATATCCAAGGTCAAATTACTTTGAAATTTGCGTTAAAGTTTTTTAAATTTTTGCATTAAAGTTTTTATTTGTCGGTCCAAGTGGTGGCCAGGGGTATCCGTGAGACTCTGCTCACTTGCTCTAGTTTACAAAATAACCCCCCTTTCTCCATATTGGAACAGTCTAAAACATAACAAGAAATAGTGAAATACTTAAGGGTGTAAAGGTTAAATAAATAAATTGTCGCCCATCCATTACAGGTGGTGCTGTTGGCGTGTAAGGTGGAGATGGAGCACAGCTTCCTCGACTACATCACCGCCGGGTACACACATGTGCTGTCACTGGAGAAATGGGGCTTATCACAATTGCGACCAGTGTGGCTCCTGATCAAATGGCAAACAGTGCAGCTATTGATAAGACTGTGCGGACACAACTGGATGCTGATCTAGATCTACACTGGGTACAAAACCTAGAAGCCCCATTTCTCCAGTCACAGTCACAAATCACTGACTATCCCAGCCTGCGAGGATACAATTGCCTGAGCATGTACTCGCATCACATGCTCAAATTCAAGCCATTTCATTGGTTGAGCCAATCTAGGCTAGATCTAGCTGATAATGATTGATTTAGGGGATTTATGCCCCCGGTCTCGGTGGACTGTGTGTCTGTCTTATCTGCCGTGTTATCTCTGCACCCCATAAGTTTGATTGGCTTGACACTTCATAAACTTATTGTCATCATCTTATATTTTCATGTCATAGCCCACCCATGTGGCCCTTGTATTCAAGGTCAAGGTCAAAATGACTTTAATTTGCAAACATGTTTGAGGGGTATATCTGTAAGTGTTACTGATTTCGTTTTCCATGGATTCTTCCCCCATGTATACTGGCTATGCCTCGACGGACGTATATTGTGACTTTCGGCACTCTTGTTTTGGTTAAGAAGTGTGTCTGAGTTTTTCCAATCTGCCACTTAGGGACATTTGTGTGCCGACACACAGGCTGAAGTAACGGACCGAGGTCTATAAATACATTAAATATACCTAAAAACATCCATAAATGAAAAACAAATAAGCTAAAATAGGTATATTTAATGTATTTATAGACCTCGGTCCGTTACTTCAACCTGTGTGCCGACAGGTCACAATTACTTGTTTCAGACATGTTTACAAACAATAACTTCAAATCAATTGCACAAAATAGAAATACATTGATTTGAAGTAATTGGAAACAGAAGTTCTCTAATATGCAATTTTTAAATCTCGATATAAATATTTTGACGTCATTCAGTTGCGTTATGTGACACTATTTGGCGAATGAAATGTCAATGAAAGCCGTAACCGGGATATATATCTAGTCAATGCAGGAGATGATAACTTGTCATCAGTCAGCGTGCATTCAGTCAATGCACAGTGAATTACCTAATAAATAAATATTGACAGATTATCAATCAATATTGTATTGTTTTGTCTGCAGTACGGAGATGGCATTTACCGTGGCGGTGGACTTCACGGCGTCAAATGGCAACCCCAGCAGTCCCACGTCCTTACACTACCTCAACCCGTATGGAGCCCCCAACCAGTACTCGTCTGCCATACAGGCCGTGGGAGATATCATCAAGGACTATGACACGTACGCATTGCACATATTAACCCTTAGACTGCTACTCACAACAATTGTCGTCTGATGTTGCTTTTATATCTTGATTTATTTCTCAATAAAAAACATGGTTTGACAATCATGTTGTAAATTATTCTACGTTGCTGACAAAGCATGTTTTTTATGATAAAAATGGAAAATAGAATATAAACGGCAGACGACAAAAAAATGTTCTAAGTGTTAACATACCGGTACACACATATGGAAAAGTCTTCCAAAGAGATTAACTAACTTGGCTAAGCACATGTGACTTCCCTTGGAATGACTTCTGAGCTGTCATTGGCATTCAACTTGGCAGATGTTGTTGGTTTGACATCATGTTGCCATCAAACCGACATATTACAGTTCTGAATTTGTTTCTGGGATATTTAACTTCTGCCGTATCATGTTCAATTCCTCACTTTATATTGTGTATACAGCTTATCCATCTAAGACCAGTATTCTGTTGATTGAACAATATTCTGCACCGTTTACACTGTCAGCGCCCCCATGTTGCCATTGGCGGAATTTGTTGGTTTGACATCATGTTGCTTAGTTTTAAACTAAACAACATGACGTCAAGCCAACAATTACGGATATGAATTTGGTTCTGGTTTTGTTTAGTACGTTTTTTTGCTGATTAAATGTTTTATTTTCACTTTTCAATACATTATGTACACTGTATAGCAATTGAACATAGTAGTATCTAATTATACTACACAAGTTACATACAAAATGTAGTGTTGAATGTACAAAGTAGTGTTCAGAAGAGCTTAAAGTTAAGGGAGATAATCATGAGAAAAAGAAGGAAAGAAATATTTCCATTTGTGTTCCTATCAAATAGACCTGTTTAACTGAATATTAAACATACCCCACTTTATAATGTGTCGTTCTCGTTTATCCTACAAGTTTTAATGTGGCTATTTTCTGTTCTATCTCATTTATGAACGATTCAAACATTAGATTAAATATTTTCCTAGAGTAACGATGAAATTAAATTGTTGTGCCAAAAGTGCATTATCATTTATTCCTATAGAAATGATTTTAACGTTCATTCATTACGCATGTTATATAACCTTATCATTTAGGTAAGTTCTTGGCCGAGACCAAAATTGTTGCACATGGGTACATTCCCAGAATAAGTGTTTTATACTTTCAACATACATAGAGCAAAAATCACATAGGCTACTACTTACTATATTACAGTGATAAAGTAATTTATCCCCAGAATTCGCATCAGGTATTTGTATTGGATGTTGTGTAATGTGTAATCTATAGTACAATTGAAACATAATGTGTAACTTTGTTGCCAACATAGAGTAACATCTGAAAACTCGCTTGTCCATTTTTTTGAGAATTTATTTCCTCAACATTTTTCCCGTGGCGACGATTCTGATGTGGTGCCAAAACATGATGAAGTTTGATGATATATAGCACACCAAAGAGAATGTATTGTGTGTTTTATGGTTGCACTAAATGTTCTTTACAAAATCCAAACACTTTCATTAAGAATCAAGTACTGGATATTTCTTAAAGTCACATGCTCTCGATTTTGATTTATGTTGACAGTAACCAATTCTTCAAAACAACAGGTATGAGATTACAGCAAACTGTAGAACTAATGGATTAACAGTTTCGCATTTCCTGCACGATGTTTCATAAAAGTCATCACAAGATATTAAAGGAAAAAGTTACTGTAAACATATCTAAAATCATATAATCACACCGTTCGGAAACCAATTTGATCCCACACCCTGTACTATATTGTTTAGAAGCTAGTGTTGCGCATGTAAGTGTTGTATTCATTGTACAATGTCGTATTAATTAATGTTTAAAGTAAGATAAGACTACATATAATTTGTGCAAAGATATAGATGTACAAACATATATTTTTCTAATTAATAAAATGACTTTATATTGTTCTTCGTACTGCAAAAAGTGCAGATCCTGATGAGACGGATCGTCACAAGCCGGCTCATCTGGATCTACACTGTTTTCCAATACCACTATACAGGCCTCGTACATCATTCAACATGCCATATTATTGTGGAAACCATATTGCAGTGACAAGTTGTTCCCAGCCCTTGGGTTCGGAGCCCGGTTTCCCGACGGCGTTGTTCAACATGAATTTGCGTTGGTACGTATACGCTGTATTAACTTGTCACATGTAACCCTTCTGCCCTCAAGCTTAAAATGAGAGCAGCCATGTGATTTTGTACCTAATGTGGCATTTTTCATGAAAAATATTTAACTAAACTGTGAATTCTTTGTCTCGCCCGCTTGCGGACAGCGCGATATAGCCGGCACATTGGCGTGCATCCGGGTTAAAGGTTAAATAATTTTTTTTGTTAATGTTTTTCGATATACAGTCGAACCTGTGAACAACAACCGGCAAAGGGAAGTGGCCAAAGTGGTCGTTGTTGACAGGTGGTCATTGTTCCAAGGGTTCAACATTTTCCAGGTTTCACAACAAAGTCGGCCATGTATTTAGCATTCTATTGTAATCTATATGAATGCATAGAAAACGTCTTGGCTGTATACACTTCCACCTGACGATTCGCTATTGCACAATCGTGGAGTGTATCTGCTTTTCATCAATTAAAAATTGCATGAAAATGGCAAAAATAGTCAATTTATTTTGTTTTGTCATCTTGTTGTTAGTGTTCTGAACCCAGCCTAGCTTTGGAACTTATATACAAAGGGGAGTAATTATCTTCACGATAAGTATATCCCGCAGCTTGCTTTGGTGCACCATTTAATAGCTTGTCGTAATTACATGTAAGTGGTTTAATTAGCATGGCTATTAGTATTTTGTTTTCTTATTCTCAATTTCACACCATCAATTGAAATTAATAACGGTCATATAGTCTTTATTAAAACGATAGCCTATGTGTCAAATCGAGTAACCCACACGAGATAGGTGTCCAAATCAGGAGAGAACACCAGGCTTATTTGCTTTCTGTCCAATGTATACTATCCTGGTCAAGCCTGAATATTTAAGCAGCCTATGACGAATTGGCAATGTCCGCTGACGTAATTACTGATGTTTTTAATTAGAGATTTGTGAGCATTGTAAACCATGGGCAGACTACGCGAATCCACTGCCTGGTCTGGCCGCTAATGCAATAAACCGGGATTTGTCGGAGATCGAGACCCAATTCATATAAACACGTTTGTCGTGTCACTTTGGACTGGTTCCCGGTCACTAGGAATAACGCTAGGCTGCGCATCCGACAGGGTACCAGTCAAGTGTGGACTACGTAACTGACGTCAGCAACCGCGTGTATTGATCTTTGATATGGCCTTGTGCCCCGTAGTGTGAAATTTACACTTGACAAGTGCGGTGTGTTTGAAGTCTTAGTCTTGTCATTGTAGACGAATCAGCATCGCGTAAACACAGTTTGCCAGCTAATGATGGAGTTTTATGACTTGCGCGGAATTGCATTATGCCTATTGGAATACACGACACGAGTAGTATATAAGAGTCATAATGATACAAGTTTATATGGAAGCCACACACTACGTGTGGTGGCTTCCACACGAAACTTGTAATCATTATGACTCTTATATACTACTACCGCGATACCATATATTTATGACATGAGAAGATACACCCTATTAGAGATAAAAATCCCTATGTTATACTCGGTATATATATAACATAATGATTCTAGTTAATTGTGCGTGGTTGAAGACAGGTAGTCACGAGAGATGTTTTCGCACCGGTATTTACGAATATTGCAAACATCACCGTGCATGGATGCGAAGAGGTTCCGTTTCACCTCGCCCATGTCGGCATTGTGGGGTAGGGACCAAAGCCGAGTCATTGCTATGTCCACCATGCGGTGGCACTCAGGCTACTCATCGAATGGCTAACAAGGGATTACGTGCTCGCAAGTATTATCGTTTAGTAATAATTCAAATCGGAAAGTCAGTTAGAAAGACAGAATCGATCTAATAAGTCACGGTGTTTCTACAGCATTAAAACACTGTAAAAAACATTATCAAACTAATTTTTATAAAATTGAACAGAAAAAACGAGTACCAATATAAAAGAGAAAATGGATAATTCAATACAATTTGAATTGCAAATTTTTAATGACTGTGTTGAAGAAGTTTACGAAGAATACGGGGGTTATAATCCTGTATATAAATTCTATAAAATGAGAACACTAGGCGATATCGAATATATGAAATACCAGCGTAATTTATTACGCTCCGATAAAAAACGTTACATTTCCAATATTATACCGGCAATTATGTCAACTATACAAGAGGCAAATACGAACATTAAGACAGATAATGCGTATCGGATATGAAACTAAGGCGTATTATATAAAACTATTAAAACCCAACGATTCGTTTACGAACGTACATTTCTACGATATCACTTATAAATTTATGTTGTAATCACAACACCAAGCAGACGACAATGTTTCACTTACACGTGTTATAAACACGCAAATTATGTGTCCTACCTTACACGTATATTAAGTGTCCATTTTATAGAGAGATTACACGATTACGTCTTCCGGGATGAAACATAAACACACTGTAATATATACTACACACACGTGGGTGTGTATTACACAACCCGCTATCGATATTCCGGAATGAAACATAAACACACTGTAATATATACTACACACACGTGGGTGTGTATTACACAACCCGCTATCGATATTCCGGAAGTATTTCTTACATTGTGATTGGTTGGCATGTTTTTAATTTTTTTAATTTTACTTTTAATAATTTAGAACGTTATAACCTATATTATTAAATAAAAAACGAACTTATTATATAAAAAGCAAATAAAAAAAAAGAGTAAATATTGGTATTGCACAACACGGTTTTAGCTTAATATATGTAAAATTAACAACAATACTTTGTCTTGGGGGACGCCCCTTGACGAAAAATGAGCGCTCAGTGCACCCGTGCTGACACTTCCAAGGTTGCCTAGACTTTCGACACTGGTTCCTAGATCAGCCGAAAGATGGGGGTGTGCAGTACGGGTAGCTACATACACCTCGCTAAGCCAAAAAGAAAAGAATGAATGAATGAGAATGAAGGCTTAGCGGGGTGGACCCAGAAGGGTTTTGCTGGCGCGGGTTTGAGCCTCGGTGGAAGCTAAAAAAAAATATCTTTTTTTTTTTAAATTGTTAATAATTTTCCTAAAATTAATTAATAAATTGTTTACTGCGACAATATAATTAATTTTAATTAATTTTATAATTTTCTTTAAATTAATTATAAAATTAATTATTTTATAAAATATCACAATGGTGCTGTAGCATTTCTTCCGGCTTTATCTCCAAGTTTTTCCCTAAATTTATCCCAATCAGTACACTCAATCTTGGGCATGGTGGCGCGCGCTTTGATTCTTATATCATTTTTTAATTGTTCATATCTCCCCATTTCTTCCACCACGGATTCAAACTCTAAATTTGATATTTTATCGGCCAACGCTTTGGACACCATAACGTCGATGGTATTTTTCTTCGACCTGGCGAGAACGGATATTCTATCATGTTTTCTACATTTTTTCTCGAGTTCTCCACCCGACGCCCTAATTACCATACACAACAACCCAGAAACGGCCGACACCGCACATAAAATCCCCGCTACAGGAACCGTTATAATGGTGGATATAGTTGCAGCTGTCCCCGCCCCACACAACACAGAAACACTCGCCAGAGCCGTGCTAGATACTTCAGCCATGTTCACCGCGCGCCTATATTTTTTAGCGTTTCTTTTTCTATTTGTATATTCTCTAACTAAAATATCCTGCATAGCGACGATATTATTCAACCTAAAATCTGAACTTCTTTCGTTAATTGTACACAGTGTTGATGGAGTGGTATTGACAATTGGAAGCGTTGATTCGTTCATATTTAAATTTTACAAATTTATTTCAATATATTAGTATTTACAAAATAAGTTCAATTAACAACGAGACAATAGTGGAAGAACTCTCTGGTTCACCGATTTTCGTAACAAAGTTAATAACACTACCTTTGGAAAGTCTAATTCGATCATAACCGGAGAACGAAACCACCGTTGAACTATCTCCAGAGATTTTAGTGACTCCAACCCCCTGTTCTTCCCCATCTATTACAATATTTATCGCGACCGCGCCCACAGGTTTACCACTACCATTAACCGAGCAGACCGCCATTTGGATAACTTCACCCGCGGCTGTCATAGTGTATCCCCCACATTTATTACTCGCTTTGGCACCGAACGAATATTCATAGTGCCCCTCAACCAATGGGCCCCGCTTCTCAGCCCAAACTGTTATGGCACGTTTTAGCGTTTTCATTGTTCGCACTATCGGCAAGCGCACTGTTTGCGTTATATGCCTCAGTACGAATATTATAAGAGGCCTCCTCAAGAGCTTTGGTCGCGGCTATACGATCATGTTTCAGTTTATCGGAAACTTCGGTTATTTTTTCGTCTAGTTCGGTAAGTGACGCTTCTCTGTTGAGAGAGTCCTCTGAGCGCAACGCATCATAAGCCTCCGTAATGGTCGCCTGGTGGCCTTTTAGGGCTTTCTCAACACCCGACCGGCCTCTTTTTGAAATTCGGTTATTTTCCCGTCTAGTTCAGCAACCGCCACTTCTCTGATGAGAGAGTCCTCTGAGCGCAACACCTCATAAGCCTTCGCAAGGGCTGCCTGGTGGTCTTCTCGGGCTTTCTCAACACCCGACCGGGCCTCTTTTTGAAATTCGGTTATTTTTCCGTCTAGTTCACCAACCGCCGCTTCTCTGAGAGAGTCCTAAATTCGTGGATATGTCCCGATTCCAAAACTTTCATCTCGGGGTGTGGGAAGTCTTAAGGTCACAGTCTCGCCATAGAAACAGTCGCTGGCTTGCACGGTTTTCAGTAATGTGCTGGGAGTGCCGTCTACCGTGTTGTACGATGTGTTCACCCGATCCAGGTGCACCCTGAGAGTTTTCGTGAAGGCGAAGTCCACCGGGTTATCACCGACGTACTCACCCGGGGTAAACACTCCTTTGTTTGAGGAGTATGTCTCTCTAAAACCGAGTTGAATACCCAACCCCGGGGAGACCACTACCGCATTATCACTGCTGATGGTCATTGTTGCGAGCCCGGTAGCATTCGATACTGTGAGGTTGATTATACCGTCAAGCTCTGAGTTGACAAAATCTTTGAGCTGTCTTATTCCCCACAGTCCATGAGGCAGCTTTACACCTAATTGTTGTCCATCCTTCACATAGTAAAACCCTTCGCTCTTCCCCACATTCTGCCACCCGACCGTGAAGGTGATTGATCTGAGGCCCACCCGGCGTTTTCCGCAGCAGTTGTCGATTGATTTTTGAAGTTCACAACTCCCTTTTTAAACATTAGTGATAGTAGCAAACATAATAATATCTTTCAATGGATACAAAAGCATTTAGCTTTAATTCTAATGCAAAGTACGCGGTCGGTGGTAAATACACGCAAAAAGACGTTGTTAACCGCCTTGTACACCCAACCGTAACGGTTTAGACCGGACAGTGGCTTTGCCACCAATTTCCCTAACACGTTTGAGAAATATAGGCTGCCCAAGATTACTACGATGGAGGCGGTAAATACGGGTGGAAAGCCACACCGATGCAGTTTTGGCAGAACAGCTAAATTTTGCTGTATTGTGCGCAACAGCCGGTGTGGAGTTTCACATAAAGACCATCTAACATCCAAGAATATCATGCTCCGAAGTGTCTACAACTTTCACACGTATTATACTATTAGGAGGATTCTCAAAGAATTAGGTATTTCTCTACCTCAAGACGACGCCTGGGATCCCATTTCCAACGCATACGACTGTATGGCGTTTGAAAGACTGTGTAACGAATTTAACGTTTCAAAAGACGCGGACTGGAGGCAGAAAGCATTTCCTACCACCACCGGCCTCGGGGACGTTCTCATTCGGGGCCAGTCCGGGAATTGGACGCAGACTAATTTTAGACACGATTACTCCGGTGACCACATCGTCAGTCGGAACGCCGGGAATTTTGACCCCGCGACTATGACTTTCGGGCCAGAAGTGTCTGGAGGTCGGCACTGTGGCGTGTTTTCTTGTAAAATGTTACCTCCGAAACGGGCTCACGTCGATTACATACAGCAGGCTGCTGAGGTTCAGAACGCGTGGACCACATTTATGTTAGATAAGGGTCTAGGGTTCACGCAGGCCGGGGTTACTCGCGTCAACGAATCTATTCGCACGTACGTCTGGGCCATCCTCGGCGCACAGAAGCAAACTCGCAGTTCTATACTGGGCACAGGAACAGCGTTTGATGCACAAAAACAATTCTTGGCACTTGTAGAGGAAGCCATCTCAGCTAAGGTGGACCTGGAGAAGGCGATCCAGAATTATCAAGACGTTTTGCAGACTGCCAGCACCCCAGTGGACTATGTATTTGGAATAGGTCTTTATATGGCGCCGAACAATATGATACTACGAGACGACCCGGTTGATGGTTACAATAATCAAATCGTAATCGCCACCGCCAATCAAAAAATCGGTCACAACGGTAACGTGAACACGGATATCATCAAGCGCACCCCCAAAATGATCGGGCGCGGAGTTGTAAATTCAAATAAATTTGAAAAAGATTTCATAAAACCCCCAAAACACAAAATGGATACACCTCCCTCAACACAATCGAACCCAGTACCCCCAATTCGTAAATTGGATGCACCATCGAGTTCCATCAACAATGTTGAAACACCAATCGAGATTGGAAGCACAACACACGAGGAGGAGAAATTAGCGCTCGTCGTCGCCCTCGTGGCGATCGGATTATTTACGCTTTGGCGAGCCATCCGACCGTTTTTGATAATATAGATAACAAGAAGGAGAGGAGACCTCCTATCAAACCAGGCAGCGCGGCAGCCAACTTTCCTGCTAATTTAGCCAGGAGACTGGCGAGGGCTTTTAGTTGTTTTTTTATCCACTCCTTGGCTCCGCCGGATGGTGCGGGTGCTGGTGCGGGTGCTGGTGCGGCACCAGCATTGACAGCTACAAATAGAGACGATATAGATAGAATTAGGGTCGATATGCTGAAAGCTGCGATGATGGTTAATATCGTGACGCCCTTCTCTCTGAACAGAGTGCGAAGACGCTAACCGAGTGTCGTGTCCTTGTGCAGAACCCTCGAGATTGTTTCGCGGCTCCGACTTAATTGGCCGGAAAGCGTCTCACGGTAAGTCGAAGCAGCCTCCAAGCGAGCTTCTCTTTCGAACCGCAACGACCGCAGGAGTTTGTTGATCCGCTCGGTAGATTCTCTATCGTCACGGATTTCCCCAAGTTTTCTTTCTTCTAGCGCGATATGTTTGTCCAGCGCCGTGAGTTTGGAGAGGTTATTGACCAGTTCGCCCCGAGTTGTTTGCAGAGCCTTATCGAGTCCCCGGAGTTCGCGAAGAGGTAATGGTGGGTCATATTTCGTGCCGTTCATTTCGTTGACCGTGGTTTCCACTGTGTTAATAGCGTCGGTGGCTATACGAGGGACATCGCTGAGCTCGCTCATTTCTATAGCGGCGGCCGTCTTCGCCAGCATTTCGTCGGTAGACTGTAGGGTTTTTACCATTTGTTGAGGCATCTGCGACCGATCATCGATCACTCCGAGAGCTCGAGCGAGGGATACTCCATATCGGTTCAAGGAAGAGGCCCCGAGGAACCGGTTCGGGTCGTTCTTGTACGTCAGCAACTTCCAGCTCTTACCCCATTTAACCCACAGGTCTCCTCTTTTAGTGCTGCGGAACTCCAACGTGGCCTTGATGCCGTTTTTAGACACCTCACTCTCCCACCGTTTCACCCGAGAATTCGTTTCCTCGAGAGGCGCCAGCTCATCCTTGGAGATCCCCGCAGGAATCTCGGCACCGCCCGCCTACGCCGGAGTTGCGGATGGGGCCTCCCACGTAGGGAAATGTTGGAAGGGCGTATTTTTGGGTGCGTCTGGACCAAACAAAAGTGGAATTGGGGGTGCTGGTGTCTCTATGAAGGTCGTTTCGTCATAGTTATCGATGTCATCATCGATGTCATCATCATCGCGGAAATCGTCTCTGCCGATTTCATCCATGTCAATATCGTAATCAGCCATATTAATTTCTTAAAATTAATTATGTATTAAAGACAAAACCATACAGGTTTAATATAGATTCACTAAATTATGTCTTCGAGTCAATACGGTCGCAAACTCAATCCATACCGCAGACTGCGTGAGCCCCTCGGGGCAAAAGGCGTGAGACAGAGTGTCGTTATTACGAACAACCCATCGACGATCGACCAGAACCAGCAGCTCTTGGTCCGCTTCCACAACCTCGGAGCTAACGACGTCATTGTGCCGGGTACTGTTCGCCTCGCTTTCACTATTTCGCTGACGTCGACCGAACCGTCGTTCAGAACCTTGGTCGCGCCATCGTCAAGAAGACCATGATAAAGATTTCTGGTAATGAGGTGATGTCGATCGATGACAGCGACGTCTACCATTGTTATCAGGACCTATGGAAGACGGCGCAAGAGCGCGAAAACGCCGTCTATCAGGGTATTGACACCAGCAAAAATAAGAACGTAACCAGACTTAGAATCGGGGCTGCTAACAAGGCAGAAAACAACGCGAGCGACAACGCGGTCGCGGGCGCTTACGGCAACCGCTTCTACATCCCGCTCGACTTTGAGTTGCTGGAGAGTCACATGCCCTACTATCAGAGCGCTTTGGCTGACCGCCTCGAATACGAACTAACGTTCAACGACTACGGCCGAGTTCTCATAGCCAGCGACATGTTATCGACGTATACGATCGATAATGTTTCGCTGGAGTACGACATGGTCACGATGCCCGAACTCGCGCGATTGATCAGAACCCAGTACGCCGGGCGCGTTGCCATACTTTACGACCGAGTTCTTCGCCATCGCAAGATGACGAAAGACAAAGGCGACACATTGTGGAATGTTAATGTCAACGTACCCGCCCGCTCGATGAAAGGTATACTGATGTTGTTCGAGGATGCTCGGTTCGCGTTCGGTGCTAGAAAAACCGACAAATTATATAACCCCAAAATCACGAAGGTAGAGGTGACGATCGAGGGAGTACCCAATCAACTCTACAGCGCGGGTCTTCGCGCGCACCAGCAGTGGGACGAAGTAAGAAAGCAGTTTGCTGCCGGCTCTAAGCGCTCCCCGGAGGTTGCCGCGGTTGCCAAAGACCTGCAGCTCTCAGCCGTCTCCCTCGCGGATTTCCTGAATACCAAATACACGTTATGGCTAGACATGCGAGCCAGCGACGACGACCAAATACACGGCAGCGGACGCCAAGTTGAGAACGCTAGCGAGGGTGTGACGATCCAGATAACCAAAGAGGCGGACGGAGCCGGGCCATTGAACGTGTACTTATATATAATTACAGACGCACAAACTCAATAATCGAAGATGGCCGATACGTCTCAGCACTCTATTGATTTAATTAATTTTAAGAAAATTAGCAATCATTCTAACGATTTATTAATTAATAAATTTGATAATTCTAAAGAATTAATTAAGAAAATTAACAATCAATACCAATTCACGATTGGAGATGCCCACTCTGCCATAATATGTGGGCAGACAGGATGCGGAAAAACGGTTTTCATCCTAGACTTGCTCGAGGGCTCCTACCGCGATGCCTTTCGTCATATTGTGATCCTGTGTCCCACTGTGCGGCACAACGATACTTATCAGCGGCGCCCGTGGATATGGACCGACCCAGAGGTATACGTTATTGACCCCGGTGATAGGCTTCACGATTGGTTGCGTGGTTTATACCAAAAATTCCAGGGTGAGCCCACCCTATACGTGATTGACGATTGCTCGGCCAAGGCGGCGATGACCAAAAAGAAGGACATGCTCTCTGAGCTCGCATTTTCTGGCCGCCATGCTCGGCAAAGCGTATGGATATCCACTCAAAAGTACAACGCCGTCCTCAAGGATCTGCGCGAGCAAACGAAATGGGTCGCCCTCTTTCACTGCAAGGACCGAGACTCATTCGATGACTGTCTTCGAGAGAATGACGTTATCCCAACGCGCGAGGAGCGCCTGGAGGTTCGACAGATGCTTTCGGAAACTAAGCACGCCAAGCTTTTGCTAAAGACTGATCAACCAACTACTTACGAAGTTATCAATTAATTTTATAATTAATTAGCAATTACTGAACAAATGCTGAACAATGCTGAACAATGCTTAGCAATTGCTGAACAATGCTGAACAATGCTGAACAAATGCTTAACAAATGTTGAACAAATGCTGAACAATGGTTAACAATGTTAACAATTTGGTGCTCCGCTGCGAGCTTTGTTGCGAGCATAATGGTGATCATAAGTATCGGGTGGTGCGCTTGGCAATATGTTAAAGTAATGAGACTTGTTAGAATAGTTAAATTAATTTTAAGAAAAATGAACTGCGACGAACTTCTCGATCAGCTAATAGAAGAAACCTCAACTCCGACTGCCAACACAGATAAGGATCCGACAGAGCAATCGGAATCAACTCCAACGGCGGTTGGTATTGGGTTGAGTGCAACGACTCCGAATGAAAATGAAAATGCGGCGCGACGAGAGCGGCTAGCTGCGCTGGTTGCTGGGGGACAATCGGAGCATTATCTCGGTAGGCGTCTCTCAGTTTTTCAGGTGGATAAGATGTCAGATGCGGAGATCGATAAAATGTATGCGCGATACGAATCCAAATTGGGAGCGGAGATGACAAAAACTCTCGGATCGGCGGCTATTCATTTGTACGCAACCGCCGTTAGTACTTCTCCCTATACCAAACACCGCGGGATTGATTGACGATCTAGAGACTGACCCTTTTATAGGTCACACTCTTAGAACAGCCTGCTGCTCAATTTATCACAAGTTTGGAATGTACTTAGCTCCGCTGACAACCGCGTTGACCACGGGTAAACACTGTCAATTTGGACATATATGCCCACGAACTATAAGCCCTAATATTATAAATGATGACACAAGACACACCCGCGAGAGTGACGGAGTTGAACCCGATTGCTCCAACCCAATCGAACCCGAGTGTTACTCTGCCACTGGATGACATACCGCATATAAAAAATCCCAAAAGACAGGCAGTTGGGCGGGCGGCGGCTGCCACCCGAAAAGTTAAACAAGATAAAATACTCGCCGAGCTTCGAGAGGCTAAACAGTCGTTGCAATCGGCGACGGAGACAGCAAAACATCTGAAGACAGAGTTGAGTACACCCCCAATTCACGAATTGGAAGCACACTCAACACCCAATACCAACTGCTGTTGGAGTTGGGCGAATCCGATTGAACCCAAATCGTGAATTGGAGTTGGGTTGTTGGTGGTGGTCTGGCAGTTGTTGGTGCCCTGTGCGTGTGGAAATACCCCATATTATCGAAAAAACAACCAGCCAGTGTTCAGAAGAAAGTTACGAAACACCAATCGCGATTGGATGCGCCCCATTTAAACATTGATCGCGACCCCTTTTATATGCAATAATTATAATGGCTGAACATGTTAGTGAATGCGCTTTATCACGCCGTGGTGATATCGGGTTTCAATATCGGGTATGCTCGACTATCAAAGATGGCCCTAGGAGGATCCGCTCCCAAATTGGACTTTACTGCGAGAGACGTAGGGCTCGCGACCTTAGATGTAGCGGCCGCAGTTTGGACCCGAGATTATCTAGTTAAAGCTGGAATTCTACCAGTTAATATATGGAAATAAATGGCTTCAATCGCAGTAATAGTAGGTGGTGCGCTTGTAAGCGCATTGGCGTTCAGCGGTAGCAACTTTATATTCTCTAATATGAAAAGCTCGAACGTGGATGAGGAGCGCAAGCATCACGATTTAGCTGTAGAACAACTCAATAGCGCAACGGAAGCGTGGTCGAAAAAACGAACCGCCCATCTGGACTGGGTCAACAAGGAGCTTCGCCGCGAAAATCACGCCGCACAAACTTTTCAGAACGTTGAAGAAGCCAACCGCGAGTACGCGCTGGCATATCCGCAGAAAAGTCTCGCGCCGCTGGATCGCGAGCCCCAACTTTCAGTCTATGTACCGTCAGAGCCCCAAAAAGACCGCGAGATCGCGTTCATCGTCGTGGGAATGGGTTTGGTGGGGCTCGTCGGCTACTATATCCAATCGAGATTTTAAATTAATTATTTTAAATAACTTTTTTTTATAAATATATATATATATATAGAACGATGACAGTTGACGAACTTTATTTTGCTATGATTGATGTAGGCTACACTGCCCTTAAACACCGCATAGCTGGTGCAAAGGGTATGATTCGTCTGGCCCGAGATTCTCTCGAGACGTGGCGGGAGGGCGAAAAAGCGGCCACCCTTTTCGCAAAGCGGATGTTAGATTCCTCCACCAATCCTGGGGGATTAGATTTTCCCAATTTCCTTCAGAACTTAACCCCCAATCGCGATTGTACTTCCAACAAAGGTTTATTATTATCGACGCAGTTACCGGACGATCTGGCGAGGGCATGTTGGAGATTGTCCGATATATTAGAATACATCGCATACGATGAACACTCGCAAACTTAATACCAAACTATCGGTTCGCCTAACGCGCAAGCTAGCGAACGCGTACTATAGCCCCCGCGGCTACTGGAAGGGACTCGCTGCCATCAAGAACCTCGCGGCGGCGACCAAGGTTTCAGAAAACGCTGTCAAGGAATGGCTCAAGAAGCAGGCCATCTGGCAGATCTATTTACCCGCGCCTCACAATATTCCGCGCCCGAAATTCGACGTGTCGGTACCAAACCAAGTTCACCAAGCGGATCTCCTCGTTTCTCACTCACGATCGCGTCGGTCGTAAGACGTACAAGTACGCGCTGACAGTCGTTGACGTAGCGAGTCGTTATAAGGGGGCTGAGCCGTTGGCCACTAAAGAATCTAAGGAGGTGGCCGAGGCTCTCTCCCGAATATATAAGAGGAGTCCTCTCAAATGGCCGAATCTTCTCCAGGTCGATCCCGGCCGCGAGTTCATGGGCGCGGTCTCTCATCTATTGTCTAAGCACGAAGTTTCTGTCAGACGCGGCCGCGTCAACATCCACCGGGACCAGGGGATCGTTGAACGCTTCAATCGAACCCTGGCTGAGAGACTGTTCGGACACCAATACGCTAAAGAATTTGTAGACCCTCATTCGCGATCGACCGAGTGGGTGGCCAGACTGCCCGCCGTGGTCTCCGCACTGAACGGAGAGGTGACCAGATTGATAGGTAAGAAGCCCGTAGATGCTCGCGCGGGCGACCCGTTGGTTTAGAGGAGCAACGGCTTCCATCTGATATTGACGTCCGGTACCTCTATCAACCGGGAGAGCTCGAAGGTGGCAGCCGCCGCGCGACTGATCCCGTGTGGTCTCTCAATGTATATCATCTAGATCGATCTATTACCAAGCCCGATGAGCCCGTGCTCTACTATTTGGATGATGGGCCATCTCGAGGGTTTGTTCGCGAAGAACTTCTCGCGGTGCCTTCTGACACCCAGCTACCCCCGGATCGTCAGAGTCTTTAGTATTCTCTCAGTGTTCTTTTTTTTTTTTTACCTATCCTATAGGCTCGGTGTGTAACCCGTCTTCCATCACTCTCCTCTTGTCGTAGTACGCCGAGAGTCCTAATTTTTGTTGACAGTACGTCTTCATCACCCCGTTAATCATTCGGAATCCCCTGTTCTCCGCCATATCCCTACCCCCTTCGAGAGCACTCTTATACCTCCCCCAAGTCAGATCGTTAGATCTCTTCGACATCCCCTTGGCCGAGTGCTTAGATTTTCCATCACCGCTCACGTAGTAACACTGGCTACACAGAGCGATGGCTCTATCCCCTTCGAATTCCAGCTTGAACAGTCCCGGAGTTCTGTTGCTCCACACGTCCCACGCCAACCACTCGGTCTTCTTCTTATTAAACTTTCTCTTCATATTCTTTCTCACCACCGCCGCCAGCGTCTTCTCCGACAGCGCGAAGTACATGCTGTCGGTGTCCATCTGTATCAATTTGAAATCTCCGCGATCCACGTACTTGTCCAAGAAATCGTAGTAGAACTCCAGCATCCGGAGCTTGGCAACTGGTAGACCGCTATGCCACACTGAAACGGTCTGTTGATCACCACTCGAGTCTTCCTGCTCGATATCTCGTAAGCCTCCCCAATCTCCTCCAGGTCTTCGAACCACGCCGACCTCAGTGCCCGATCGACAGTCTTCTCATCCTTCGTATATGTGGTGTTCAGGTGTCTCTCTTGTGCCTCTATCAGCTTGCCACAACACGCGTTGCCAACCAGTTTGAATATATCCGCCAACACCGCCTTGCTCTTGTCGACGTCCCCCGTCCGTCTAGCAGCGGTGACCTCTTTAGCGAACCATTGAAACGGTTTGCCGGGCGTGTAGTCTATCACCCTATGCACCGCCTTGACGATCAGACCGTGCTCCAGATATCACTTTAGCAGCGGGGAGTATATGATCATCTTCTTGGCGGACATTGCCCCCACGAGCTTTCTCTGTCCTTCGACTCTTTTCCTACCTGGTCCCGGCCAGGTAGTCCTTCATGTGCTGCGGAACCTCGTTCTCATCGACTTCTCGATTAACGAACAGCGGTGACATTTCCGAGAACTGGTCTCTCAACGTTTCAGGGACCTCTATATCCAACTCCGCAAATCCGAACCACTTTTCACTCCTGACCTTCCTCACGAAACGGTCTATATACACTGTCTTTCCGGGTCGTCACACGTCCATATCTGCTCCTCACCACACGGCATGTCCTTCGACAGAGTAGATAGGTATAGAGCATTGGCATCGTACCCCAGCACCGCCTTGCACATCTTCTCCTCCCGACTCCCCACCTGACCCCTGATCGTCGACCTTCCAGCCTCGGCGTATCTGGAGAAATACTATGGACGGACCACCGACCAATCCCTGCTTCATCATCTCATAAGTTTCAGACTTCGGTGACCACAGCTCGGGCGTGTCCGCCTTCCCATCGATCGACCCGCGGAGTAGGTACTGAAGGGAAACACCGGGCAGAGACACAGCATCCTTGAGTATGTCCACGCCTCTTCCCCTGTAGAACTCCGTCATTTTAGTCAGAGCCTCCAGGAACGGTCCTACATCCAAGTCGTTGTAGTGTTGCAACCAACGTCTTCATCCCCTTTTCTCGGAATACCTTCTTACACTCTTTCCACTCGGACAACGACAGAAGGAACTCACCCTTCAACTTCGAGTACCACTCGGGATAGTCTGGCAGCCCCGGATGGTCGAGCTTGTCCGCGCTATCGAACCACTCGTATGGAAAGTGAGACTTTACCGTTTTACAGTCGTACGCCTTAACCCACCGGTCGTACGTGGTACCGGGTCCCAGATACTGGATGATGTCGAGAAATCTAAACTCCGGGGTAAACAGAAACATCGTCGTGCTGGCTCTCTTTCCAACCATCACCTTATTCACGGTGGCCGCCAACTTCTCAAAGTACTGCTTGATAAGGTTCAGGTCGTACCTGCTACAGTTGAACCCCACCACCGGGACTTGGTCAATCCAAGAAATAATCTTTGCTTGCTGAGACTTCGATAACATATCTATGTCGGCCGGCAGATACTTCTTCCTAACCGCCTCCCTGATTGCCTTGCCTCTCATCTGCAGCTCGGTCACGAACTTCTCGACTAGCATGTCGGGATCTCGTTCGCATAGGTGTGTGATCCCTTCATGCATCGTATCCCCCAACGACACCGATATAGGAACGTGCTCGACCTCGAAGGTCAGGTCTTTGGTCGGTCGCGTGATTTTTGACTTGTCGAGATACGCCTCGAAGTTGTAGACTATCTGGTGGGGGTACAGAGTCGTCTCCTCCTCGCGTGGCAATTGTGGATAGTAGGTATTCACCTCATTCAACCACTCGCACTCCCACATCACCACCAGCTCGTAACCCGCCTTCCTTACTTTGGCGTCATGAATTTTCGTCCTCTTGTACAGCGATCTCGCGTTACCTCTCATGCAATGCCTCGGACACCCGTGCCAGTAGCATCCGTGAAACTGAAAACACGGTCTCGGTCTCGTGACAGTAACCGTCGACCGGATCACCGGCCACCCACCTCTCACCACCGTGACCGCAGTTGGCGTGATGTATGTGCTTTCCCACCCTCTCCTCTTCTCTGCTTAACCATTGAATCGACCTCACACTCGCTGACCCCTTGGGATAGAAAGCCTTCTCGTAGGCCGACTGTGGTCTCTCTACCCTCTTACCTGGACATGTCACCACGGTCTTCCCACCCATGCAGGTGGTCGCGTGCCTGTGCATGTTACACGACTTTATGAACCGTTGTTGACATCCGGTGCACCCGTACTCGTTCGTGATCTTGCGGAGATTCGTTATGAGGAACGAGTGACCTCCAAACATTCCTATCGTCATTGTCTTCCCCCCAACCACGTCGTAATTTGCCGGAACCTTCATGAGGTACCACACTCCGTCGGCGGTGGGCTCGTAAACACGAATGCCCATCTTGAAATGCTCTTCGACCTTCTTAATATCGTCCAGGGGGATTCCCTTACTACCCGGTCCGTTATCATGCCCGAGGTATTCGCGAGCCAGAGCTCGTGCCTTCCTACAACACCCGTCGGGTCTCCCTCCACGTTGGATGGCTATGCACCTAAACAGACACAAGTAGTCGTCGTACGTGTCGACGGAATACATTCCCTTTTTCTGTCTTAACCAGTCTGGGAGTTTTCCCGCTCCCATGAGAAGTTGTTGTGCATCGATGATCATCTTCACCTCGACCGATATCCAACGAACGAAGGTCCATTTTGTGTTTGGTCTATCGACTTTGTCGATGTCCATTCGACCTTTCTCTCTATCGGATATCCAACTCTCGGCTTTGGCGATCTCGTTTAATCCACGGACTGCCCTTTGATTGTTTGTGATAGATCATAGTAGCGTCGGTCTCTATGTGCCTAATACGATACGAGCACGAATACCTCAGATAACATGCCGTGGTCATCTCTGGGCGAATTTTATTCATTATGCGATTAGCGATCTCCCCGTCTACCCCCCTCTCGAAAGTCCATACTATCTTCCTCCTACCCCTATCAACAGTTTCCCTAACTTCGGCTTCTTCGGCGAGAATCCTGGGACCCTCCTCCACCAAAGCTCTGGCGATATCTCTCCTCTTCTTGGGAGGTCTCCCCACCAACCCTTGATAAATCTTATTGTAGTACGCCTTGTATAGGGGTTTTCTACGTGCGCTGTGATCTTCTTTTACACGCTGCGCGTAAGCGGTGGCACGCAGACTGGCCGTCGTCTCGTTCTCCAATTTCTCGGAGCGTTTTTCGGGGTCGGCGGGCAGTCGTCCGGTCGAAACGCACGCCACGCAGCCTCTCCTCGTAGACGACGGTTCGCGCGTCACTTATCCTATCTGCTATATCTTTCTTGAGTCTCAAACCTCTTAGGGAAATTCCCCAACTCTAGCTTGCTCTCTCATTTGCTTTATGGTAGGCATTATACTGAGTATAACCAATAGATTTTTTATCTTCAATAGGGTGTAAGTTTATATTTATTCGTAATAAATATATGACAGATTGTTGTAATATACTTAGTATAACTTATGGATAACTTGTCTTTAATAGGGTGTCAGTTTATATTTGTGACAGATTGGTGTAAAATACTGAGTATAACTTATAGATTTCTTATCTTTAATAGGGTGTCAGTTGTTATTTTATTCGTAATAAAGTATGACAGATTGTTGTATATATATACTGAGTATATGGATAACTTGTCTTTAATAGGGTGTCAGTATATATTTGTGACAGATTGCTGTAAAATACTGAGTATAACTTATGGATTTCTTATCTTCAATAGGGTGTCAGTTGTTATTTTATTCGTAATAAAAGTATGACAGATTGTTGTATATATATACTGAGTATAACATAGGGATTTTTATCTCTAATAGGGTGTATCTTCTCATGTCATAATATATGGTCTCGCGGTAGTAGTATATAAGAGTCATAATGATTACAAGTTTCGTGTAGAAGCCACCACACGTAGTGTGTGGCTTCCATATAAACTTGTATCATTATGACTCTTATATACTACTACACGGAATACATATCGGGAATTACCATTTATGGAGTTATGCAATATTTTTCATGGAAAATGTTTAATGTCGCCAAAATGACACCGACCATATCGGACAAGGTAAATGTTTTCAAAAGAATGCGAATGTAATTGATGACTATAAATTGGTTACGACCAGTTGCAATTCAGATGATAGCGACCAGATTTTGATGAAAGGAAAATAGCGATTCTGGTGCTTTTTTTTTTTGCCGACAAAAACATGACATGGTCGCTGTTCACATACAAAAATGCTGTGTGGGAATGAAAATAGCTGGTCGCTGGTCGCTGGTCGCTGGTCGCTGGTCGCAGTTTGAGGGTGGTCATTATTCCACGGTCTTATAAAGAACAAAATTGGACGGGGGGTTTTTAACTGGCCGTTGTGGACAGGTGGTCGCTATTCCCAGGTGGTCGTTAACACAGGTTCGACTGTACTATCAAAGCCACGGCGGTGCGACAAGCAGCCATCTAGTCTGTAAATAACACCGAAATTTTAGTAAAAATATTTTCAACTTTCGACATCATTTACGGAATATATTGTAAATTTTGTAAATATTTTTCATGAGATACCACCCATCTTCTTAGATACAAAATCACATGGCTGGTGTCAAAATGATGTCTACCGACAAAAACATTGGAAAGCTACAACTATATTTTAGTTAGTGAATATTATTAGGTCATCTGAATTTCTTAGCTATACTATTTTAGCGGCCATTTGATGTGAAGTTTTGCCTATTTGAAAATTAATGTAGTGGTGACTCGCTCGTATTTCATCTGGCTAATACTGAAGAAAACTGCTTTTATTACCGTACACTCTTGCAAATTATTTGAATGGGTTTCGCTGTGAGAAAACCTGTAATCAACTCCTGACAAATAATACACAGTGAAGAGAACACCCGTAATTGCGCGCCTGTTTTCTTGGAAACCACGAGCTACCATACATGTTTAATTTTTACTACAGTCAAAATAAAGTTATTTGGAAAGGGTCTCGACTAATCTAGAATGTTAATGTGATTGAACACATTCCAAACATGCACTCAAATATATAGAAACAGCTGCGTAATTTGTATTTCAAAAATTTTACTTGACGTCACATTTGACGTCACACAACGTAACGTCAAAACGCGGGAAAAACACGTCATTGTATAACTATTCATGCGCACATCAAAATTCATTGCTTATAATCTCAAAAATAGACTAAATGTGCATATATGTCCGCCGTGGAAGTGTAATACATTAATACATAGGATATTCCATTGTACATGTTTGAATAGCGAAAATAATACACTAGTGTCCGTCGGCGTCTGTGCAAGTAACTCGTTCGCTACGCTCACTCATTGCTTACGTGGAAGCCGATGCACACTCGTGTATCATTTCCCGCTATTCAATGGAATATCCTCTATATCATTTCTGTATCTAAGCAAACGTATATGTTACTACCAGTCAGTTGAACCATCTGATCAACACGATGGTTCAGGTGAGTACACATATTTCCTGTGAGAAATAAGAAAATAAATGTTGGACAATTTTTGTGGCGCCCGCTTGCGGAGAGCGCGGTATATAGTCGACACATTGGCGAACATATGTACGTGCATCCGGGCTTTTCAGTATTCTATCAAAGCCTCGGCAGGCACGACATGCAGGCCTTGGCCATCTAGTATATTAAATCTGTATCCATCATGAAATGGGTTAATGTTTGTAGGAGACATACATTTGCGAATAAAGCTACATGTATATAGAGGATCCGCCATGCGTGATGATTTAATATGATCTTTATTATTTAAAGCGATTTTTCTGAAGTCATAAGAAAGAGGGCTTATGATGAGTTTCTTATAAAATAAGTCAACCAGTTTATTAAATATCATATTAAATCATCACTCATATCGTTAGCCTATTTCACCTACATTTCAAAGTATCTAGCAAAGTATACTTTGAGGGAGAAATTTTCAATTTAAGGATAAATTTATGAATTTTTATTATACTGAATTTATTACATTATCACAGCCATTTTGGCTGTGATAATGTAATAAATTCAGTATAATAATTCTACATACTTTTAATCATCAAATATATGCAGTGATTAGTTCTATATGAAATAATGCATTTTGGGAAAAATAAATGATAGCTCCCTCTAAGTATACTTTGCTAGATACTTGTACTTTGCAATTTTGATGATATCGGCTACAGATTATATTTATCGCATAAGCACAGCATCACACATTAAAGTTATTGGGGTATATAGTTTTTGTCATTCCGTCCGTCCGTCTGTTCGCACTTTCGTCCATCCGTAGGATTTGCAATAAAGTTTTTATTTGTCGGTTCCGCAGCGTTCAGGGTAATAGTATTGACATTTACAATTTGTATTGCTTTTTGCTTTGAAAATTGTCATAATAATACAATAACATGTACAATTACAATACAATGTAAGCCAATGCTATTTGCAATGTATTGTTTTTCACATTTGCTATATGTTATTGTCTCCCAATGTATTTTCAGAACTTCAATCCCCAGAACCCGTACTGTGCTGGGATCCAGGGTATCCTTGGGGCCTATGACAATGCCATCAAGAGTGTTCAGCTGTACGGACCAACAAACTTCGCCCCCTGTATCAACCATGTCGCGAGGTGTGCAATGCATATACAGTGTAACCTCTCTACAACAGCCATCCATTAGAAGACAGAACACTGACTGTTGTAGAGAGGTGGATGTTGTAGGACGGTTAAATCTGGCTTGTGACTGGAGAAATGGGGCTTATGGTAGTTGTGATCAGTGTAGCTCCTGATCAAATAGCCCACTCCTGTAGCCTGATAACGCTGTATATTTCTTATTAGAAGCATTACTGGTGTTTCATTGATGGAATGACGACCAGTGCAGATCCTGATCTGACTTAGCAGATGCACAGGCTGATCTGGATCTGCACTGCTCGCAAAACTCATAAGCCCCATTTCTCCAGTCACAGCCACAAATACAGAGGCAATTATCTGTTTGGGATATAAAATAGTGGGACTTACAGAGAAGTGGGCTGTAGTAGAGGTGACCATCCAGGGAGGTTCGACTGTACATGTCATATACACAGATGTGGTATGTTTAGTTCTTGACCAGCATAGTCCCAGATCAGCCTGCGCATCCACACAGTCTCATCTGGGCTATTAGATAGCACGAGTCTGCGGGATGACCGAAAATACACACCCTGTCATTTTGTTGTAGGTTTGTTATTCATCACACTGTGTCCCATTGTTGTTGTTGTAGGTTTCCGATTCATTACACTGTCACGTTGTTGTTGTAGGTTTGCGATTCATCACACTGTGTCATGTTGTTGTTGTAGGTTTGCGATTGGTCACACTGTGTCACGTTGTTGTAGGTTTGCTATTCATCAGACTGTGTCACGTTGTTGTTGTAGGTTTGTGATTGGTCACACTGTGTCATGTTGTTGTTGTTGTAGATTTGCGATTCATCACACTATGTCACATTGTTGTTGTAGGTTTGCAATTCATCTCACTGTGTGTCATGCTGTTGTTGTTGAGAAGTTTTGCGTTTCATCCCACTGTGTCGCGTTGTTGTTGTAGGTTTGCTATTCAACACACAGTGTCACATTGTTGTTGTAGGTTTGCGATTCATCACACTGTGTCACGTTGTTGTTTTTGTAGGTCCATGATTGGGCACGCTGTGTCACGTTGCTGTTGTTGGTGTAGGTCCGTTATTGGGCACGCTGTGTCACATTACTGTTGTTGTAGGTTTGTGAATGGGCACGCTGCGTCACATTGTTATTGTTGTTGTAGTAGGTTTGTGATTGGTCACACTATGTCACGTTGTAGTAGGTTTGTGATTGGTTACACTGTCACATTGTTGTTGTTGTAGGTCCGTTTTTGGGCACACTGTGTCGCGTTGTTGTTGTTGTAGGTTTGTGATTGGGCACGCTGTGTCACATTGTTGTTGTTGTTGTTGTTGTTGTAGTAGGTTTGTGATTGGTCACATTGTTGTTGTTGTAGGTTTGTGATTGGGCATATTGTGTCACGTTGTTGTTGTTGTAGGTTTGTGATTGGTCACACTGTGTCACGTTGTTGTAGGTTTGCGATTGGTCACACTGTGTCACTTGTAGGTTTGTGATTGGTTACACTGTGTCACGTTGTTGTTGTTGTAGGTCCATGATTGGTCACTCTGTGTCACTTGTTACTGTTGTAGGTTTGTGATTGGTCACACTGTGTCACGTTGTTGTTGTTGTAGGTTTGTGATTGGTTGCACTGTGTCACGTTGTTGTTGTTGTAGGTCCATGATTGGTCACTCTGTGTCACGTTGTTACTGTTGTCGGTTTGTGATTGGGCACACTGTGTCATGTCGCTGTTGTTGTAGGTTTGCGGCGGCGGTGAGAGACGGATCTCAGTACTTTGTCCTCCTGATCATCACAGATGGCGTGATCACAGACATGCCGCAGACCACACAGGCTATCGTGCAGGTAGGTCCAACAATCACAACGTCACCAAACTTATATCCAGGCGCGGATACAGGGGGGGGGGGTTCCAGGGGGTCCGGACCCACCCTGCTCCCGGCAAAAAAAAAGAAGAAGAAAATCTACAATACTCGAATAGTTGGATGACTTTTTTCGTGGCCTAGGTGTCAGGAAATCACATCTGCGGTGATCTGGATTTAAAAAGGACCCCCCGACTTTACAATGCGCATCGCGCTCACGGCTACGTCGATTTGTAATTACAGACCCCCCCCCCCCCCCTGCAATTATTTCTGTATCCGCGCCTGATATCTGACATAGAATCACAAAATATAATCACCTCCTGAAAAATGAATCAATCTTACATTGAAAATAAAAATTATCGGCTCTGTGTTGGTTTGTTTAGGTTGTTTTTTTTCAAGATGTTAAACTAGGCCAGTTGGTGATATTTACTAGTAATCTATTTTAACATATTTTTCTGTCAACCAATGTAGACCCTGTTCAGACTGTATGTGCAGGCTGGTCTGGATCTGCACTGGACACAGTCACCAGATTGTACAATTATCATCAGCGTGATTTCTGTTTTCCACTGCAGGCCTCTACATTACCCATGTCGATTATAATCGTCGGAGTTGGCGATGCTGACTTTGAAGGTAAGATATACAATTTTAAAAGAGCTTCTATTTGATATGAGGCTCTGTGTATTCACTGTGTCTGATTTGTTTCATGAATCTTGTATTACATGTAAATGGAAATGAGTATGACATTTTGTTTGTTCCATGACTTCATCTTATATGAATGGTTATAAATAGTCTATTTTATAGCGTCCTAAATGCACTAACTTTTGCACTAATCTTCACTAAGTCATTGGCGTTGTTAATGTCAAAACAACTGATATGTTATGCTATTAGGAACGTAATTTGGAATGTCGTATATTCATCTGCCATACCCATTGTACCTAACATAAATCTGTATCATGTATGTCCCTTTGCTATTCCACCTTGCCCATGCAGTAACTCAAGTTCTACTTGAGCGGATATAGTGTTAGTCCATGATAATATTTGGCCACAATGTGTGTCTAGGGATGGTGCTTTGTTTTGCACCTTGTTTGTAACGCAAAAATGTTAAAGTATTTTTACTTTTTTCAATAACTCATCAACCGCAGTCAGGTGTGTATACTTGAGTCAGATTGTCTGTTCATCTGTAGAAATAACAATAACTATTACCTCACCCGCTTGTCACAAGGTACCGTCACAGACAGAGGCGTATTTCCTAAGCACTTATTGATGAACCTAGTTTTAAATTGTGTTGTAAACCCCAATTCAATCAGTACTTTTCAACTAGTTGACTATTACATATATGTGTTGTTTGCTAATTGCTTTACTCTAAAATGCTATATGTAGGCCAGTTTGAACAACATGATGTATTGTTATGGTATGGCACTGTTTCTCTCATTCCATTTACACTTTATTTACAATTAAAGGTATGTGATTTTTGGTTGCAACAAATATATTTCAAATGCTGGAATTATAAGGACTTTTCCAAGTTTATACCCCGATAAATTCTACAAAAAGGCCATCCTTATAATTCCAACATTTGAAATAAATTCATCAAGAAAATGTGTTTATTTTCCGTTTTCTTAAGAATTATTTGAACTGCGCCTCACGGTTACGGAAAGTAGATTGGCGTGGGAGTTTACTGGGATATAAATTTTGGACAGAGACTTGCTACGGGCCAATCAAATGTTAGGGTATTGTGTAAATATTGTTGTGCTGGAATTATGAATATTTGTTTAATAGTAAGATGAAAGGTTATAGTTTAAATATTAATAATTATTGATTTTATTAAGCATTCTTTAACTCAGCTATTGTTGATAAGTTTTTGAAAATATCTTCCTTTTACCTTAAATCTGAGGAATGGAAAACTGACACCCTTCTCATGTTACTCACTTTATTGCATTCAAATTCATACCTTTTATTATGCCGCTATGATAAGTCGGGGGACATTACTTTTTTGATGAGACGGTTCAAATGGTGATCGCAACATAGGTTTTTGCAAGGAAATAGGAAACAAATAGTTATAAATTTGTATCAATGAAATGATAATGCTTTCTGTATCAATGCTTGCTTCTTGCTGCTGTGTATTGCAAATGATGGAATTTAGCTTAACAAACAATTGGCTACTGGCACCAGTGACCTGGGGGCAGTTTCACTAAACTTTGTACGACTAAAATGTTTGTAAGTGCCAAATTATGAGTCTGTAAATTTCACATTAAGAATGTTTTCTTGTAAACAATTGAAATTTCCAGACGATCCTAAATTTGCACTTACGAACATTTTAGTCTTACGAAGTTTAGTGAAACACAGTCTCAGTAAGTTATTTATTACATGATCATTCTTTGTTCAACTTTGATTTTTACCCTCATTTATTCCATATTTTATAATGGAAAAAACATGTGATAAATTCAGTAACCTATTGTCAAAATGAAATATGCATCGACTTTGAAATCAGGGGGTATGATACTGTATTTAGACACCAACCATATCCGCAGCTCTGCGCATGGGAATTTGTCGTCCATAGACAGCAATCATATTGACAGGGGCACACACAAGTGTGTGACTACACGTAATTATTTGTTAAATGTATGTTACCTGTGCACCTCATCATTTTCTGTTTGTGAAGGTGTATGCTCTGATCACTCATTTGAACTGTCGAAGTGATATGGGATGTAGCATCAATAAATAACATTTAAAACAGGAAAATCAACAAAACATGATATTTATGTACTTAAAATATCATAGCGATGGAGTGATAGTATTGGGGATATAGCATCAGACTTCAATACCATAGGTTGTGAGTTCAATCCCCGCCCTAGGCATGAACATAATACTTTCATAGTATATCTTTGGATAAGACTTGAAAAACCATGGCTCTGTCTCTATATACCTTATCTGTTGATGGCATGTTAAACCCTTTCACTTTTAAATATATCGTGTTACACATTGTTTTGCTAATTATACCCCCGGCATACAAAGTATGTCGAGGGGTTTTTAGTTTTTGTATTTCTGTCTGTCAGTCCATTCGTCTGTCCGTCTGTCCGTAATATTTCCGTAAAAGTTCTTGTTTGTCGGTCCAGGCGGCAGCTGTGGGTATTCGTAAGCCTCTGCTCACTTGCTCTAGTAAATTAATGCATTTTTCACATGTTTTCAGCGATGAATGTATTGGATGGAGATGATGTTCGATTATCACACCAGGGTAGATATGCACAGAGAGATATTGTACAGGTTTGTATGCATAGATTATGCTGACGTTATAAGCAATGCACCATGACTAAAACGTCCAAATGTGTAAATCAGATAACATTCACATCTGGGGGCCGTTTCACTAAACTTCCTGCAACTAAAATGTTCGTAAGTGCAAATTTAGAATCGTCTGGGAATTTAAATTGATGGATTTACATTTATTGACCATAGGCTGCATATGCAGCCTATGCTCAATACATGTAAATCCAATAATTGTTTACAAGAAAACATTGTTAACGTGCAATTTACAGACTATCATAATTTTGCACTTGTGAACATTTTAGTCGTACAAAGTTTAGTGAAACGGACCCCAGTTCAGCCTGATAGGCCTACACCCTTTCCCAGTTGATGAAATATAATGCTTTGTGTTAACTGCTATCTTATCATCTATATTTTCATTCTACCCCCCTCCCGTGCGACCCCTGTGCCCAATGTCAAGGTCAAATTACTTTGAAGTTTTTGGTTAAGTTTTGTGGTTAAAGTTTTTGGTTAAGTTTTTTGGTTAAATTTTTTTGTTATACTATATCTCTGCAACTGCTTTGCCCATTACCTTGAAACTTCACATGGGTGTTTATCATCATCTATATTTTCATTCTACCCCCTCCCGTGCGGCCCCTGTGCCCAATGTCAAGGTCAAATTACTTTGAAGTTTTTTAGTTAAAGTTTTTGGTTAAGTTTTGTGGTTAAAGTTTTTCGTTATACTATATCTCTGCAACTGCTTTGCCCATTACCTTGAAACTTCACATGGGTGTTTATCATTATCTATATTTTCATTCTACCCCCCTTCCGTGCGGCCCCTGTGCCCAATTTCAAGGTCAAATTACTTTGAAGTTTTTGGTTAAGTTTTTTGGTTCAAGTTTTTGGTTAAGTTTTTGTCACGCCCGCTTGCGGAAAGCGCGATATAGTCGGCACTTTGGTGTACGTACGTACGTACGTACGTGTGTCCGGTTAAAGTTTTTGGTTAAGTTGTTTGGTTAAGTTTTTGGGTTAAAGTTTTTGGTTGAGTTCTTTGGTTAAAGTTTTTGGTTAAGTTTTTTGGTTAAGTTTTTTGGTTAAAGTTTTTCGTTATACTATATCTCTGCAACTGCTTTGCCCATTACCTTGAAACTTCACATGGGTGTTTATCATCATCTGTATTTTCATTCTACCCAACTCTCGTGTGGCCCCTGTGCCCAATGTCAAGGTCAAATTACTTTAAAGTTTTTGGTTAAGTTTTTTGGTGAAGTTTTTTGGTTAAAGTTTTTGGTTAAGTTTTTTGGTTAAGTTTTTCGTTATACTATATCTTTTTTTTTAGTGTCCATGCCTTGCCACAAGGCGCGACATGCAGGCTGCGGCCATCTAGTCTGTTATCCCGCTAGACCACTCCAACCACGCCCCTCTCTCATGCTGCATATGCCTGCCCACTCATAATTTGCTAAAAGCTGAGAGTATATCTTGGTAAGAGCCTCAATCAAATATTCTGTGTGCTCGTGTTAGGGATCACACTGACTACTGACTGTTTCACGAAACCTGCCCAAATTTTACGGCTATATAAACAATGCAAAAGCAATATTTTTTCAATAATAATAAATTTTATCAAAATTTAACAATGAGCCTTCTTTTTATTTCATGAAATTTGGTCAAATATTTATTTTATTACGAAAAATTAGTCCTCAATGAGAATTAAACGTGCGGGGAAAAAGGGGTGGATAACCTGGAGGAGGAGTCGAAAAACAAACAAAAATGGAAATTGTTTCTGAAACTTAGCTAGATAGCTTGGAAATGTTCTAAGTAAGAAAACAAAAGTTACATTTTGAAAATCGGTCCACTATTTCTGAAATTAGAAAAATTTCCCCATGTGGAAATTGTTTTTTCGCATTTAATTCAATATTGGACCAAATTTCACGAAATAAAAAGTAGGCTCATTCTTAAATTTTGCTATAATTTAATATTATCGAAAAATATATTGTTTTTGCATTATTTATATAGCCGTAAAATTTGGGCAGCTTTCGTGAAACAGACAGTAGTACACAGTGTATTACATTGAGAAATCATGGAAAGGCACCACAAAAAAAATGCATATTTCCCAAATTTAAACATTTTCATTAAAACTACACATGCACATGTATAGACGCTGTTTATCTATATTTCTCATTTCTGCTGGAATCTATATTTTGTGACAACTCACTTGAAGCATCTTGTTGAAAAAGTTAACATAAATTTATAGTCACAACATATTACATATCAAAATAAATAAGAACACCCTTACACTGCTGAATTATATTTTGTTATCTGCTGTTTATGTTCTAATTTTATCATTTTAGAATCATTCTGCAACGTGGCATAATTATTGCGTTGCTTTTGAGTTTCCATACGTCCGTCCGTGTACATTTACGTCAAAATGTTTCTAAGAGTTTCTCCAGTTAGAATCCAGTATGCCACGGGGATATATCCATGTTTTACAAACATCATGTCTAGTTTCCAATTGAAATGATTCTAAAGTGCTGTTTTTGTAAGAAAATGTAAAGTGACTGCAAACAATAAGTTTCGTGTCCAGCATTCTAAGGGTTAACATTTTCCATATGAAAGCATATAACTGAATTAAAAAGGAACTGCTTGGAATATGACCAAATAAAATGGTGCATTTACTTATCATCTACAGCCTTTAAAACATATAAGAGCATATGATATATCTGAGAAATCATTTGCACACAGTGCTTTAAGATGATCCATTTTATAAATGTTTACATTTACCGCTATTTCTTTTTATTCTTTATATTTGTTATCTTCCAGTTTGTGCCTTTCCGCGATTTTCTCGGTCGGCAGCAACAAAACTCTCAGCTTTGCCAGGCTGCCCTCGCTAAAGAAGTTCTTGCCGAAATCCCAGAACAAGTGATAAGCTATATGAAGGCAGCCAGCATTTTCCCAAAGCAAAAATCTACCTCTGCACCCCCCTCTTATCCCTAAGTATGTTTCTTGTTGTACCTGCATGTTGAAAGCAATATTGGTATTTGTAACACTTCTGTGGCATTAGTTAATAAAGCATTTTTAGCCAGGTTTTTTGGAAAAAAATCCAGGCTATTGGATTGGCGGGCGGGCGGGTGACGGGCGGCGTCTACAATCAATGTTAAGTTTTTGTGTTTGAGTCCATTTCTTTGTTACTGTACCACCTAGGACCACCAAGCTTTCACAGCTTCATAATCAAGGGGTGCCCACCACATATCACTATCCAACATGTTACCTTTCTTTGAACTTGTCCAATTTTTTCCGCGCAGTCGACTTAGCCATTTTCAATGTTAAGTTTTCGCGTTTACAATGTTAAGTTTTCGTGTTTAAGTCCATTTCTTTGGTACTGTACCACCTAGGACCACCAAACTTTCACAGCTTCATAACCAAGGGGTGCCTACCACATACAACTATCCAACATGTGACCATTTTTTTACCTTCACCTATTATTTCTACGTAATTGACTTAGCCATTTTCAACGTTAACTTTTTAACGTACGTCTGGTTAAATATTTTCATTCTACCCCCCAACCGTGCGGCCCCGATGCCCAATGTCAAGGTCAAATTACTTTGAATTTTTTTTGTTAAAGTTTTTTCGTGTACTATATCTCTGCAACTGCTTCACCCATTACCTTGATACTTCACATGGGTGTTTATCATCATTGTCAGCATTTTGGCATACGTCACGTCCGTCCGTACATCCGTGTGTCAGGTTAAAGTTTTTTGGTTAAAGTTTTTCCATCTACTATATCTATTTTGTTAATGTCCATGCCTCGCCCCAAGGCACGACATGCAGGTCACAGCCATCTAGTCTACAAAAAGTGGGTATAATCATGTTATCCAAGTGTCTATGCTTGGAAAAAACATGGCCTTCGTGGCTTTGCCTCGTTTCTTGTTCTCATTCAATTGACTTGTGGGTGGCAGGTGGGAGTTTGTGATGGGTAATTTAACGATCGGGATTCATCCTTACCGGTATCCCAAACAGAGAACTGGTTTGGCCCTCAGCATTCTTTGGCATTATTGTATGTGAGGGTTTAATCTGGTTATACCCCTTGTATGAGTGATACGATTATTCCTAATCCTATTATTTTTAGGGGAAGGGGCCAAGTGACTTTGGTGTGGTAAGGACCTGGCACTAGGTCAGGTTATTCTAATATTTCAGGGTTGAATATATACATGTATTTATTCTGTTTATCTTCTGTTCTGATTTTGGGATTTTCTCCCCAATGCAGCAGGTTACATGTGGGATCGAACCTGTTGGCCCGGCTTTAAATGACCCTAGCTGTTGATAGGCTGTTAAACACCAATAAATCAATCATAAAATTGACTTTTACAGTGCATTAACATCATGTGTTAACAATTAGAATAAGATAGTGTAATAAATTTATAAATGAGTACACTACAGAAATATTTAGTCATCATCCATATATTCCCACTCATGCGGCCCCTGTCCCCAAGGTCAAGGTCAAATGACTTAGAAGTTTGCATTAAATTATTGTCAAAATTTGCGTTAAAGTTTTCATATACCTACTATCTCTGTAACCATATGTCGGATTTGCTTGAAACTTTGTATGCTTATTGGTCATCATCCATATATTCATTCTCTGTCCCACTCATGTGGCCTCTGTGCCCAAGGTCAAATGACTTGGAAGTTTTGCGTTAACATTTGCTTATTGGGCATCATCCATACATTCATTCTGTGTCCCACTCATGCGGCTCCTGTGCCCCAAGGTCAAGTTCAAATGACTTAGAAGTTTGCGTTATTGTAAAATCTGCGTTGAAGTTTTTACATATCTCCACAATCATTATTCCAATTTACAGTCTACGCTCATTTACTTGAAGTCCGTCGAACTGTGATAAATACTTTGAGTAAACCGAAGTTTGACGTAACGAAATCTGAACAGGACCTCGAAATATTGCCATTCACGTTACGGGATTCAACTCCCATATGACCTGTGACACACGGAGTTACACTTTTGCAAATCTAATGTGTTTACTTGCGTTTGCCTATACACACAATTGTGTAGTCGAACTAAGTATACACATCTGTATTATCAGGGTGGAACAAGAAAAGACAATTCAAAGCAGTAAAGTAATATTTTATTATGTTTAATAAATAAAGCATGTAAACCGCAAATTAACAAGTTGTTGTGCATACCAGTCTTGATTATATATTCACACAGCATTTATCAATCGGACGGTGAATGTGAGTCTATATACTCAGTCTATATGCTCAGGCAACGTTTCTTATCTGATGACACATGCAAACGAGTCTGGACAAGTTGGATTTGAGAAAACCATCTTTATTGTATCTTCGATTTTTGATTGAAACTAAATTCGGAAAAATTTCCGTAAATTGTTTCGAAAGTTGACATGGTGTGACAACTTTTGAAGTGATTTATTTATAAAATATTTCAGCAAATAAGATAACTTAACATTCTTGGCTGTGTGTTAAAATCCTTGTGAATAACAAGTCAAAACGGCCCTAGTCCAATACGGCCCCAGTTCGAAAGGGCTCACGTTGGTCACAGTTTACACTCTGTCCGACTCGGTAATATCCGCCTTCCGGAAAAAGTCAGCAATGTTCGATTGTTTGTTGTGAATTAGAGGAAATCACCTTTAACACTTATTCAAAGTTTGTTTACACAGGTTTACACAGGTAAACAAGTACAGGTAAACAAGTCCAGTCTTTGATCCGGTAAATTGGCGCCACGAATTTGCACTTCGAGCGCAAACTGACACTTTGACTTAACAAGAGTTAAATACCACACATTTCTGTTTTCGTGACCTAACAATTAGTTTGAATTGGCGAAAATTTGACGTAACGAAATTCGACATAACCATAGCCAGATACGTTGAAAATAATCATGATAATAGGATCTGAAACGAGACTTTGACACGAATTTGACGTAACGATGGAATTCGACTTAACCGACTTTGAGTAAACGAATGTAGACTGTACTTCAAACTTCCAATACTTCCTTTTCATCATCCATGTTTTCATTCTATAGCCTGCCCATGTGGTCCACATGCCCAAGGTCAAGGTCAAATGACTTTGAAATTTGTGTTAAAGTTTTTACATACCTTATATCTCCACAACACTTACTCCTATTTACTTCAAATAATTCATTATTATGATCCATATTTTCATTCTATAGCGCACCTCATATCTCCACAACCCTTAATTCAAACTTCAAATAAATACACTCTGACCATCCAATGTCTCGGTGGGCTCGACATGCGGGCCGCGGCCATCTTATTTGATTAAATCAGTAACTTTGCTTTATAATAAACATCATATCAACTCATCATATGTGGCTGTGACTGGAGAAATGTGGTTTTGCCACCAGTGTAGATCCAGATCAGCCTGTGCATCCTCACAGTCTGATCAGGATCTACACTGCTCGCTATCGCTACTCCATCAAGGAAACACCTGTCATGCTTATAACAAACAATATAGATCATTACAAGGGCTACAGTAGTGTGCCATTTGATCAGGAGCTACACTGGTTACAATTCCCATAAGCCCCATTTCTCCAGTCGCAGCCACATTTGTGTAACCGCTGTATGTACCCCTGGCATACAAAATATGTTGAGGGTACAGTGGAACCTCTCTCAAACGAACACCAATATCACATCTGTGATCTTATTTTTGATGGGTTTCTTTGTCATTTATCTCGGATGATAATGTATGTTCATGATTGCAAAGCATCCAAATACGTATCATAATGGTAAAATGCCTGATTTACAGTGGAACATCTGTACAGGCCTCCAGATAAGGAATTACTAATGGAGTTTTGTCACTCCGTCATTTCTGAAGCAATTGGGTATTTCAAAATTGTAATTGGGTAAAATAAAATCACGCTCCGATTTACACATCAACAGACTGAAATTATTGAATAGTTTGCTTCAACATGAAAACTTGTCTTGGCATTTCATTAGAATTGTCTCCAAGGAGACAATTCTAATGAAATACCAACACATATTTTCATGGAAAAAAGGAAAAATATGCTATATTTGTGGTCGGTTTATTGTTTTCTGCAGCATGATAAAGGTATCACAAAATTCTTATTGCTTTTTGATACTCGCTACTTCTGCTGATTTCCATTGGGTTTTTGGCAATTTTAATTGGGTATTTAAGCAAATACGCAGATTATCTGGAGCTCTGCTGTATATAGTTTACGTAGTTCTGTCCATAAGATTTGCATTAAAGTTTGTATGTGTCGGTCTGCGCGCCAGTCGGGGGTATCTGTGAGCCTCTGCTCACTTGCTCTAGTTAATCCAACAGAGCACACATTGATCTTGACAACATTAATATAAATGTATTTTCAGTTTGTTCCGTTACGAGACTTCATTGGTCGCTCAGGTCCACAAGGGTCCAACATCAGCCAATCAGCGCTTGCCAAGGAAGTGCTGGAAGAGATCCCAGAGCAGTTCATATCGTACATGAAGATGCACGGCATAATGCCACGGGCCACACCCAATCCACCACCCCCAGTCTACGCGCGGTAGTCGTGGAGTGACCACGTATCTGTTTAAACTTTGGTTGTACCGACAGTCGGTCGGCTTGGTGATGGGGTGGTACAAAATATTGTTTTAGAAACATAGGTAACGAAAGGATATGTATTCACATTTTACTTATATTTTTTATTTACATAAAAATATGGGTAAAATATGGCTACATATTTTGGTGATATCAGGGTACAATATAATGATTTAGACGTATAGATAACAAAACATATGTAGTCATAGTTTAGCCAGGTGGTGCGGATATACTGGTGGCCGACTGAGCAGGTTTGACTACTTTTTATTTAACTAAAAACATGACTAAATTAATTTTGATGATAGGATGGCATAATATACTGTTTTAGACATGTGGATAACAAAAAAGAATATGTAGTCGTATTTTATATTTTTAATGACTACATATTGTTTTGTTTCTGATTGACTATAACAGTATATTGTATCGTTCTATTACCAAAATATGAGTAAAATATGGATACACATTGTTTTGTTTTCTACATAACTAAAATAGTATATTGTGATCAAGTTGACCACCCAGTCTCTAAACCAAACACCCAGCAAAGTCTTACTGAGTTGGATTTGGATTTGCCCCCGCTGTAATTCATCTTGAACATGCATATCTTGTGATGAATTCATCCTGAAGGGATTCATATCTTTCACCCCTAAGTAACTGGAATGGATTTTGATATGTTAATTTTCCGACCAATCCAATTATCACAAAATGATTTTCAGACTGGTCCATTTATTAAAAGGGGGTGTTTTTTGTTCTCAAAAGTGGGAAAATTACTTGAAAACAGTGTAGATCCAGATGAGACGGCTAGTTACGAGCCGGCTCATCTGGATCTACACTGTTTGCCAATACCACTGTACAGGTATGTGGTGCTGAAGGGTTAAAGATGAATCTTACTGTAATTGACACTGGGAGCCGAGCGATCCAGTGTAGCAAGCCTGACACCGGATCAGGATACTGTCTATGTTGGAAGATTGTTTGTAATATTTGTACTGAATGTTTAGTTCTCCACATCTCAATTATCTCGAATAATAATTTATGTTCATGATTGCAAAGCACACCAACCTATATTGGAGTGTTTGCATGCCTGAATTACAGGGCGATCCCCAAGGTGTCTGGTTTAGAGTGGTCCTACTGTTGTATAATTGTGCAAACAGATATTCGTATTCCAAATTGGCAGCTTCGTTTGAAATAATTGTTTTTGTCATCTGAAACATATATTGAGTCTGGATATGGATGGAATAGTGAGTCAGCACAGCTAATGAACACTTACACTGCTGACTTAAATAATTTTTTACTGGTTTACTGGTTGTGTTTTAATTTCCATTTTCTTATTTGACAGCACTTTAGAATGATTTCTGCTAACAAACCATGTTTTTACTGAGAAAAAAGCTCAAATATGAATCAACAGCAGATGACGATTTTCGGTTACTTGTCGTCTACTGTTTTATGCCTCCGCCGTTTGTCCGTCTGTTCGTCTGTTCGTCTGAAACTTGTACGGGCTGTAACTTTGTCATGGATGGAGGGTTTTCGAAACAGCATGGCACAAATGTTCACAATGTCCCGCGCAAGAGCCTGGGGGCCGTTTCATTAACCTCCGTATGACTAAAATGTTCGTAGGTGCAAAATTATCATAGTCTGTAAATTTCACATTAACAATATTTTCTTGCAAATAAGTATTGGATTTACATTCATTGAGCATAGGCTGCATATGCAGCATATGCTCAATAAATGTAAATCCATTAATTTGTATTTCCAGACGATCCTAAATTGGCACTTACAAACATTTTAGTCGTACGAAGTTTAGTGAAACGGCCCCCAGGTCTGTAGCTGCGGGCTGTAACTTTGTCATGTTTTTATTTGTGATAATATATGCCCATATTCACTATGTTTTATTATGATTCCTCATCAAAATTTCTACTCGTTGCATTGGTCAATTTTATATCACGTGATAAAAATATTCTACTGTGTCACCCACTTCACAATGCAGCGGGCAATATTAGAGGGGAATATACCCGAAAATACCTGAAGCGTAATTACGGAAACTGCCAAACTCTGGTTGGACTGCTGCTGTGTTTATCCAAAATAGAAGCCGAAAGTGCGAAGGCATACAAATGAAATGACAACAAACGTATAAGACATTATATCTGGAATATATTGTTTTCCTTCTTTCCCAATGAGCTTACATTGTGACTGATAATTTGAGCAATCTCGTCAGTTATCAGTTGCCAGAACATCTAATTTTAGAACACGCAAACAATATTCACATTTTCATGTTCAGCGTCGTGTTCCAAAACAGGGCCCGGTTGCTAAAAACATCCGTTAGCTTAACGGACTCTTAAATCCTTAACTGAATGGTTAAAATCTCTGTTTTAACAGAGATTTTAACCATTCAGTTAAGGATTTAACAGTCCGTTAAGGATTTAACAGTCCGTTAAGCTAACAGATGTTTTGAACAACCGGGCCCAGACAGTTTACTAGTATGAACTTTCTTTTATCTCTGTTTTTGTCGCGCCCGCTTGCGGAAAGCGCGATATAGTCGGCCGTTTGGCGTACGTACGTACGTACGTGTGTCCGGTTAAAGTATTTGGTTAAGCTGTAAGGTTAAGTTTTTTGGTTAAAGTTTTTGGTTAAGTTCTTTGGTTAAAGTTTTTGGTTAAGTTGTTTGGTTAAGTTTTTTGGTTAAAGTTTTTGGTTAAGTTCTTTGGTTAAAGTTTTTGGTTAAGTTTTTTTGTTGAATTAAGTTTTTTGGTTAAATTTTTGGTTAAAGTTTTTCGTTATACTATATCTCTGCAACTGCTTTGCCCATTACCTTGAAAACTTCACATGGGTGTTTATCATCATCTATTTTATTTTCATTCTACCCCCCTTCCGTGCGGACCCTGCGCCCAATGGCAAGGTCAAATTACTTTGAAGTTTTTGGTTGGTTTTAGTTTTTTGGTTCAAGTTTTTGGTTAAGTTTTTTGGTTCAAGTTTTTGGTTAAAGTTTTTGGTTAAGTTTTTTGGTTAAAGTTTTTTGGTTAAAGTTTTTCGTTATACTATATCTCTGCAACTGCTTTGCCCATTACCTTGAAACTTCACATGGGTGTTTATCATCATCTATATTTTCATTCTACCCCCCTCCCGTGCGGCCCCTGTGCCCAATGTCAAGGTCAAATTACTTTGAAGTTTTTTGGTTAAGTTTTTTGGTTAAAGTTTTTGGTTAAGTTTTTTGGTTAAAGTTTTTTGTTATACTATATCTCTGCAACTGCTTTGCCCATTACCTTGAAACTTCACATGGGTGTTTATCATCATCTATATTTTCATTCTACCCCCCTCCCGTGCGGCCCCTGTGCGGCCCCTGTGCGGCCCCTGTGCCCTGTTAAATTTTTTTGTTATACTATATCTTTTTTTTTAGTGTCCATGCCTCGTCACAAGGCGCGACATGCAGGCCGCGGCCATCTAGTTAAAAGAAAAGTTTTAAGCTGTCTGTGGTAAAATGCGTCTACAGATGCCCATATATATTAATACCGTGATGTACATAAATGCATATGGGAGACGATTGTATATAAGCTATAACCTTGTTTTCAGATCCCTGTATGCCATCTCACTTGTAAATGTACATGACCTTGATGAATATATATTGTTTAAACTTAATTGATATGGCAAACCAGTTCTTGCTTTGGCTGTCGGATAGATTAACCAAAAAAATCCACTTTTCTCACACTATTACCTTAATACTCTCCTTTGTATTAAAATGTGTTAACGTCATTTAACGTATAATTGAAGGGGTCAGGGGAACGAGGGGGCTAACACCATGATGGAGTTAGCCCCCTTCTTCCACTGACCCCTTCAAATGTATATGTTAACACTGTATAACTTTTGTAAATAACTGTATTGCATTTTAAATGTATCTGTCGAGTGGTGTATCAAAGTCAATTTTATATAAATATTCATGTTCTCGTATGTAAATATTCTTGTCAAGTGATGTTGCTTTTTAAACATTTGTGTGACATATTTACATACATGTTCATTTTAGCTAGCCAGTGTATCTGCACAGTCCAATCAGTGTCATCACTGTTCCTTGTTTAGTCAGTGATATATAGATTTGATTTATTGGTGTTTAATGGCCTATCGGCAGCTAAGGTCATTTAAAACTGAGTAGTGTTGCCTGGTTTGGCCCTCAGGTACGTTGTTATCTTTGAGTTTAATTGGGTTATTGCCCATTATAAAAGTAGTAAGATTATTTCTGATCCTACTGCTTTTGGGAGGGGGCCCAAATGATTCTGGTGTGGCGAGGACCTGGTACCAGATCATGATTATTCTGATTTCAGGACTGAATATATTGTGGTTTTTTTTATTATAAATATTCAGTTCTGATTTTGGGATTTTCTCCCCATTTGTGCATGTACTTGAACATGTACATGTACTTGTACAGGTAATATATGGGATTTAGTACTAAACCCATTGACCTGGCCTTAAATGACCTTAGCTGTTGATGTGGGTGGCAGGTGGGAGCACGCGATGGGTAATTTAACGATCGAGGGTTCATCCTTACAGGAATCCCGACTGGAGACCTGGTTTGGCCCTCACATACGTCTTTGTCATTTTGTATGTAACAATTGAATCTGGTTATGCCCCTTATGTGAGTTTCGATATTCGTAATCCTATTTTAGGGGAAGGGGCCAAGTGACTTGGTGTGGTATGGACCTGGCACCAGGTCAGGTTGTTCTAATTTCAGGGCTGAATATATTTGTTCTCGATGTAAATATTCTGTTCTGATTTTGGGATTTTCCCCCCAATGCAGCAGGTTAAAATGGGATTAAACCCGTTTGCCCGGCCTTACATGACCTTAGCTGTTGATAGGCCGTTAAACACTAATAAACAAACAAACAAACTTAGCTGTTGATAGACCATTAAACCCCAACAAACAAACAAAGAAACAAAAATTTGGTAGTTTCAATGAAATAAATCCCTCCAGAATCACGGTACGTCACTGGGTAGCATGTAATATATAGAGAATACCAGGCTAGTGCCTTTTGATATCAATTTATCAGGCAAGGCTAGGAAACATGTACAAATTCCGAGGCTCACCGAGAAATTCATACCATTTCTGACTTGAGCCTGATAAACTTGATATCAACAGACTCTATGCTGGTATTTTGTTTATCTGGTAACGTTTTATTCTAGCCATTAGTCAATTATAAAATAGTTGTCATTTAGAATGCAGACTTGTTTCCATTACATTATTACACGGATTTCATTCGATAACGTCATGTGACGTCGTCCCCCCAATGCATCCGGTTGAATACGGGATCAAACCCGTTGGCCCGGCCTTATATGACCGTAGCTGTTGATAGGCTGTTAAACACCAACAACATATAAACAAACATGTCGTTCGTCAGTTTTCAATTTGTTGTAGATATTTATATTTGTATCGTGTCCATTATGCTATCAGTCGGTATTGGATTTACATTTATTGAGCATGTGCAGCCTATGCTCAATAAATGTAAATCCATCAATCATATTCTGACAAATTCAATACAAAGCATGTTACCTAATAAATCAATAAACACTGCGTATATACACTGCGTACATTGTGTATATATATGGGTTGTAGAACATTATTAGGTAACCTGCCCTGTATTGAACAAATACATACCGACTCATAACATAGTGTTGTATGAGGCATTAACCTGATACAAACATCTGGGTTACAAAGTAGTGAAAACTGACGTTCCATTGGTCGGATGATATCACGTGACATTGCCGAATGACATCAGTGTAATGCTATTTCATGGCTGAATATATTTTTTCTCGATGTAACTTCCGTTCAGCAGGTTAAAACGGGATCGAACCCGTTTGCCCGGCCTTACATGACCTTAGCTGTTGATAGGTCATTAAACACTAATAAACAAACAAACAAACAAAAGCATCAGTGTAATGACACAAAGTAAACAAGTCCACATTCTGTCCATAGATAACAACGTCATCTGTGGTCATTTTCGAGCATAAAACTTTACCTTTAACGGTAGGAAGGTAAGCCTCGGAATTCCTACACGTTTCCTGCACGTTGATATATCTAGACACTAGGTTGGTATTCTCTAAAACAGTATCGGGCTGACCAGAATTGTACTGCGACAGTAACTGGAAGAGTGGGGCTCTGTTCCATCCGCAGTTATGTCCCTTTTTTCACTGTTTGTCTTATGTAGTCTACAGTTGTTGCTTGTGTTCCCATCTGCTTGATACTTGGTACATATACTCGACAACCCATGGGCTGTATGACAAAGGTCTTTATCCGGCTGCAGGAGAGTTCTAGCAGATGAAGAGCTAGACTAGACACAGATGTCATCAGCCCAATTTCTCCAGCCACAGTCAGATCATTGACCCTCACTACACTAGAGACAGAAATTGTCGTCTGCTGATTTTCATTTTTGTCTTAATTCTTAACAAAATAAAACGGTTTTGACAGCACATGAGAATCGTCTCCAGTGGAGACGATTCTCATGTGCTGTCAAAACAGGTTTTTGTCAAGAAATATTTAAAATAAAACATTTCCGTCAGACGAAAAATTTAATTCAGTGTAGTAAGAGTTAATTACCAATATGTTTCTTACTATTGTTCCTACAGTTACATGTTGTGAGTTGTGAATTGACCAATACTGTTTTATTATGTCTTGTGAGATTCAGTCGCATGTACAATTAACCCTTTCAACACTAAATAACTAAACATGTTGGTGGGTGGTAGGTAGCAGCATGTGATGAGTAATGTAGTGATCAGGATTCATTCTTACCGGTATCCCGAACGGAGACCTGTAGCCGATTTCATCAAAATTGCAAAGTCTACTTATCTATCAAAGTATACTTTGAGGGAGTAATCATTTATTTTTCCTGAAATGCATTATTTCATATAGAACTAACGACTGCATATATTTGATGATTAAAAGTTTGCAGACTTATTATACTGAATGTATTACATTATCAAAGCCATTTTGGCTGTGATAATGTAATCAATTCATTATAATAAAAATTCATAAAGTTATCATTAAATTGAAAATTTCTCCCTCGAAGTATACTTTTCTAGAGAAGTATACTTTCCAGTGTTGGTGAAATAGGCTACTGGTTTGGCCCTCGGGTATGTCTTTGGAATTCTTGTATGTGAGGGCTAAATCTGGTTGTATGAGTACTACGATTCTTTGTAATCCTATTACTTTTAGGGGAAGGGGCCAAACGACTGGTGTGGTATGGACATGGTACCAGGTCGGGCTATTCTAATTTCAAGGCTGAATATATTTTTTCTCGATGTAAATATCCCATTCTGATTTTGTGATTTCCCACCGAATGCAGCAGGTTAAATGCGGGATCGAACCCGTTGGCCCGGCCTTATATGACCTTAGCTGTTGATAGGCCGTTAAACACCAATAAACAAACAATTAACCCTTTCAACACCAAATAACTGAATGGACTAGGATATTTGAATTTTCCGACCAATCCAAATGTCACAAAATGATTTTCGGACTAGTACATTTGTGAAAATTGGATGTTTTTCTAAGAAAATATAAAAATTACTTGCAAAAAGTGCAGATCCTGTTGAGACGGCTAATCTGGATCTACACTGTTTGCAAACACCGCTATATAGACGTCTAGTATTGAAAGGGTTAAACCGGTCTGCATTTGGCGACTGGTGTCCAATCCCCTGGCGGAAGACTCGGACCTGAGACATTAAAAGATATGGCCATTGAACAAAATTATAATTACCCCACCCACTTGTTGTTTTACTGTACGTTATATTTCCACATAGAAATGTGTGTGAGTGGGGTAGGTAATGGGATTTTTTTAAAAATACAAACTTACAACCTGGGAGTTGAATTGGGTTATTGCCCATTATAAAAGTAGTAAGATTATTACTGATCCTACTGCTTTTGGGAGGGGCCAAGTGATTCTGGTGTGGCGAGGACCTGGCATCACAGGCGCGGATACAGGGGCGGGGGGCGTCCTGGTGGTCCGGACCCCCCCTGCTCCCGGCAAAAAAAAAGAAAAAAAAAAGAAGAAAATCTACAATACTCGAATAGTTGGATGAGTTTTTTCGTGGCCTAGGTCGGCTATGCCGAATTTTAATTACAGACCCAACCCCCACCCCCATCCCCCCCCCCCCCCCCCCCCCCTTGCAATTATTTCTTTATCCGCGCCTGCATCAGATCAGGATTATTCTGATTTCAGGGCTGAATATATAGTTTTGTTATTGTAAATATTCAGTTCTAATGTTGACATTCTTCCCGCATTTGTACATGTATTTCAGGTTGTCAAGTATTCTGTTTTCCTATTTTCTGAGCAATTCCTATTTTTTCCTAATTTTTGGCCAAATATTGGATTGGCGAAAGCCGGGCGGACGGGTGGCGGGCAGCGGGCGGCGTCCACAATCAATGTTAAGTTTTCGTGTTTTCGTCCATTTCTTTGTTACTGTACCACATAGGACCAACAAACTTTCACAGCTTCATAACCAAGGGGTGCCCACCATATATCACTATCCAACATGTTACCTTTTTTTGAACTTGACCCATTTTTTTCGCGCGCGTTTCGCTTAACTTTTCGCGTTTACAATGTTAAGTTTTCGTGTTAAAGTTTTTCGTTATACTATATCTCTGCAACTGCTTCACTCATTACCTTGAAACTTCACATGGGTGTTTATCATCATCCATATTTTCATTCTACCCCCCAACCGTGCGGCCCCTGTGCCCAATGTGAAGGTCAAATTAATTTGAATTTTTTTCTTAAAGTTGTTTCATGTACTATATCTCTGCAACTGCTTCACCCATTACCTTGATACTTCACATGGGTGTTTATCATCATTGTCGCGCCCGCTTGCGGAAAGCGCGATATAGTCGGCATTTTGGCATACGTCCGTCCGTGTGTCCGGTTAAAGTTTTTTGGTTAAACTTTTTATACCCCCCGCAACGAGTTGTGGCGGGGTATACTGGAGTCAGGTTGTCCGTCCGTCCGTCCGTCCGTTCGTCCGCGTAAACTTAACATCAGAGAAATATTGTTATAACTTCTATTTCCTTCATCTAAAATGCTTGATATTTCACACATGCATTCCTGTAAGGCTCTACTACCATGCTGTGCCAAATCCACGACCGTCCAACCTAGTCGGGCACTGCTAATCTAAAATAAGGGGTAACCTCAAACAAATTGCAACAGAAACTAACATAGTGGCGTTTGCTTGGACATGTTTCAGGGTTGATCATATCAAAAATAGGCAAAAATCGGCCCAGTTGAAATACCCTAATTAACATAATTTCAAAATGGCGGCCATCGCCAGCTGTAGAATGCAATATCTCGCAAACGGCTCGTTCTAGGACCCATAAAAGTATTACTAACACATAGGAAAGTGGTACCCAGGAATCCATAAATGATACTCCTATCGACCTATGACGTGATTGTGACGTCATAACCCAGTTATGACGTCGTAATTCATGTAGTTCGCCGTCGGGGGCGATTTTTGTCGCGCATTTCGTGCACTCGGGAATCCGAAGATGATACTACCACTGACCTATGATGTCATTACGACACAATAACTAACTTATGACGTCGGGACAGATTCAAGAATTGTTTCATGGGGGAAACAGTTTAATCTCTAGCAATAGCCAATGTCCGACAAATATGTTTCTTCAATCTCCTCTTCGTCGAGAATCACTGGGCTTGGCGAGTGTGAGCAGGTCTCCATTGCAATGTCCACAAGCATTCGTACATTGCAGTCCAAAACGGCGAAAAGAACACTTTTTGGTAGCACATTCCCCTTTGCACATGCACCGAATTACTTTCAAAAGATGCTGAGGAGCTACTGGTGCATCCATTTTCTTTGGGTGAAGAGCACCGTTTCGCACTTCCCATCCCCATTCGGTAGGATTCATGTCCTCTCCATCACCCATCCACGTACGGACTTGAATAAATACTCGCAAGGAATGATACATTGCCGCGTCAGATGTCGGTGGCAATGTTTTCACATCGATTGCTGTAGTACCTGTCACCACCTTCTCTTTAAACTTTCTCACTCTTAGTGCATCAAGATTTTCTCCTGTTTTTCCTCCGTACAGACAAACCACAGTTTTTTCACCGGCTTCAGTTATCTCACTAGTACATGGTAAGTCAGTGGCACAGAAGACTGCCGCTTGTTCCTTGAAGATCCTACTGTCCATCTTCTTCAATGGTGTTGCTTTTCCTATACCAAAAAGTCGAGACGTGGTGTCACATCCAGCGATGGCGTGAATGAATGGCAAACTCGAACAGGTATCTCCACCTAGAACCCCACAGACGTGACCAATGTCCCACAAACTATGCTTTGCGTTCTTCCTTTCGGTTTTGAAGAACAACTGTCCCGGTGGTTTGTTCAGGCGATTTGCGTGATGGCATAACATTACAAGCAAGTCTGTGTCCTCACTGGCTGCTAATTGTACTCCAGTTTCTGCTATTATAAAGTCTGCATCACATGTGGCCTGTTTTGTGCCTATTCCATTCGATGGAAAGTGTTGCTTCATCAGATTGAAGTTACATTTGTTGATTTCATTACTAAGGAAGTTTTCCTTCTTGGTCTTCAGTAGTTTGTTTCCGGTAAAACCACTGACTTTTGCACCAACGAGCCCTTTTGTTCGTCGCTGATGGGTGCTGTCTTTCGTAGAAGGGCCCTGTAGATAGCCGTCAAACACAACGATAGGACCTGAGCTCTGCTTGACTAGATATACGTATTTAGTACATATACTATCAAACGATGTATTCTTTTTCCACTGAATTCTGTGCAATAAAGAACCACCATCGAACACTGAAAACTGCTGCGCAACCGCGACCAATGTTTCAGAACCTTGAATCTAATACCTTTGTCCGATAGCGTCAGCTAGTTGCGACTTTGTGGCTTCTCTAATCATTCCATATTTGTCAAATAAAGCAGTTGGTTGTTCATATTGCAAGAACTGCTCTTAAGTCATTCTCATCTGTGTGTGCATTGCCAATGGCCAGCAACCGTTGGAATAGCAGCTGAGGATCGATGTTGACTTTTTCTCCATCAATGTCAACGAAACAGTAATATCTTTTTTAGAGAAGGAAAACTCGAATGCATTTGTACCATACATCTTCTCTAAGATCTTCTCACCGACGTCTTTAGCTCTAAGAGCATTGACAGATGGATCAGCGGTAATGTCACTGGTGATACTCCGCAGGTCTGGTGTAGGCTCGAATGGGTTATTCTCACGTAGAAAATCTAAAATAATTGAGGAATCTTTGTTATCACGTTTTACTCTTGCAGAAGCTAAATCTTTATGTTGTTCACTGGTGGCGAAAGTCCGGTTAGTGAGTTCTTGTATCGATTCATTGAATGTCGCGCACACAGGTAACGACAACAGCCACTTATTTCGTTGTTTCTCATTCATAACACCTCTGCCATGCACAAGACCTCCAGTAACTTTCATGGTTCGCATAAGTGTCTGCTCGATGACCAGGTCCTTTGGCAGTCCAGCCCAGAATCTTTCCGTTCGCCGTATCACGAACAGGCCAGAGTCGAACATATCATAAACTTTAGGGTTTTTCACTTTCAGTTCCTTCAGATCCTGTAGGTATATTTGGACACTTTTCGCATAGTGGTTGTGGTCAGTAGCAGCAAAGTACGGCATCATCTTATTAAGGTAGACCTTGTGCAATGACCAGTTACTGGTTCTTTGCGAACGAAGACAATCACGAAGTAAATCAACCATATCTATATATTGCAGCCACAATTCAGCAGTAGGGTCTTTGCGCAGTTCGGCTTTGGTTTCATATACATTGTGTATGTTGACTAAGATTTGTGATATAGTCGCGATCGGATCTTCCATTGCCGCTTCCAAAGATATATCTTAGCTTATAACTTGATCAAACAAATCTAAGGCTCTTTTCAAGTCCGGACTGAGAACCGATTGCACGCTCTCACTTTCGTTGTCACCAACTGGAACTGGGTATACCATGAAGGATGAGTCCGTTTAGCATAGAATCAATCATAACATACCCACGACAAGCACGGGATTATGATTTGCCGTTCAAGATGTACGTGACAGCATTTTCACCGTATATAAGTTCTAATACTTCTCGGAGCCCAGAACTAGTCATCAAGTTGCCAATACTGCCCAGGAAACTCACCATAGTATGGAATCCGCACAAGTCTAGTATGATTTGTTTCAAGTCACTACTCTCTAGTTCATTAGCTACGATAGTTCTGGCTTTGAACCACAATGGCTGGTCAAATGTAACTATCGGTGTGCACTTATGACGAATACATTCATTGACGATGAAGCATAGCGTTGAATATATACATGTCATGTCCGTTGGATTGATATCCAACATGGGGAGGAATCTCACTGTAGACTTGCCGGGGTAAATAGTACCGGTACTACCAGACACAGCTTGCATCACTCCTGACCAGCCAGGTGTGCACTTATGACGAATACATTCATTGACGATGAAGCATAGAGTTGAATATATACATGTTATGTCCGTTGGATTGATATCCAACATGGGGAGGAATCTCACTGTAGACTTGCCGGGGTAAATAGTACCGGTACTACCAGACACAGCTTGCATCACTCCTGACCAGCCAGGTGTACCTAGTTTCAACGGTGCACTTATCTTCCATAGTAACTTCAGTTTGCTAAATGGATTTTCTACATTGATTTGCGGTAGCTTATAGTAAACAATAGGAATATATACACTGGGAATGTCATAGTACGTAGCTTGAATCACTGAATTAACAGTTCTCTCTGAGCCTGTATCCCTTCGGATCAGTGTCTTGACTCTAATTGCTGGTGTAATAGTTTATATCGTACCCATAGCATCCATCTAAGCTCCATGGATTTCTGTCAGCATTATCGCAAACAAATTGCCGATATCTGCAGTGGTAGGTGTTTGGGCAGCCGCACATGCTTCGAAGTTTAGCACCTCTGTGTAAGACGAACATAGGCCATGATCGTGCAGTGTGTTGATTAAGTACTTTGAACCAAAGTGATGATGCAGTTGAACTGCCAGTCCGAACTGTAAAGGAGTCATTAGTGCCCGTGGTCTGGCAGCCTGAACGAGGCACTGGCCTATCGTTGCCATTTTGAGGCCTTTCGATTTTCCCACAAATAGCTCATCCATAAAAAGTTTCAGTGACTTGGGCAAGAAATCTAACATCTTATCCACCGATTTCAATTCCTGTGCATCCGGATAAAACTCTTTAGTAAGCGATTTATATTTATCAATTATCTCACTCCTGATCAGTGCAACTGCTGTTGTTATCAGTCTTTGTTTTTCGATTTATGTATCACTCTCAGTCATTGATGTTTCATAAAAGTCTTGTAAAATCTTCGCAGCAGTGTGGTTGAATGTAACAACATTTGATTTTCCCTGAACATTTGATATGGTTACGTTGTCACATAGAACTTCAAATAACCGTTTCTTCATGTATACTGTACTATAAGGCGTCTCGCATTCCATTTCCTTACATAAATCAATTATCGTTTTGTGTTCCTCATCCACGTTCATGAGACTATTGACGACAGCCAAAACGCTTCTTCTGTTGATGCATCCTTAGGCCTGCCTGGTTTAATCACAGTGCTTGGAGTTGTTGAGAATCTTGCTGTTAGCTGCTTACCCGTACGACGGCTAACTACATGATGTATGACGTCATAGCTGGGTTATGACGTCACAGTGACGTCATAGGTCGATGGGAGTATCATTTATGGATTCCTGGGTACAACTTTCCTATGTGTTAGTAATACATTTATGGGTGTTAGGATGAGCCGTTTGCGAGATATTGCATTCCACAGCTGACGATGGCCGCCATTTTGAAATTATGTTAATTAGGGTATTTCGCCTGGGCCGATTTTTGCCTATTTTGGATATGATCAACCCTGATGCATGTCCAACCAAACGCCACTATGTTAGTTTCTGTTGCAATTTGTTTGGGGTCAAAAGTTATCCCTGCCCGCCTAACCCCCGCAGTTCACAAGGTCAAGGTCAAATACTTAGTCCGTAAACTTAACATCAGAGAAATATTGTTATAATTTCTATTTCCTTCCTCTAAAATGCTTAATATTTCACACATGTATTCCTGTAAGGCTCTACTACCATGCTGTGCCAAATCCACGACCATCCAACCCCCGCTGATACCAAGGTCAAGGTCAAATACTTAGTCTCTTTACAAAACTTAACATCAGAGAAATATTGTTATAACTTCTATTTCCTTCATCTAAAGTGCTTAATATTTCACACATGCATTCCTGTAAGGCTCTACTACCATGCTGTGCCAAATCCACGACCGTCCAACCCCCGCAGATCCGAAGGTCAAGGTCAAATACTTAGTCTCTTTACAAAACTTAACATCAGAGAAATATTGTTATAACTTCTATTTCCTTCATCTAAGATGCTTAATATTTCACACATGCATTCCTGTAAGGCTCTACTACCATGCTGTGCCAAATCCATGACCATCCAACCCCCGCTGATCCCAATGTCAAGGTCAAATACTCTTTACAAAACTTAACATCAGAGAAATAAGTTATAACTTCTATTTCCTTCATTGAAAATTGTTATTATTTCACTTGTGCATTCCTCTAAGGTTGTACTATCATGCTGTGACAAATCTACGACTGTCCAACCCCCGCTGATCCCAGGGTCAAGGTCACATACTTAGTCTCTTTACAAAACTTAACATCAGAGAAATATGTTATAACTTCTATTTCTTTCATTGAAAATACTTAATATTTCATATGCTGTGACAAATCCCCGCTGATCTCCTCGAGGTCAACGTCACATACATACCGTATAACCTCGAATTAACGCCCCCCTCCTAATAAACGCCCCCCCCCCCCCAAAATAAATAAAAAAAAAAATTATTTTTTACAATGACCGCCAATTTCAATTTTCTTTTTTTTTTTTTTTAATGGCTACTAAACGCACCCCCCCCCCCCCCCCCCCCCTTCCAAATAAAAAAAAAAAAAAAAATCCGCCAATTTCAAACACAAGTAATCTTTAAATCCTTATTTGTGTTTAATTTTTTATTTTTTTTTTATTATTGGCTAATAAACGCCCCCCCCCCCCACCCCCAAACCCCCAAATAAAAAAAAAGAAAACAAAATAATTACCAAGGACCGCCAATTTCAAACACAAATAATCATTAAATCTTTATTTGTGTTTGAAATTGGCGGTCCTTGGTAAAAAAAATTTTTTTTTTTTTTTCTTTTTCTTTTTTTATACTGGCTAATAAACGCCCCCCTTTTGTAAAATGTAACGCCTCCGGGGGCGTTAATTCGAGGTTATACGGTAGTCTCTTTACAAAACTTAACATCAGAGAAATCGGTTATAACTTCTATTTCCTTGCTCGGATCTGCTTCACATTTCACACACTCATTGCTCCAATGGACCTCTACCACCCTGTGACAAATAAACGCCCCCCCCCCACCCCTTTTGTAAAATGTAACGCCTCCGGGGGCGTTAATTCGAGGTTATACGGTAGTCTCTTTACAAAACTTAACATCAGAGAAATCGGTTATAACTTCTATTTCCTTGCATTCTGACTCTGCGGTCAACCACCATCAAATTGCTTCATTTTTCACTTTCACACACTCATTGCTCATGACATCTACCAATGGACCTCTACCACCCTGTGACAAATTCACGTTCATGCCGCTCGCGCTAATCCCAGAGTCAAGGTCACAAGCCCACACACCTGGAAATTTGTACATATTTTAGGGGTACCTGTGCCCACGCGGGTGGTATTCCGTAAGCCTCGCTTACTGACCAATCTAGTTCCATCTACTATATCTCTTTTTTTATTGTGCATGCCTCGCCCCAAGGCGCGACAATCAGGCCACGGCCATCTAGTCTACAAAAAGTGGGTATAATTATGTTATCCAAGTGTCTATGCTTGGGAAAAACCTGGCCTTCGTGGCTTTACCTCGTTTCTTGTGTCATTCTGTGTTTGAAAACACTAGCTTTCTATATAGTCTAAGCCCTACAATATATGTGGAGATGGGTCACTGCTGTCTCTGATTCCTAGAAACGAATTGCTGTAGGAATTATTATTATGTCCTAGTGTAATATTGTAAGTGGTGACTAACAATAACAGACCTCGTGTTCCCATCCCCCCCCCCCCCACACAATACTTTTGTTGTTGGGGAGGTGGGGGGCACAAATAATAGCACGTATTATCATCCTCAGACTTGCTGAGAATGCAGGAAAAATTCCAAAGAATTTCGGGGAGCATGCCCGCAGACACCCCTAGCAACATCCAGCCCTTTGGATCCTCAAGACTGGGACCTGAGAATGCAGGAAATGGCGTTTCACGCCTCTAACATTTTCAAAATTTACCGTGGAGCATACACCCGGACCCTCCTAGCAACATCAGGCCATTTGGGCCCTCAAGACTGGGCCCTGATGATGCAGGAAATGGCATTTCACGCCTCTTAGATTTCAAAAATGTCCACCCTGGCAAAATCAGGACCTCACGATTGCCCCCCCGCCCCAGTAATTGTCCCGTTCCACCGCATATGATGGTTATGGTTCATATATTGAATTTTTAAATAAATTAGTTTATTAAAACTTTCGCTTTCGCTTTCGACTTGGGATACTACTACGTTATTGGCCGTTTGACACCGTAGCGCACATTATACGTCACAATAGGATGCATGCTATGTGCATTTCTGACAAAAAGCCGTGATCTAAATATAACTGTCTACATATTGGAAAAGTTAATGAATAAATTTAGTGGATATTGGAGAAAGAGTTGCATGTGATTAATTGAGACAATGCTATTCTTTCATTGGTCGAGAAACTAGGGCAAACAATAAATATTAAAATTGCTTATTGTTTCTGAATTAATACACCACATCCAGCATGCTCATTGATAAAAAAAATATATATTTTTTCAAAACATAACAAAGACGAGGGTGGATTGGGTTGGCTGATGGTATGGCGGCCAACATATATGTACATTACTTTAATTAATATAGCACAAGTAGTGTGTCAAAATCTTGTTTTTGGATCTTGAAGCAATTAATAACTTAAAAGTTATAGTCTTTGAGCAATACAACACAAATTATCAATACAAATATTAAAAGGTCAGGTTGGCCATAAAATGTGTTGGGAACCTCATGGAGTTAGCCACCTTCTTCCACTGATGCTTTCAGTTATTTGTTGGAAATCCTAAATAATTCAGCGGCGAATCTTGAGGGGGGGAGGTTCCGGGGTTGCGACCTCCCCGTTCAGCCACGGAGTTTACATAGATCACAGTTTACCACCAGCTGGAGTCTGAATTTAAATGCCGTAAAACACAGGAAAGTGCATTTCCGGACATCTAGATTTCATTTTGGTTCCAAGGGTGTTCCGAGGGGGGGGGGGGGGGGGGGGGGGTGGGGGGGGGGGGGGGGGGGGGGGGGGGGGGGTGGGGGGGGGGGGGGGGGGGGGGGGGGGGGGGGGGGGGGGTATGCTCCCGGACCCCCACCCCCTAGCATACTCTGTGTAGCTCGAAAATAGGACAACACCCCCCCCCCCCCCCCCCCGTTCTTATTTCCCCAAATGCTGGATCCGCCCCTGAAAAATTAATGACCATAACAAAAATGGATTTCTTGCGTTTATTATGACTAATGTATTGTCAGAGTTTGCAGTTCACCGTTTGATCAGGGTATAGACTGTAGATACAGTTTGATGCCACTAATACAAAATTACCTTTGCAAATATTCAATCCATAACCTACGGAGCCCCGCAGGGGACATGGATTTGTTATGCCCCACCACGATAGTGGAGGGGGCATTTAGTGTTACCCTTGTCCGTCCGTCCCGTCCGTCCGTCCGTCCGTCCGTCACAAAACTTTAACGCTCGGGTAAATGTCTAATAATTTCTTCATCCTTCGACCGATCTGCTTCATATTTCATATACACATTGCTCTAATGGTCCTCTACCGCCCTGTGCCAAATCCACGTTCGTCATGCCCCGCCAAGCCCAGGGTCAAGGTCACATACTTAGTGCTTCAAAAACTTGAACTCTCGGGTAAATATCTTATAATTTCTGTTTTCTTTCACGATCAGCTTCATACTTCATATACGCATTGCTCTAATGGTCCTCTACTGTCCTGTGCCAAATCCACGTTCATCCTGCCCCCGCCAAGCCCAGGGTCAAGGTCACATACTTAGTGCTTCGAAAACTTTAACGCTCGGCTAAATATCTTATACTTTCTGTTTCCTTTCACGGATCAGCTTCATACTTCATATACGCATTGCTCTAATGGTCCTCTACTGTCCTGTTGATTGTTTGACACCTAATAATCGTTTACAAAACTGTAAGTATATTCGATCAATCTGGTTTGCTTGGCTAAATCCCCAAATTTCCCCTCCATAATTTAGAATAGGCAACACGAGCTTATCAAATAAATCTAACACACACTTTGGTTTGAGGTCCGTGAACTGGTACAGATACTTGTTTAATTTGAACATAGCCTTTCGCGCTTGCCCAGCTAGTGTAGTTTGAGCGTTCACAAAAGACCCGCCTGTAGCAAATACAATTCCAAGATAAGAAAACTTGGATACAATTTCTATTTCAGAGTTATTGTAATAAAAATGTGCATTTAAAGGTAGTCTACCACCCTTACGGAAAATCATAATTTTGGTTTTATCAGTATTAACAGTTAATTTCCATCTTTGACAATACTCATAAAGAATATTTAGACCATTTTTCAAACCCTCCGTCGATTCAGAAAATATGATTATGTCATCAGCATATAACAATAGGAATAATTTTGCCATTCCTATATCTACACCGTCTAAACCTTTTTGACACAAGTCGTCTTCAAGATCGTTAATATACATAGCAAATAAAAATGGTGATAAACACTCACCCTGACGTACCCCAAGACAACATGAAAATTCATCACTTAACTGATTATTATATTTCACTCTCGTCTTAACATTGTTATATATTGACTTAATAGTAGCATTGAACATTTTGCCTCTAATACCTAAATGTAAAAGTTTGTACCACAAATTGTCTGTAACAACATAATCAAAGGCCTTCATAAAATCTACGAATGCACAGAATAATGTTGAGCCATTATTAATATACTTCGTAATTAGACTATGTAATACAAAAATATGGTCTATTGTGCTTATATTTTTTCGAAAACCTGCCTGTGCCTCGACGTATACATAATATTTGTCGGCCCATTCTGTCAGTCTATTATTTAAAACTCGCGTAAACAGCTTACCTACTGTACTTAATAATGTTATTCCTCTGTAATTGTTTGTATTGTTTGTGCTACCTTTCTTATGGAGAGGAATTATATGTCCATCTGACCATGTGTCTGGGAAATAACCGTTATTAAATGCTACGTTATAAAGCTTGTGAAATAAAGGCAGAAGTATATCTTTGCCATGAATAAAAAATTCATTTAGCACTAAGTCCAGTCCTTCACTTTTATTATTTTGGAGCTGGCAAATTCCTGTATCAATCTCACTCTGCGATATTTCAACATTTAGCTCATCGAACAAAATGTATATTTCGGACTGAAGGAATCTATCATTAAATTGTAATATATCTTCATCTGCTTGGAAAAAATGATCTTCCGGATTATTTATAGCTTTAAAATACTGTACAAATGAATCTGTAGTTAACTTGCTATTATTTGTGTTTATACCACTTGCTTTCTTCACCAGATTCCAATATTCTTTTGCATTTCTGACTCTTGCATTTAGCAGGTTATCTGTTTGCTGTTTTGCCTGCTGATATCGAGACTCACGGAGTGATTTCTTAAACCTAGATCTTGCCAGAACCATATTTTGCCTATTCTGATCAGTCTTATCTAAGCGATATATGTTTAATTTATCATAGAATATTTCTTTAAGATATTTACACCTATCATTATAATTGGAATTTGTATTTACAGACGCGAATTTTCCCTTCATAGTAGGTGTACATACAAAATTAAAAATATCATTATACCCCCCGCAACGAGTTGTGGGGGGGGGGGGGGTATACTGGAGTCAGGTTGTCCGTCCGTCCGTCCGTCCGTCCGTCCGTCCGGGTAAACTTAACATCAGAGAAATATTGTTATAACTTCTATTTCCTTCATCTAAAATGCTTGATATTTCACACATGCATTCCTGTAAGGCTCTACTACCATGCTGTGCCAAATCCACGACCGTCCAACCCCCGCAGATCCCAAGGTCAAGGTCAAATACTTAGTCCGTAAACTTAACATCAGAGATGTTATAACTTCTATTTCCTTCATCTAAAATGCTAATATTTCACACATGCATTCCTGTAAGGCTCTACTACCATGCTGTGCCAAATCCACGACCGTCCAACCCCCGCAGATCCCAAGGTCAAGGTCAAATACTTAGTCTCTTTACAAAACTTAACATCAGAGAAATATTGTTATAACTTCTATTTCCTTCATCTAAAATGCTTAATATTTCACACATGCATTCCTGTAAGGCTCTACTACCATGCTGTGCCAAATCCACGACCGTCCAACCCCCGCAGATCCCAAGGTCAAGGTCAAATACTTAGTCTACTTTACAAAAACAATCACATCAGCAGAAATATTGTTATAACTTCTAAATACTTCATTCTATCTATACTTAATATTTCACACATGCATTCCTGTAAGGCTCTACTACCATGCTGTGCCAAATCCACGACCATCCAACCCCCGCTGATACCAAGGTCAAGGTCAAATACTTAGTCTCTTTACAAAACTTAACATCAGAGAAATATTGTTATAACTTCTATTTCCTTCATCTAAAATGTTTAATATTTCACACATGCATTCCTGTAAGGCTCTACTACCATGCTGTGCCATATTCCATGACCGTCCAACCCCCGCTGATCCCAATGTCAAGGTCAAATACTCTTTACAAAACTTAACATCAGAGAAATAAGTTATAACTTCTATTTCCTTCATTGAAAATTCTTATTATTTCACTTGTGCATTCCTCTAAGGTTGTACTATCATGCTGTGGAAAATCTACGACTGTCCAACCCCCGCTGATCCCAAAGTCAAGGTCACATACTTAGTCTCTTTACAAAACTTAACATCAGAGAAATATGTTATAACTTCTATTTCTTTCATTGAAAATACTTAATATTTCATATGCTGTGACAAATCCCCGCTGATCTCGAGGTGAACGTCACATACATACCGTATAACCTCGACTTAACGCCCCCCTCCTTACCAATGACCGACAATTTCAAACACAAATAATCCTTAAATCCTTATTTGTGTTTTGGTGGCCTTAGTTAAAAAAATTTTTTTTTTTTTTTTTTACTGGCTAATAAACGCCCCCCCCCCCCCCCCCCCCACCCCCATAAATAAACAAATATTTTTTTTCACCAAAGACCGCCAATTTCAAACACAAATAATCTTTAAATCCTTATTATTTGTGTTTGAAATTGGTGGTCCTTGGTAATTTTTTTTTTTTTTTTACTGGCTAATAAACGCCCCCCCCACCCCCTCCCCCGCCCCAAATAAAAAAAAAACTAATACATTTTTTTACCAATGACCGCCAATTTCAAACAGAAATAATCCTTAAATCCTTATTTGTGTTTGAAATTGGCGGTCCTTGGTAATTTTCTTTCTTTTTTCTTTTTTTACTGGCTAATAAACGCCCCCCCCCCCCCCACCCCCCCTCCAAAAAAATGAAAAATAAATAAATAATTTTACCAATGACCGCTCATTGCTCCAATGGACCTCTACCACCCTGTGACAAATAAACGCCCCCCCCCCCCCCCCCCCCCCCCCCCCCCCCCCCCCCCCCCCCTTTTGTAAAATGTAACGCCTCCGGGGCGTTAATTCGAGGTTATACGGTAGTCTCTTTACAAAACTTAACATCAGAGAAATCGGTTATAACTTCTATTTCCTTGCTCGGATCTGCTTCACATTTCACACACTCATTGCTCCAATGGACCTCTACCACCCTGTGACAAATTCATGTTCAGGCCGCTCGCGCTAATCCCAGAGTCAAGGTCACAAGCCCACACACTTGGAAATTTGTACATATTTTAGGGGTACCTGGGCCCACGCGGGGGGTATTCCGTAAGCCTCGCTTACTGACCAATCTAGTTTAAACCTGAAACCGCAGAATTTATTGTGTCATTGGTGGGCGTATTATTTAAATCATCTATCAATTTCTCCAACTTTGATGTAGTAATTGTTGATCTCATATTATCTTTATACTCCTCCATATACTCTATGTTCCATTTATATTTGTATTGTACATATTGCAGATCATTGAAAACACCTTGTTCATTTTGATTGTCAGCATTAGATGCCGATATCAATGAAAAAGTAACAATACAATGATCAGATAGTACATTCGGATCATCAACACTAAAGGAAGAAAAATAATGTAGGAGATCAGCATTTACAACAACTAAATCTACCATGCTGCTTCCTCTGCCACCCACAAACGTGCATTTTCCCAACTGTGTGTCCTCACGTACACGACCGTTTGCAATGCGGAAGCCGGTTTCTTTGCATATATCTATTAATAGTCGGCCATTTGCATTTACATACTTATCCTGTGTAGAACGGGCAATTTCGGTGTCATTTACATAATCGTCGGGCAATGTAGGTATGTGTGTGGCAGAATCGTCAGCAACGTAATCCGGAAGTGTACCACACCTGGAGTTTAGATCTCCCAATATCATGAAATTACCTAGGTTCTGGATAATAAGCCTTCGTTGGCCAGTTACTAGAGCTATACGCATATAAAAACAATTATTCAAAACTTTTTAAAACCATAAACTTATCGTAAAAGTGATGTGAAACTAGATTTATCTAAAAATCGCGCTTGTTTCCATGTCGTCCATTTTGTTAACGTATCATCCGGGCGCTTGTAGAAAATAGACTGTGACCTTGGAGTCTGGATTTTTGTTGTCGGATTATACTCGTCCTGTATTGCGGCGCACCATCGGATCAGTGTAAAAATTATCTAAATTATCAGAGGAGTGTACAGTAAACAATTTTCCACCATTTCCTTTGCCAGTCATAAATGACAATAATATTATCACAAGGCTAATAATTATAATGCAAGATGCTTTCAGATCACGTTTAATTTTCATTTGTGGTACATGCTATTTTACCATATTCATTATGGTGCACACTACAGGCAGGATTTATACCAACAACAAGATAATAACAATCTACAAACTGTAGACTATTATTCTGAGCATTTTTATAATCAACAGAACAATACATTCTATTAAAAACACAGAGTTTATATCTACATCTGTGTAATCAAATATAATTCTGTGTTAGTTTTTTATTGTTTTTCATATAAGACCCCCCAGTATAATGAGAAGCTCTATTCTGGTAATTTGACAGCTACCAGTCTGTGTTTACATGACATTGACTTCTCAAAATGGCTAAAGAATCCAGTGACGCAGACTGACAAAAGCATGCTTTGTAAATCTTTTTGAATAATGATGTTTATGAGTGGACAAAAGTGGGAATAGTTGAAATACAACATTTTGAAGGTATTCTAACAAATTTGATTAAAACCTTACATGACCAAGGGCGATGTGGAACATTTTACTCCATTTAAATTTACGCCCCGTGCAGGCACCGGGGCGGGATCAACTGATCCTGAGAATAGTGCTGCAGTAGCCATTGCTTGTCGTAAAAGGCGACTAAACTGGCTTAACGATTGGGTTCATACTTTCCGGAACCCACTATACCGGATTTGGCCCTCATGTACATTTTTGGCTTTCTTGTACGTGAGAGTTGAGTCGGGCTATGCCCCATATATAAAAGTAAGATTAGCGCTAATCCTATTACTTTTAGGGGATGGGATAAATGATGCTGGTGTGGCGAGGGCCTGGCACCAGATCAGGTTGTTCTAATTTCAGGACTGAATATATATTTTGATTGTAAATATTGAGTTCTGAAGTTGGGATTTACCCCCCTCGGACAGGTGGATACGGGACACGACCCCGTTGACCCGTCTGCGTGTAGACTCCCTGAGGCTTGTACCTCTATGTCAGAAAAGCGGACGTTAAACCCTATTCACTCACTCACTCACTCACTCCATTTAAATTTATAGACTATGAGCTGAAATTCATTAGTCTGTGTCTTCGGAGCATATTCTACATTTTACACCGAGGTTGTCACCCAGATGCAGTATAATGACCGAATGATTGCCAGCTGAGAAAAGTTTGATTAGTTAACCTATTTCATGGATGTGTAATAAAGAATTTGTGGAATATTAGTAAAAATATTTCTAGGAATTAACTTTTTTGAGAAATAATACACAAGGTATGTTATTATGTGTTTAAATTGACCTGGCTGGCATTTCACTTGCATATTTATCCTATTGTGTAGCGAAAATGTGATATAGAGATGCAAGACGTCTGTCCATCTGTCCGTCACGTTTCCCATCCTGCTATAACTTCTTTACAGTCACTTGATGCATTTTGCTTTAAAATACATAATTTTCATGCTAGAATGTTTTACATTTAGAACTACTAAAATACTAAATGGTCATAAGAATATTTTAAAATGATTATTTATTTATTCATAATCTGCAGTACAATTTCATTTAGTGATGGGAATTTATAGTTGTTTGAAGCATTTAACAAATGATTAAATTATATAGGAAAACAGGCAAATTTCCTCTTGCGCTTTTCAGAAAATAAGGTGTTTATGGGTATGCACGTGCAGAAATTGATGAAGTTCGACTTTCAGAATGATTTGCTTGTTTGTTTTGATGGGGTTTAACAGCCTATCAACAGATAACATCATTTAAGGGGAGCAGGTCAAAACGGCCCCTAGTCAAATCGGCACCTAGTCAAAACGACCCCCAAGTTTTGGTAATTTGGTCAAATTGATCCCTACTAAAACGGCCCCCTATTATATATGGGCCGCGGTCTGTGAAAACCAGCCTTAATGACAAAATTTTCGATTTTAACATTTTTACATTTTCTGATGCGGACACCTTTCAAAAACAATATTCTGAAAAGAAAATGCAATTATGTTTCATAGTTTTTGTTTTATCTCACTTTTTGTAGCACCATGTGAATCACGCACGGAAAAAAACGTAACGTCATCGATAAAATGACGTTATTGAAACAGCGACGTTTGTACAATGCAACTCAACAGCCTACAGTACTTTGCTGATAAGTTACCATAAATGTATCTACAAGTGTTTGTATATATACTATCACACATTGAACAGAATACAACTATGATATGCACATGTAGTGAACAAAACAAACGCACCACCAGGCGCGTAGCTGCATTAAGGCAAAAGAAATTTTCGAGAAAATGGAAAAAATAAAAACGCCAAAAATTCAATAAAAATAGGCAACTTTTTGCCAATACAAAGGTGTTTTGAAATGTGCCAGAGTGCATCATTTACCTTCTAGTTTAGATTTTGTCTGCGGGGGCATGCCCCAGACCCCCCCCCCCCCCCCCCCCCCCCCCCCCTCCCCTAGCATACTCGCACCAACGGTGCTCGAAGTCGTCAACCGGGCCAGCAGATTCAAATTGGCTTGCTACGCCCCTCACCACTATCGATTTTAAATCTATAATTAGCCGACCTGTGGCTTCGTAATTTGCCACCTTCGCCATAATAGATTCATATAAATGTGTCGTCAGAAAGATACATTGCACTTATTTCATAACTTAGGCCAGAATATAGGCCTAATTGACGTCATTTACAGTTAATTGTGACGTCATTTATTGATGTAGACATTACGTCACCGAAGATCAAAAAACTAAACGGCATTCCTGGTGTTTGAAATTGTAAATTATATGCACATCGTATCGGTGATTGAAACAAATTCATCTTTTTTTTCTGTAGAAATGAATGACCAGAATTTGCATAGAATTTGGATAGGCCTATGGCTGCACATATCAACAACTTTGAACAGCGCCCGATGGGGTCTACAGGGTTGTCGGACACCCCGGAGATTTTTAAACAAATTGAAAATCGACTGTCCATTCCTGACTCTCGGAATTATATTTACATCTCAGAAAGCGGGAGGAACGTTTTCCTGTGTAGCCAATATGACTGACTGACGTGCTAATGTACATGTACCCCGTACTAGCAGGTCTATGGTAAAATGCTGCGCTGACCCCCACTGGCCACTCCCTCGGCTGCCAACCGCCGCCACTGCCCCCCCCCCCCCCCCTCCCCCCCCCCCCCCCCCCCCCCCCCACCCAACCCCTACACACCGAAGGAAGATATTGTGAGGCGTGTCCTCTTGAACAGTTATTAGTGCATTATGGAATGTAATGACGCTCGATTTTTGTGCCAAAATTGATTTTTTTGCAGTTTTGTTAACGATAGGGATTGAATTTACAGAAAAAATAGGGGTTGAATTTTTTTTACAATTTTTTGGTGTATTTTAGGGCTTTTTAAGGGCGACAACCCCCATAAAATGACCAAATTAATATGGTAAGCGATGACGTTCGAGCTCTGTACCCAAATTACATTTCTTTGCAGTTTTGTCAACCACGCTGGGTAAATGAACAAAAAAAAACAGGCAATACATTACATGTTTTCGTGTACTTTTAGGGCTTTTAATGGGCGAAAACCCGCCAAAAATGGCAAAAATCATTATGGTATGTGATGACGATCGATTTTTGTACAATTCTTGATTTTTCTTTGCAGTTTTAGCAATCATAACAGGTAAATTGACATATAGCTGTGACGTTCTTTTGGCATTTTTGGGTGTATTTTGAGGGCTTTTTTGGGGGGTTGACAAAATGGCAAAATCTATATCTCAGCTCATATACACGCTATCTCCATGATCTAGGTGTCTATAATGGGGTTTGGGGTTTCTGCGGGCGCTGATATCGATTTTGATGGTTAGGACAAGATTTGAGGTTAAGGTCATGGACTAACGGTCAACGCTGGGGTCATTATTGGTCACAAAGCGTGGAATATTACCGATTTATATAGTTTTTTCATGGTGAGAAATTACCAATGATAACGTTATTCACATGCGAGGTGACATTCAGGTTCAGGTTATAAAGGGCATGTTTAATAGCAATCACATACATAGTTTCTACATTTGTCTGAAACTCATACGGACGGGAGAATGAATTCCAATAAAATCCAAGAAAGCCTCACAATACACTGCGTCCTTGTACATGTGTCAACTTTACGCCGAACAGGCAGCATTCGGCATATTTTGGAAGGTCAATTAATGATTAACTGAATATTATCATGCCTGTTTATACTTCTTCATCGTCAACATCAACTGTGTCACGCTTGCTGTTTTGACATCCTTGGGCATGACACTTACAAAGGGGTGTGCATGGGAGGTTGTTATTGGCACATGAACAGTTGCGTGCACAGGCAGACGATCGACAGCCGCATTTCATGAGCTCCAGAACAGCTTTTGGAGCAGGTAGCTCAAGACACCGCACTGGGAATATTGCACCATCGTCGAGAACCCAGCCACAGTCTTCCAATCTGGGCAGTACAGGATGTGTGGTGATATAGGCTTTGTTAACTGTACAAACAAAGTTCGTTCGTTGTATATGAGGCAACAGTGTAGCCCTCGTGGGTGGCAGCATCTCAGACTCCATGTTTTTCGACCTAAAGAGCTCCCAGCGAAGTTTGGGAAGTGTTTGCGGGCCATTGGCAGAGTAGACGCGGCACACAAAGTGTTCCAGAGGTTGCATGTCCTTCGGAAGTTCTCCGTTGATCAGTTCCGTCGATGAGAGAGGATCATCTCCCAATCTTTGGAAGGTGTCGACGATCTGATCAGTTGGGCTCAGCTTGAAGTACTCTGTGATCCACCTCTTCTTTGTCACACTCACGAACTTACCGCCCCAGTCAGCACCGGAGAAGTTGTGTATCCCAATTAGACCTTGACAGTGAGGACGGCCAATGCTTCTTACTCTCTCCATGACATCTATCTTTCTGAACTTGTTGCCTTTTTCCTGTGTGAAATTCTAGGGTGGTCAAACTCCCTAAACGTCCATGTGCTCCAAGGTCAAGGAGAAGGACCAAGACATCAGTATCCGGAGACGCAACTACAACATGTCTGAATGCACAGTCCTTGATGCAGTGAAGAACGTGAAGGGGGATCTGTGAGTCGGCCTCCTCGTGTCCATGTGTTTTGGAAGTCCTCTTCAAGTGTGTGGGGTGAGTTTATCTTGATATTAGTGTCATATGCGACGATAATCCGCAGATCGTGCCCCGCAAACTCCTGTAGAAGTCCAATGTGCAAGTAAGTCCATTGCAAGCCTGGTCCCTTGGTCATTTGAGCAGGATAAAAGGTCCCCGCCGGGGAACAGTTTTGTTATGTTGCATCTCGTCATGGACCTCATACCCAGCACCGTGAACGCCTTCATCCGATGGTAGCTCCTCATTTGGCCCTTGTCCGTTTTCCCTTCAGACTAAGTGGAAAGATATTGATCCCAAATAATATCCTAGCTTCAGTGTATAGCCGCCACCCTTTATGTACACGCCTTTTGATGGTCTTGATAAAGGCGGTGCTTCAAGTTGGCGGGATTTGATTTTCTTCAATCCCAGGTTTTGTTTTCCTTCATCGCCGTGCAGGAGCGCCATTGCATCGGAGAAATGGTAAGATTGATGCGGTGGAATGGGAAAAACCGATTGTTCCGTTCAGGGGCTTATGCGATGCAAGAGGGTTGAGACCTATCGACTTGCAAATGCAATGAACGCTAGCCTTGGTCCGTTGCTAAGAGGAGTTGCCCATCAGGTTGCAAAACATAGAAACGGGCATCACTGACATTTTCGTGAGTGCCAATTGGTCCCCCTCCTCGAGCTTTGGTAGGTAGCATCGGCCTTGAATTTACTGATAATTAGGCATGCTCCCCAATTGATCCTACCCTATCCTCTCGCCAGTTTTGAATCACCTTGTCCACCAACCATTCAGTTTTACTCTTTAGTTTTTCCCAGTTGCTGAAGGTTCTTGAACGTTTGGCCTGGTCATTCTGGATCCCAAATTTGATAGTTTGGATGTTATTAACTGGCGTTCGTCCCACGAACTTCTGGTAGAGCTCTTGTTTCCCCAGATTCGGATAGTTGAGAAAATATCAAATACCTTAGGCCCCATTCGTACCGAGATTATAAGTTCCGACTTACACATCTTTTTACTTGTCTGGGATAACATCAGATGAGCAAATGTTCTTCACATGGTGAACCTAAATTGGTTTAAGGGTTTCCCTCACAGTGGAGAATGATGTAGTTTCCTCAGTTTTAAGAAGCCATTTCTGACTCGATCTAACACAATAAATCTCCTGGCCAGCTGGTTAGTCGGCTTCCTTCTTCTCTCCGGTCAAAGTCTTCGGAAAAGTCAGGCAAGAAATATTTCGGCACCAGTAGTGCAAATAGGTGAGGTGCTGTTAGTGACAAACCTGTCGAGGGCAGCTTCATCCTGTGGTGATGCCAGGCGCAGCGCAACCCGTGCTTTTTTTGAGAACTTTGATCTCCTGCTCCAACCCTTGGTCTGTGAAGAGGTTACAGAATGCTTTGCAAATAGACTTCCGGGTGACAATCGAAAGATCACCATTCTTGAGGGCTTCCCCATGGTTGTGGGATCATCCTCTTCCAATTGGATACTATCTGTGAGCCAAATGTAGAGGAAAAAAAAAAACATTAGTTCATTGCGTAGTTGATTAAGCCATGGAAGTGGAAAGTACTTTAATGTTTTTTCTCAAATCGCAGTCCAAGGGAGTCCTTTCCAATCTCTCGATCTCGCTGCAGAAACTCTGCAATGATCTCGAGGAAGAGCATCAACCTGATCGAGATAATTTGTCAAAGAATGCGGGCGTCCAGTTCGTTCCACATTCCTCCAATTGCAGCCCTCTTCCATTTGGACATTATCTGAGTAAGTAGCTTCCTATGTCTTCGTATATGGCTACCATTTCAGGTCACGGTCATGGAGGGCTCTACGCAGCGCTACACATCGTCCCCTTTATCGCTAGTGGAGGGGTTTCTCCTCCGGAACGACTGCGTCCAGTTTATGACCAGGAAAGAATGGCAAGACCTCATTTCATTATATGGTAATTCCAACGGCTCGTTCTTAGCTTCTTTCCACTGTAATTATCCCTCTCAGTGCTGCCAGAAGAATATATACCTGTGGTCCCACTGCATATTGTGTCCTTGGCCACCCCCTCCCTCCTGATGTTTTGCCAATAGTCCATGGAGTACCAGCAAATACGAATGTGGAGAAGTCCAGCCCTCAGTACCCAATTCTCGTTTTTTGACAGATTCCTTACAAGTGAATTGCTCTTTGATAGATGTCGAAGGTCAAGAAGTGGTGCAATTCGTCCGTCTTTCAGGACCAATAACAACTGCCGATAAGTTTTCTTTGTGCCAAGCATAGAACCGTGTATAAGAGTAGCATAATCAGTGGGAATAACGTTTTCGAAGTAAGCGGTGCCACAACTTCCACATTTTGTCCTTTGTTGGTGAACTGGTAGCCATCCTGGTTTTTCAATAGAAGAGTGCTGCGTTTGCAGCCCAAAGTCGGGCAAAATAATAACGTCACAATTTCTTCAATTCTCGTTTGTTCTTTGCCTTTCTTTCTGTTACTTCCAGTATCATCTCAGTTTTAATCAACAGAAGCAATCTATTGCCATCTAATGTCATGCGGCGGTCTCCAGTATTTTCTGTCATCCGCTGTCATGTTTAAGATTCCGCATTTGGCTGTGGCGACCTCCGCTGTCCTTTATTTTCAGATTGCATCAAGAGAAGGGGGACTTGTGAATAGGGTTGGCTAATGCCCAACGTTTGGTGGGTGAAAACTTTGAGTATTGTGTGAGTAGGCTTCAGCTCCACGTCCGACAGAGTAACCTGGGAACCTAAGTAGGGAGTCATTTGTTTTATCTCAGGTCTCATCTCGGTAATTGATTTTCCTCCACGTGGGGGGGGGGGGGGGGCGGGGGGGGGGGGGGGGGGGGGGGGGGGGGGGGGGGGGGGTGGGGGGGGGGGGGGGGGGGGGGGGGGGGGGGGGGGGGGGGGGGGGGGGGTGGGGGGGGTGGGAGGGGGGGGGGGGGGGGGGGGGGGGGGGGGGGGGCCCCCTTTTTTTTTTTTGGACGGGAAAAAAAAAAAAAAAGATTTGCTAATGGTGTTATTTATGAGTTTCCCATCCTCATCCCGCTGGAAGAGTACCAACAGCGTCCCCGTGAAATGTTTTTGCCTTTTTGCCCAACCCTGGCTGTGTTTCAAGAAAGTCAATGTTGTCCGCAGCAAACCAGATTGGTACGTTTACGTTTGACCAAAGTCAGGCGGAGGCAGTACCCTTCGGTTGACAACATCCTCTGCTTGAACTGCGAACTCCACCCTCCTACCCCCTCGAAGATTTGATGTATTGGCTTGGTATCACTTCCAATGTACACTAGGGTGGACAAGCCATCAGAAATTAGATTAGATTTGATCGTCGTACTCGTGAAGTGGGATTGCGAAGTGGGAACGCCAATTATAAATGGAAAGGGGGTTTCCTCTGTCTTCCCTTGAACCCACGAACGACCTCGTTTAGTTTAGACCTTGTCTCTGGACTTTCTTGAGACTCTGTACAATCAGCTGGCAAGAACAAACAGTCAACATTCTTCTTCACTTCTGCTTCTCGTTGTTCCTGAAGAATTTGTTCCTAGCGTTCAACAGCCCATACATGGATGCGAGCTATAAGAAACTCTAAACATCGGGGGATTTTCGAAATCGTTTAAATTAAACTCAACCCTCCATGAATTTCCAATCCTCTTGCACCGAAAGAACCTCCCTGTCGCAAGGCACGAGCTAAATCTTATGAGAGCACGGGGATCTGATATCTGTAGTGGCAAACCTCAAACGGCTTGTCCTACTGATTGCTTCCTTCATAACCCATGTGGCTGTGAATAGGATTTGGAAGGCTGAACCAAATTCAACATCTCTGTACATGCTGTTACAATCAACTCTTTCAGGTATTTCTTTGTGGGTTGTCCACTTTGTTCATTGTTATTAATTGTGCCCTCTCCTTTCAAAAGGTCGATGTAATATGAATTTAACTCATTCATCGCTGAGGACGCAGCCTTCTACACTAAGAGAATCTTCTCACAATGTACAATTAAGGCTCAGCATCACAACACACACTTCTTACAGTTGTCTATAGGCATCACTATCACCCCTGGTTCCTTGCAAGATGGTCTGTCTGCAACCCTGAGACATGTCTCTATGGTAGTAATTTTTTCTAAATGCTGCTTGCATCTTCCTCCAGGTTCCAATATTTCAGACTATACATACTCAATCTGACTAACGTCGTCAATTAGTAAAGACCCCTTTGATAGCTAAGAAAAGATGCTGACCCACCATAGAATTCCGATTTACTACCTTGGTTGCAACCTCTTGTGACAATTTTGGACAAAAGGAGCATGTGTGGAACGAACATTTTACCTTGTTTCCTTTCCTTCTGGAAGAACAATTACCACCTTTCTTTCTAAGTAAGGGGGAGGGTCGCTTGTCCTTAGATGTCTCTATCCTTGGTGGTGGACGTCCCACGTTTCCGGCGCCGACGACGGCACTTCAGAAGTAGATTGGGGTTGGCATCAGAAAACATTGGCGTTAGGGAACGAGCACGGTTTTTTTCTACACATCTCTAAGTTTTGCCTTGATTTACCAAGAGGCTTGCGACAATCCCGCTGTGATAACAGACATCCACGCAAACATCTGACCTCGGACAAAACTACTGAAATGACCAGCCAGCGATTTGGAAAGGTGCACATCCCCTAAGAACATAGCCCGCTCGAGAACCCTTTCGTTTCAGGTCTTCAGAGTATATGTTCCATGTTTAGTATCAACAAGTTTATTATTGATAGAGTCCACCCTCTTTACAAATGATGCCAAGACCTCGAATCTGTCCGATTTTCGTTTCGACATTTGCCGAAACTCCTGCAAATCTTTACGGATTAGTTTTGTGTTTGTGTTGTTTCTTGTACAAATAATGCAAAGTCGATGCACACTGTAACGACGATTCAATTCAAAAAGAATGTGCATGTATTAACCAAAACCACAGCGTTTGGTAAAAATATAGGCCAAATTCAGTGCCTTTAACCAACCAAGATGTGCTAAGATCAAAACCAGCCGTCGTAATATAGTGGACCACTATTTAAACAAACGCTGCGATTTATTATTCACAACTCAATCAGAAAAACAAATTGTTTGTTTGTTGTTGTTATATCCTTGGAGAACCATCCCGCGTGAATTTTCGGCGCAACGTCGTTTCTGAGACATAGTTTCAACGTCTAACGTTTATGAATAAAACACTTGTGTAAAGAACATTCAAACGCATACGCAGGATTTTATGGATGGAATATGCAACTGTCTGGCGCAAACAGACGTTATGGCTTATGTGACCAGCCTAGTATCCTCCGGTCCTACTGCTAAACTCCGCGCAACTTTGATCATTTTGGGCCGATCTCATCTGATCGAAACTTAGCAGGTACATATGTAGAACTTGCCGAAATGGATTTTATTACCATTGAATTCTCCCTCCGGCTCCAAAATTGCACATGCCCTACATTGTACATAAATTTCCCATACAAACTGGCCCGTTATAACGAGTTCGAAGCTACTTTGAAGCCGCGTTCCATTCCTCTGTGTCCCCATTGGTTGGACCTCGTGGTGATCCTCGTGGTGACCTTTGTTACTTTATGACATTGACCTCAAATCAATGTCGGGACCATCATTAAATCGAGCTCAGCGCCCCGCCCCCCCCCCCCAAAAAAAAAAGAAAAAAAAAAAAAAAAAAAAAAAAAAAAAAAAACCATAATTTGTTTAGACAAACCAAGATCCATAAAATAAGAGAGTATTGTTGATCGAGATACAGATTTTGTCATTTTTTTGGGGGATTGTCGCCCCCTCTGAAAAGCCCTCAAAATACAGAAAAAAAAAGGTTTAAAAAATGTTTAACTTAACTACCTTATTTTCGAATTCATCACCCCAACCGTTATGGTTCATAAAACTGCAGAAAAAAACAAGATTTGGCACAAAAAATCGGAGCGTCCATCACATACCCATGTAAATTTTTGCCATTTTCTGGGGAATTGGTCCACCACCCTAAAAAGTCCCCAAATACAACAAAAAAAAATGGTCGCGAAAATTCAACCCCATATTTTTTCATTAACGTACTTCCTATTTGTTGACAAAACTGCAAAAAAATCAATTTTGGCAAACGAAAATGGAGCGTCATCCCATTATCTTACTCTTTCCATAATGTACATAAATTGTTGCGGATACCAGTCTCACGACCCTGTCTATGAATTTACTGCCGGTTGTGGGTACTGGATTTGTTTTGTTTGTATGTTTTTCTTCAAATTTTACTATATCTCTGAAACTGCTTTCGCCCCAATTACCTTGGAAACTTCACATTAGGGTGATTTAATCATCTCCAACATTTTATTTTCATTCTAACCCCCCAACCGTGGCGGCCCCTGGTGCCCTAATGTCGAAGGTCAAATTTTCTTTACTTTTTTTTTGAATTTTTTTTAAAGTTTTTTCCGGTGTACTATAATCTCCTGCAACGGCTTCACCAAATACCATTGATAACTTCAACATGGGTGTTTATCATCATTTGTCGCACCTGCTTGCGGTGCGGAAAAGCGCTGATCCCTGTGCCCTAAATGTCAAGGTCCAAATACTTGTGAATTTTTTTGATTTAAAGTTTTTTCGTGTTACTAATATCTCTGCAACTGCTTTGCACCCCAATACCATTTGATACTTCTCATTGGGTGGGTTTGTTTATCATCATTAGGTCGCACCTGCTTGCGGAAAGCGCGATTCCTGTTGCCCAAAGTTCAAGGTCAAATTATGACTTTTGGAAGTTTTTTGGAGTTGCAAAGTTTTTTCGTGTACTATATCTCTGCAACTATGCTTCATCCAATAACCTTAGATACATTCACATGGGTTGTTTAATCATCATTGTCGCCCACCTGCTTGCGTAAAGCGCGAATCCTGTGCCCAAGTGTCAATGGTCAAAATTACTTTGAAATTTTTTGTTTTTGTTAAAGTTTTTTCGTGTACTTATATCCTGCAACTGCTTTCAACCCACATACCTTGGATACTTCACATGGGTGTTTAATCAATCATTGTTTGCCGTCTGCTTGCGGAAAGCGCGATGCCCTGTGCCCAATTGTCAAGGTCAAATTTACTTTATGAATTTTTTTATTTTGTTTAAGTTTTTTTCGTGTACTAAATATCTTCTGCAACTGCTTGCTTACAACCCGTAATATATCTCTTGCAACCTGCCTTCACTACCAACCTTAACCTTGATACTTCACCATGGGGTGTTTATCATCATTGGTTGCTACCCTGCTTGCGGAAACGCGCGATCCTTTGTGGCCCAATGTCAAGTCAAATTGACTTTGAATTTTTTTTTTTAAGTTTTTTCGTGTACTATATCCTTCTGGCAACCTTGCTTCGCCCTACGTATATCTCTGCAACTGCTTCAACCCTAATACCTTGATACTTCACATTGGGTGTTTATCATCATTTTTGTTGCAACCTGCTTTGCGGAAAGCGCGATCCCTTCGTGCCCCAATGTCAAGGTCCAAATTTACTTTGAAGTTTTTTTTTAAAAGTTTTTTTCGTGGACTACTAAATCTCTGCAACCTTCAGCTTCCCCATAATACCTTGATACTTCACATGGGTGTTTATCATCATTGGTCGCACCTGCCTTGCGGAAAGCCGCGATCCTGTGGCCCTATTGTCAAGGTCAAATTTACTTTATTGAATTTTTTTTTTTTAAAAGTTTTTTGGTTTTTTCGTGTACTATATCTCTGCAACTGCTTCAACCCAATTACCTTGATACTTTCCACATTGGGTTGTTTAGTCATCATTGTCACACCTTGTCTTTGCGGTAAAGCGCCGCGATATCGGTCGGCATTTTGCATACGGTTTTTTTCCGTCCGATTCGTTCCGGGTGTGTCCAGGGTTTAAAGTTTTTTGTTAAAGTTTTTCCATCTACTATATCTATTTTTTTAGTGTCCATTGCCCTCGACCCCAAGGCGCGACATGGCAGGCCACGGCCATCTAGTCTACAAAAAATGCTATAATTTAATTGTTATTTCCAAGTGTCTATGCTTGGAAAAAAACCTGGCCATTCCGTGGCTTTTGCCTCGTTTCTTGTTGTATTTGTTGTTTGGTTGAATTTGTTTCCAACATTATCGTTATTTGGTGGAGCCACAATTAGTAAATAGCGTACGGCCTATGAACTAGGGACAACTTATTGCAATGACGACAACGAGTTTCAAGTGTCAAAATACCCGACGTGAACGTTGGTAAATTAATTTAAGCGTAACTTTGCGACGTCCATTTTCATAGGCTTTCCATGACGTTGTCATTAAGGCTGGTTTTCACAGAGCGCGGACCCATAAAATAAATTATATTGCTTTTTGTCTACATTATACTATAATATATATATATAAATATTCATTAAAGGTACAATACCCATAAATCAGTAGGCCACAACATGTTATTTCTGGCAAAACAAACGGTTCCTCATACTCACCATTAGCTCCACGTTATTGAGTTGGCAATATAATACATTTTATTTCATCAACCTAAATGTCCCCACTGATTAAGCAAGGGCGATAACCGTTGTTTCCTTAAAATATGTTAAACAGAGATTACTATTTATTAATCTGTATTTTAAGTTTGTTCGATTGTGCAATGATTATACTTTATAGTTCTGTCGAAAATAATTAGTTTTTTCAGGTAACCCTCATGTTAATTAGTAATAAATAAAAATTAAAAAATTATCATGCCTCATTTTGCAAATGAAACTAGCCGATGAAAACCACCAAGCGAGTCACTATCAGTAAAATCAAATATTGACAAAATTGATTGATATCTGTATAAGGCGGGCACTCAGTAATTTTTAGAACTTGTGGAATAGTGAAACGATTATACACTTTGTTTTTAATTCCGAAAAATAAAGAACAGTTTGTGCCTGGAAAGCAGGTCAAAACGCCCCCAAGTCAAATCGCCCCCCAAGGTCCAAAATAACGCCCCCCATTTTTGGTCAAAACGCCCCCAACATTTGGTCTTCTTGGTCAAACCCCCCACCCCCCCCCAAAAAAAAAACACCCCCATTAAATTAAATTTTTTTTTTAATTACAGATTTTAATTTTGTCCTTATTATTTGTAATTTGTACCAGTAATTCAAGTGGAACATTTGAGCTTTTGTTAACATGAAATACACCAAGGTCCGTTTTTATTTTCATAAACATGGACCTGTTTGGATTGTGGATTTTAGTCCAAATTGGGGGCATTTTTTGACTTTGGTGAATGAAAACAAAACATAATTGGTTCATCATGTACTTTTTATTTCATTATAATTGTTCAATATAATGTAATACATAATACAGGGTTCCCACAAGCCTTGAAAACTCCTTGAATTTTGGTTGAGTCCTTGAAAACTCCTTGAATTTGATTTTGGTGGGTTTTGTCCTTAAAAAGTCCTTAGATTTTGAGAAAAACTCCTTGATTTGTCCAAGACTGCGCTTGAATTGTCCAAAATTGATAGTGCAAGCGCATATTTTGTAAATGATATTATTTTTGGCTGGCTGTTTCATGTTTTTTACCATTTTTTATCCATTTTTACCATTTCAAAGCTATTGCACAATGCTGAATACAATTAGATGGGGATATGGTTACCATAACACCGCACCGTTGAGTCAAAACTTAGTGTAACTTGGTATAATTTCACTCCTTGAACATGAATAAATACTCCTTGAAAACTCCTTGAAAAGTCCTTGAATTTCATTTTGACATGGCTGTATGAACCCTGTAATAATACATGATACCTTCATTAATCACGCACACAGGTGTGATTCCAATGACAAACATCATGACTGAATATACAGTTCAAGGTTCGCTGAACCTATTGCAAATAGTAATTCGATTAAATAATTCATATCTGTAGAGCCAGGTTTTTTTACGCGACCCCCACCCGTTACAACAACCGGGTGGTTACAAAAACCGGCTCTACACATATCCAGTATGGTTATGATCCGGCATTGAAGTGTGCTCTGTAATTCAATGCTAGGTTATGTCACACGATCTGAAATAAACAGCATACCATCGTTTATGATATAATGACAATATTTCATGTTTGCATGTTTTCATATTTACACCAGTGTTTGTCATTTTATAAGCTCATGATCACATACCAGTGTACCGTGTTACGTTAGGCCTAAAAAAATGTTTGTTTCCTGTTACGGGCCCGAAAAAATATAGGGTCGGTAGGTAGGGATTTTATTTATTTATTTTTTTTATTATTTTTTATTTTTTACTGTATGTATCATTGTAATTTAGTCAAACCGGGTCGGGTGAATCAATTGTTGACACCGCTGTTAATATACCTACTGCCCTGTGGAAGAGAACAAAATGTGGGTGGATGGAGGCGTGATCACCACAAAATGTAGGGAGGGTGATGAACAAAAGAAATGTAGGGGATGGACTGTGTCACATGAATATCTCTTCCACAGGGGAGTATGTATGTTTACTGGAATAGTCCAATATTGAAGCATTAATATTTGACAGGAAAAATAGTCAAAAGTCATAGTGTATCTAGAATCAATTGTTAGACACACTAAAGTAAACAATTACACAACTGTAACAGCTATTTTTTTTAATTTCATGTCATATTAGGAAATAACTTATTTTCCCTTCAAAAATGTCATGCCGCGAAAACACATGACACACAATTCTAATGCTGTAAATCGCCAATACTTACAGAGCAAGTGGCCTTAAATGGCGTAGATTTGGTGTGGACCATGTAGTAAATGCCATTTATCGACGACCCATGGTCTACCACCCGAATCTCGTTGACCTTGCACCAAAAACATCGCAAAGCAATCAAACTGTTGCTCTCGCCGGCCATGTTGGATACGGGACAGGTAAAAAAACGCGGTCACGACAACATTTTCCGGGACCGATGTAAAATTGACAATAAAAAAATTACAGTCGGGGGTAAAACTAGACGGTCGGTCGGGTAACAGGAAACAAACCTCTTTTTTGTTTACGCCTTATGAATGTGTGCTCATGGGTCAGTAGGCCTGCTGCAAATACATGTACACTATTTCCATGTTTCTGACTGCCTGGAGAAGTTCTATGATCTATGGCCAGTCTAACTATGCATTTAAAGCAAATACAAATTATTCTCTAGCTGAATGGCGAACACTGTATACCCTGATCAGACTGCGCGGATGCGGATTTTGGGGTTTTCCCCCCATGTGTACATGTACTTGAACATGTACTTGTACCGGTAATATATGGGATTTAGTACTAAACCCATTGACCCGGCCTTAAATGACCTTAGCTGATGATAGGCCATTAAACCCCAACAAACAAACAAACGAACATACTATTAAGCCACATTTGTCCACAGCAACATTTCTTTTAATTATTTTGATGAGTAACGCTAACTTTCATTTGAACGTGACAAGCGATTTTCGAAATATGTAGACACACTCGCATTCATTTATTCATGACTTAATTATGTGTCTACGTAGATTTACATATTGCATTATCATATTTATGAAAAGGTCTTGGTTTACAGATGTCGTTCTATGGAAAAACGATTTAATTCAACAAATGGCAATACTTTCTGCACTGTTTGTCGCAAATTTAAAACTCACGGGGAAATGAACATGCACAATATAAGATATCAACTTAGGTTTGTACAGTAATTCAGTGGACATGTATGAGCCTTTTTAACATGATAAACAAGTCCGTTTTTTCAATAAACATGACCTATTTGATTGTGGTTTAGTCAAATTGGGGGCGTTTTGACTTTGGTGAATGAAAACAAAACATAATGTAATACATAATAATACATGATAAAATAAACAAAAATAGGAACAAAACGAGGTGGAAGTAATGCAGGACGGTGGTGGAATAAGGCCAGTGTGTGGTGGAAATCGGTACCATATAAAATGAGTGGTAAAGCAAACCAAAATCGTGGCGCTTATATGCCTACCTTGCTTATGAATTTATCACAGTTTTGATTAATGGTCTTTTGAGGTCGTCGAATAATAAATGGTAGGATTATCAATTAAGTTGATTCAGGTGGAATGTGATAATTATGAGTACTTAATGACCGGTGTAGGCTTGTACTTTACTAGTAATGCATGTTAGATCGTTATTGTTGGGTGTAATGTAGGTGCCTATCAACGGGGTAATAACACAGAACACGCACAAACACACACACGCCAATAAATAATTACATTTAATCATCCTTTACTCATGCAAATAGAAATACAATAACAAAATCAACTAATGTATTATGCAATAAATAACATTGAACACTCAAACATACGCTAAGAAAACACAAATTTACACAGTCATAAAGAAATAATTCAGAAAACGCACATATACACACACGCCATATCATTGAACACGCGCAAACACACAAGTATGGTACTTTATTATGGTACAAAATTATACAATAATATCGTCGCCATAATTCTTCCCGTACAGACATGAAAATAGTATAGTATAGTAAAACACCCATAAAAAGCACCAGAATAAGTTCAATATTTGACAACAAACATTTGAAGATGGGGCGTTTTGACCAAAATGGGGGTGTTTTGACCAAAATGAGGGTGTTTTGACTAATTTATGGGGGCGTTTTGACTTGGGGCGATTTGACTTGGGGGTGTTTTGACTGTAAATCTTTGTGCCTACTGAGTGGGCATGTACCTTTAATATTCATCTACAATAACAATAATAAACGATCTTGTATTAAAGGTACATGCCCACGCAGTAGACACAAAATGTTCTTTATAGGAAATAAATAAGTGTATAATCATGTCACTATTCCACCAGTTCTAAAATTTACGATTGCCCGCTATACAAATATAATCATTTATTAATTATCAATTTACTGTTAACGACGCGCGGCGGTAACAGTCTATTTTGATAATGTGCGGGGACGACGACTTTCACATCACGGCTTGTGGTGCACATGCGCAGTATACTACGCGCGCCAGTAGGCTTCCCAATATGTAAACAAGAATATCAACATGTCGAAACGTCCAGGACGGAAATTGTATGAAACGGCGTCGGCCAAAAAAAAAGGCGAAATATCTGAGGGACAGGCAGTACACAGAGAGAGTGGTTAATATTGGCGACCAGATCACACAAATGGAAAGAGTTACGTGGAGATTTAGATTTGGACTCGAACAGAGATTTTTCTTCTCAACTTCCGAAACTTCACTGCGCATGTCAAAGATGTGATATGATTGACCGTGTCACGTGACGCGTATTGGTAAAAATAGCACGAGGTCGGAAATACCCTTTCTGGTCGCGGCATATAAAATGCGAGTTAACATCAATTAACACGCGCCGTAATTAAAAATAACTCGTTAGTGGGTAGACAAATGGCTCATATACGGCATGACAGAAAATGAAAAGTAGTAGTACAGTGTAAACTGCTGCGTGGGCATGTACCTTTAAGAACATTGTTTCATTCGGCTCATATTTAAGGGTGGGAATTGGCTCGAACACCTTCCATACCCGGGATATATAGCCCAGTAAAGAAGCAGGCCGATGGTCGTCGGTCTGGTTTATATTTCCGAATTTTGATAAATGCGAACATTGTTGAAAATGAACTTTAGTATGCATACAATATATGTATATTTAAATTTGTTTATGGTTTGGATATCTTATGAAATAGCTTGAATGTTTTTCACACCTTTATGTAGACTAAGCCCAATTATATGTTGTATTGACCAGAAGTCTGTGTATTTTAGGTTTCAACAAAGAACAACTCGTTATAGCCGATAGTAACAGTCTTTTATAGCTTTGACATGAAATAACTAGTAAGTGAAGATAAATGTACAGCACATGTAGACAAGAACACGTTGGTAAACAGTGTAGTCCTTGATCAGTCTGCAAATTAAGTTATGTGCTAATATATTGCAAAAATTAAATTCCATGTATTATCTTACAGTATTGCTATAACACAAATATATATTGAAATATGGGAACAGTGTAGACCCTGGTCAGACAGGATGCAAGTCTCTGCTAAATATTTAGTCTTAACCAATGTGGGGAACAGTGTAGAACCTGATCAGACTGTGAATGCAAAATTCCCCTAGATCTATAGCCTCAACAAGTGATTATGTACAAGATGGGAAACCGTGTAGATCCTATAATAATATAACATACTAAGACCAGTAAGGCAAGTGGCATTTTGTATGCATATAGTGTTTGGACTGTGTGTCTTGCCGTCCGTGTGTCGGGCACATTAAAAAGTTTGTCAAAGTTTCTCAATTATGTCATAACTTCTATATCCCTTGACGGATTGCTTAAATATTTCAACACAGCATACCTGTGGACAAATGCCACACATCCATGATGTCATTAATATGACCATGACCTTTTTGACCTACGCAACTTTTAACTTAATCACACATTAAATAGTTTGCTGGATATTCTCAATTCAGTCATAACTTCTATATACCTTGATAGATTATTTCAATACATCATACTTGTGGACAAGATGCCACACATCCGGGATACAGACAAACCCCCCCCCCCCCCAACATAATCCACCCATGAATTTTGACACAGGAGGACAAAATCCACCCCCGTTTAAAATGCAGGTACGACAAAATCCCCCGCGTCCAAAATCACAGGTAGGACATAATCCCCCCCCCATGAATATGTTTTGAAAGAATCATTCCATTAATTGGTTTTCAAATTTCACCCTCTAATCCTCTTTAATAATGGTAATTGAATTGCCTGATTTCTTTCAAAAGTAGTTGATTAAGGATTACGTTTTATTAAAACAAACAGATTGTTACAGGATTTACCTAGTATCGTTTTGGTGAATAATTCTTTGAAATGGTAATCGATTCTTCACTAAAACAATATGGTTTGGGACCGACATCAGTATACAAATGTACAAACGATACATACATATTCTTGTTTGACGTTTATTGCGCAACTGAAAATACTTTATTAAATGTGCTTGTTTGATTGTACAACTGAAAATACTTCATTAAATGTGCTTGATGTTTATTGTGCAAATAAAAGTACTGAATATGATGGGGGGATTTTGTCCTAGGCTACATTTTCATTGGGGGGGGGGGGGGATTTTGTCCTACCTTGAATTTTGATGGGGGGGGAGGGGATTATGTCCTACCTGTGAGTTTAGACGGGGTGGGGGGATTTTGTCCTCCTGTGTAAAACATCATGGTAGGGATTATGTCCGGGGGGGGGGGGGATTTTGTCCTACACTCCACACATCCATGCTGCCCTTAATATGACCTTGACCTTCCCAACTTCGAACTTTTTTATTGACATTAAGAAGTTCGTCGGAGTTTCTCAATTCTGTCCCAACTTCTATATCCCTTTGTGGATTGCTTTAAAGGTGCATGCTCAGTAGGCACAAAATGTTCTTTATATCAGAGACATCATCTGAGACATTTTTTGGCAAATAATTTTGTTTTCACCATTACCCACGTATTGATTGGCAATATTATACATTTTATATCAGACGTAAATTTCCACACTGATATCAGGAGCGATAACCGTGTTTCCTTAAAATGTTTATGGACATTACTATTTATTCTCTGTATTTATTTGTTGATGTTTAATGATCATACTTTATAATCTGTCGAAAATATATTTTGTTCATGTAACACATTTAATTAGTATAAATAATTAAAAAATATCATGCCTCATTTGCAAATGAAACTAGCCTGATACCACCGCGAGTCACTATCAGTAAAATAAATGTTACTAAATGATTATATCTGTATAGCGGGCACTCGTAATTTTTAGAACTGGTGGAACAGTGACACAAGTATACACTTATTTAATAATTCCCATAAAGAACATTTTGTGCCTACTGAGTGGGCATGTACCTTTACTATTTCAATACGTTATACTCGGGGACAAATACCACACATCCATGCTGCCCTTAATATGACATTGACCTTTTGACCTTCACAAATTTGAACTTTTTCACAGTTCGCTGGAGTTTGTCAATTATGTCATAACTTCTATATCACTTGATGGATTACTTTAATATTTCAATACATCATACTTGTGGTCAAATACCACACATCCACATTTCCCTTAATATGACCTTGATATTTTGACCTTCATAAATGTGCTTGTGAATACTTATCACTTTGGTTAAATAACTTTGCCACAGGTTTTCCAATCTGCCACCGGGGGCATTCGTGTCCCGACAGGCCACATTTCTCGCCTCCTTATTTATTATCAAGCATATTAATGGTTGCATGCAAGTGTTGCATATGTCCACGTGTATCAAGTGTGTAAATATTAAAGTAATCTATCCAGTAATATTGTATTGCATATATGGCATGATGGAAAATACTTTTACAATCTGCAAACGGCTATGGACGGGCAGACGGACGGACGAATGACATTCAAGAGCTAAGCAGTATAGACACCCCTTAGTATAAACATACAGCTTGATCCACATGAATGAACAATATAATTTGCTACATTACATAGCTGTGTGCTGTAACTGACCCACGCGTTGATGCAACATTGATGCGAACGTTCGAAAGCAATGCCATACGGAATTATACCAACACTAGTATATATACGTGTCATGAATTGTAAAATACAAATTATAATTATGTATTTAAGTTTTTAGAACTTATATGGGTAAATATCCATTATGATCCGGGGCTATACTGGTTTTCATATTGCCGGTAATCTGACCAACCTGGGTAGATATGCGATACCCTCCCTGAAGTTCACTCCAAATTCATTGGACTGATAGTAATAAAACAATTATATTATGAATATTTCTTCCTATATTTATATTTTTGAATTATATGATGGTATAGCTACTTCACATTTTCACATAAACTGGCTAGCTAGTAAATTTATGGATTTATATTTATTGAGCGCTCAATACATGTAAATCCAATAATTTATTTTAAACAGACAAGAGCACACCCAGTTTTGTGAGATTTCCTTTTTTTTGTCCTTTATACTTTATATAATTTCTATATTGGATGGCTTACCAGGCTCACATGGGAGGTTTTCCCATATTTTCTCCTAATCTCCTTTCTTTAGATCTCCCAGATGACCAATTCTGATGTCCAGCTGTATCAAAATTTAATCTCCAAATAAACAAATGAAATAAGCTAGATGATGGGAAAACAGTACCGTTAATTTTTACGACATAGGTCATGTAACATGCTTTATATGTGTCCATCTTATGATATTGTACAGACCAGCATATCACTGTTCCAGATATACATCATGCAATTGTGGCCATCTTTTACAGACCAGCATATCGCTTTTTAAGATATACATCATGTAACATGTTTTATATGTGCCCGTCTTGTACAGACCAGCATAGTGCTGTTCAAGATATACATCATGCAACATGTTTTATATGTGTCTGTCTTGTACAGACCAGCATAGTGTTGTTCAAGATCTACATCCTGTAACATGTTTTATATGTGTCCGTCTTGTACAGACCAGCATAGCGCTGTTCAAAATATACACAATGTAGCATGTTTTATATGTGTCCTGTTCAAGATCTATATCATGCAACATGTTTTATATGTGTCCGTCTTGTAAAGACCAGCATACGCTGTTCAAGATATACATCAAGTAACATGTTTTATATGTGTCTGTCTTGTACAGACCAGCATACGCTGTTCAAGATATACATCATGTAACATGTTTTATATGTGTCGGTCTTGTACAGACCAGCATACGCTGTTCAAGATATACATCATGTAACATGTTTTATATGTGTCCGTCTTGTACAGACCAGCATAGCGCTGTTCAAGATCTACATCATGCAACATGTTTTATATGTGTCCGTCTTGTACATACCAGCATAGCCCTGTTCAAAGATATACACAATGTAAACATTTTTCAATATGTGTCCCTTCTGTACAGACCAGCAACACGCTGTTCAAAAGATATACATCATGCAACATGTTTTATATGTGTCCGTCTTGTACAGACCAGCATACGCTATTCAAGATATACATCATGTAACATGTTTTATATGTGTCCGTCTTGTACAGACCAGCATACGCTGTTCAAGATATACATCATGTAACATGTTTTATATGTGTCCGTCTTGTACAGACCAGCATACGCTTTTCAAGATCTACATCATGCAACATGTTTTATGTGTGTCCGTCTTGTACAGACCAGCATAGTCCTGTTCAAGATATACACAATGTAACATGTTTTATATGTGTACGTCTTGTACAGACCAGCATACGCTGTTCAAGATATACATCATGCAACATGTTTTATATGTGTCCGTCTTGTACAGACCAGCATACGCTGTTCAAGATATACATCATGTAACATGTTTTATATGTGTCCGTCTTGTACAGAACAGCATACGCTGTTCACGATATACATCATGTAACATGTTTTATATGTGTCTGTCTTGTACAGACCAGCATACGCTGTTCAAGATCTACATCATGCAACATGTTTTATGTGTGTCCGTCTTGTACAGACCAGCATACGCTGTTCAAGATATACATCATGCAACATGTTTTATGTGTGTCCGTCTTGTACAGACCAGCATAGCGCTGCTCAACATATACATCATGTTACATTGTTTTATATGTGTCCGTCTTGTACAGACCAGCATACGCTGTTCAAGATATACATTATGTAACATGTTTTATATGTGTCCGTCTTATACAGACCAGCATAGTCCTGTTCAAGATATACACAATGTAACATCTTTTATGTGTGTCCGTCTTGTACAGACCAGCAATTTCACTGCAATCAATCATTTATTTTAAAGCATCTGGGTGATTCAATTTTACATATTCTAAAGTACTAACTGCCTGTAATAACCTGCAATATGATTTTAGAATTCAGTATGAGTGGACAAAGCTGCAAACTGGAAATTTAGGATTAGAGATGCATTAGAAGAAAACAGTACTTCATTTTTTACCAGCATCTCTCTTGATTAGTATGATGAGCTAGCATACATCTTCAGTCTGATAAGTTTAGGATCAACGTTCTATGTTAAAAAACACCAGGAACTCCCCATAAATAATCTGTGTGTAGAATACGCTCGGAAGACAGTGGGTAATTAATTTCAGCTTGTAGTCTACACATTTTAACTTAATGTAGCCTAATCCATTTTCTCATGAAGTGACCTAATATAATCAGTAAGAGAGTCATAAATCACACATCCCCTAATCAAGGTCCTGTTACCATGGCAGCTGGCCAAAATAACCTGAAGTTTTAGGACAAAACTACCAACTGCAGAACAAATTTAACTAAATAACTCCATGACAAACTTGTCTAGACCCTCATCGGTTTGTGTAGTGTCATTATGATATACACTATACACTGACTGTCATCATTACCTTGTCACCAGACTAGCATGTGGATCTAAAAAATATAAAAATAATCCGACTGTTCTATGCTGGTGTAAACGAAAATATTGAGCAATGATGGAAATGGCCAAATTTAAGCCATAAATCACACTGACCATCCTCAAATATACACAATTCAGAGACAGATATGATCTATCCTTGTAGAACCTTGTAGTACTATGTAGTACTATGTAGATGGTGTATACCAGTGTGTGCCACTGTACGTAGACCCGTGTAGAACCTTGTAGTACTATGTAGATGCTGTATACCAGTGTGTGCCACTGTAGACCCTTGTAGAACCTTGTAGTACTATGTAGTACTGTGTAGATGATGTATACCAGTGTGTGCCACTGTAGACCCTTGTAGAACCTTGTAGTACTATGTAGTACTATGTAGATGCTGTATACCAGTGTGTGCCCATGTAGACCCTTGTAGAACCTTGTAGTGTGTGCCCCTGTAGACCCTTGTAGAACCTTGTAGTACTATGTAGTGTATACCAGTGTGTGCCCCTGTAGACCCTTGTAGAACCTTGTAGTACTATGTATTACTATGTAGATGCTGTATACCAGTGTGTGCCCCCGTAGACCCTTGTAGAACCTTGTAGTACTATGTAGTACTATGTAGATGCTGTATACCAGTGTGTGCCCCTGTAGACCCTTGTATAAGCTTGTAGCACTATGTAGATGCTGTATACCAGTGCGTGCCCCTGTAGACCCTTGTAGAACCTTGTACATGTAGTACTATGTAGTACCATGTAGATGCTGTATACCAGTGTGTGTCCCTGTGTACCCCATAGAAGATTGTACTGTCCCAGTAATTGTCACTGTAGACAGTTGTAGTAATAGTTTGAATGCATGTAGACTAATACACAAACACGCCCGTCAGGGAAAGTGGTATGATTTCTTGCCATATCTAGAAACAACTGACAGTCCAGCCAAGAAAACATTACTTAGTTTCTAGAAAGGTACAGGTCTGAGTATAATATCGCAATTGGTATGTAAATGGCAGCAGAGAATTATTAAGCTAAAAATACATACCGTATTTCGCTGTGTATTGCGCGCACTTTTTCACCCGCATTTTTAATCCAAAAGTCACCCTGCGCGTTATAGGTAGGTAGGTACTGTTTATTTAACTAGGTGAGCTGATTATATTGTGTGGATCCTTATGTGCCTTACGTTAAGCAAATGACCAGAGTGAACGTAGTATCATGACTCATGAGTGTGGATATAAAAATACCGATCGGCAGCATCCTGCTCCGGTAGCGCAGTTTGTTAGCGCGTCCCGCTGGTATTGGGAAGGTCCCGGGTTCGAACCCCGGTCGGTGCATATTTTTTCCGTTGCATTTTCCGTATCCTATTACAGTAGCATACTGAGTTTATCCATTAATTAGCACATTATTTCAAGATAATCATATCATTAAACATTCTTTTACATTTCACTCATGATCAATGATGATACTTTATAAAAACAAAGGAAAGTAAGTGTAAAATATTGCCAAGATTTAATTTTTGGAGGCGGGCCATAGTTAATTAAGGTGATTTTATTGTGATTTATAGGGTGTCTGAGAACATAATTTGATTTGTCTAAGGAAACGCACCATTGCGATGTTACTGACATCATTCTCCATATGTGGGAACAACAAGCTTTACAGAACTGAGTGGTGTTACCGTGTAATTCACCGTTCTGTTTGTGGCTACTAGCTCAAAAATAAGGAAATTTCATACTATCGCGGATAATGTTACAAATTGTAATGTCCATTGACGTGAAGAGCCATCAGCTATTTACAAGACTCGCAGTTTGATTTAAAGTCAAGTAACATAACACACATGAATTACAAAATATGTTATTGTGACATTTATAAGCAGCATTTATGATTTAAAGGTACATGCCCACTCAGTAGTGTCAGTAGGCATAAAATGTTCTTTCTCGGAATTAAATAGGTGTATAATTGTGTCATCATTCCACCAGTTCTAAAAATTGCAAGTGCCCGCTATATAGATATTATCGTTTAGTAATACATATTTTACTGATAGTGACGCGCTGTGGTATCCGGATATTTTCATATACAAATGAGGCATGCTATTTTGTTATTGTTTATACTAATTAAATGCGTCACCTGAAAAAATCATATTTGCGACAGATTATAAAGTATGATCATTGCGCATCAAAAAATAAATACAGATACTAAATAGTAATGTCCGTTAACATTAACGTTATCGCCCCTGCTATCAGTGTGGAAATTTTCGTTTAATATAACATGTATAATAATGCCAATGACTACGTGGGGTAATGGTGAATGAATGTTTATTTTGCCAGAAAATGTCTCAGATGATGTCCCTGATATAAAGACCATTTTTAGCTCGTCTGCACGAAGTGCAGAAGAGCTTATGGCATACCCCCGGCGTCGTCGGCGTCGTCGGCGTCGTCGGCGTCCATAAACTTAACATTGGGTAAATGTCTTATAACTTCTGTTTCCTTTCATGGAACACCTTGTTATTTCATACATGCATTCCTCCGATGACCCTCTATCATGCTATAGCAAATCCATGACCCACCACCCAACCTTGATATTTCATACATGCATTCATCTGATGATACTCTATCGTGCTATAGCAAATCATTGACCCATGACCCACCGCGCCCATCCCTTACCCCAAGGTCAAGGTCACAAACTTAGCACATTCATAAACTAAACGTTGGAGTAAATGTCTTATAACTTCTTTCATGGAACACCTTGTTATTTCATACATGCATTCCTCAGATGACCCTCTATCATGCTGTAGCAAGTCCATGACCACCCATCGCTTTCCCCAAGGTCAAGGTCACAAACTTAGCATGTTCATAAACTTAACGTTGGGGTAAATTTTGTGTAACTTCTGTTTATTTACAGGGAATGCCTTCATATTTCATACATGCATTCATCTGACTCTATCGTGCTATATCAAATCCATGACACCCCACCCCTTTCCCCAAGGTCAAGGTCACAAACTTAGCACATTCGTAAACTTAAAGTTGGGGTAAATGTAACATCTGTTTCCTTTCATGGAACGCCTTGATATTTCATACATGCATTCATCTGATGATACCCTATCATGCTATAGCAAATCCATGACCCAACGCCCACCTCTTGCCCCAAGGTCAAGGTTACAAACTTAGCACATTCATAAACTTAACGTTGGGGTAAATGTCTTATAACATTTGTTTCCTTTCATGGAACGCCTTGATATTTCATACATGCATTCCTCAGATGACCCTCTATCATGCTGTAGCAAATCCACAACCCACCACCCAACCCTTACCCCAAAGTCAAGGTCACAGACTTAGCACATTCATAAACTTAACATTGGGGTAAATGTCTTATAACATCTGTTTCCTTTCATGGAACGCCTTGATATTTCATACATGCATTCCTCCGATGACCCTCTATCATGCTGTAGCAAATCCATGACCCACGACCCAACCCTTACCCCAAGTTCAAGGTCACAAACTTAGCATGTTCATAAACTTAACGTTGGGTAAATGTCTTATAACATCTGTTTCCTTTCATGGAACGCCTTGATATTTCATACATGCATGCATCTGATGATACCCTATCATGCTATAGTAAATCCATGACCCACCGCTCACCCCTTACCCCAAGGTCAAGGTCACAAACTTAGCACATCCATAAACTTAACGTTGGGGTAAATGTTTTATAACATCTGTTTCCTTTCATGGAACGCCTTGATATTTCAAACATGCATTCCTCAGATGACCCTCTATCATACTGTAGCGAATCCACAACCCACCACCCAACCCTTACCCCAAGGTCAAGGTCACAAACTTAGTACATTCATAAACTTAACATTGGGTAAATGTTGTGTAACTTCTGTTTCTTTACAGGGAACGCTTTTATATTTCATACATGCATTCATCTGATGATCCTCTATTGTGCTACTGTAAATCCATGACCCACGCACCCCTTTCCCCAAGATCAACATCATAAACTTCACGTTGGAGTAAATGTCCTTTTATAACTTGTGTTTCTTTACAGGGAACGCCTTGGTATTTCATACATGCATTTATCTGATGATACTCTATCGTGCTATAGCAAATCCATGACCTACCCCTTTCCCCAAGGTCAAGGTCACAAACTTCGCACATTCATAAACTTAACGTTGGGGTAAATGTCTTATAACATCTGTTTCCTTTCATGGAACGCCTTGATCTTTCATGCATTCATCTGATGATACTCTATCGTGCTATAGCAAATCCATGCTATAGCACATTCATACATGCATTCCTCGTGTGAATAGCTATCATGCTGTAGAAAATCACCAACTTAGTGCGTTCATAAAATTAACGTTGGGTTAAATTTTGTTTTACTTCTGTTTTCAGGGAGCACATTGATATTTCATACATGCATTCATCTTAATATACTATATTATGCTATAGCAAATCCACGACCCACCTTCCACCACTGACCAGCCCCGTGCAGGTACCGGGGCGGGATCAACTGATCCTGAGAATAGTGCTGCAGTAGCCATTGCTTGTCGTAAAAGGCGACTAAACTGGCTTAACGATTGGGTTCATACTTTCCGGAACCCACTATACCGGATTTGGCCCTCATGTACATTTTTGGCTTTCTTGTATGTGAGAGTTGAGTCGGGCTATGCCCCATATATAAAAGTAAGATTAGCGCTAATCCTATTACTTTTAGGGGATGGGATAAATGATGCTGGTGTGGCGAGGGCCTGGCACCAGATCAGGTTGTTCTAATTTCAGGACTGAATATATATTTTGATTGTAAATATTGAGTTCTGAAGTTGGGATTTACCCCCCTTGGACAGGTGGATACGGGACTCGACCCCTTTGACCCGTCTGCGTGTAGACTCCCTGAGGCTTGTACCTCTATGTCAGAAAAGCGGACGTTAAACCCTATTCACTCACTCACTCACTCCACCACTGACCCCAATGTCAAGGTCCACCGCACACCCCTTAACCCAAGGTCAAGTTATATAATATTCATGTTTTTTTATACAACTGTGCCAAGTTTGAGTGAAGGCTGCCAACAGGCGAGCTTCGTTGTCTTCTGACAACTCTTGTTGGTCTACTGAGTGGGTTGGGTATGTACTTTTAATGAAAGTACTTGTCAATTATCAAGAAATTTTTCTTTTCTTTTCAATGTTGCTTTTATTTTATTGTTATTCGGCTGGTTGGGAGCATGCGAAGCGTACATTTAACAGCAGCATTCTTCATTACCAGAATCCCAATATACATGCACCCATGAGGTGATGGGTAATTAACAATTGAGATTCACCTGTACCATAATCCCGACTGGATAACTGGTTTGGCTCTCAAGTGCAGCATGTTACATATGGGATTGATCCCGTTTGCCCGGCCTTAAATGACCTTAGCTTTTGATAGTCTGTTACATTCCAATAAATCAAATCAAAGTATTTGTTTGTCAACCATTTATGGTTGAGGATAACACCTGTAGTGACCATACTATCAATACATTGTTTCAGTTGGCTCTGGAATTGAAGACTACCGGTATATACCATACATCAGTGATGGCTGTTCCACCATCACAATTCCAGGCTGGAACCTCTGCCATTCCGGCCACCCAGGTGGAAATCAGTGTCTCATGCAAGTATGTAACATGGTATAGTAGTGCACAACCGCCTGAGGTAATCTTGCCAATATGTTAACGTTTCTCTACATCTATTGGCAACCTCAGTTCCCAATCATGCAGTTTGATTGGCTTAGCCTGAGTTGCAGCACAGCTCAGGCTCAGCCAATACAACTATTTGACTTTGAACACAATGTTCAAGTACATTGAAATATATTAAAATATTGAGAATATCAGCGCAGGCAATGATGATCGATTATAATCTAAATTACTCCTTCCATTCTGATGTCAATTATGAAATCTGTATTACTGAAAATAAACTTTATTATTAATTTGATTGTTAATTTGTCCGAAATATCATAGTAACTGATACATAGATATGTGATTTGCTCTTATCACATTATCACATTTAATTTCTTACCAACTTTCAACACGATCTATGAACACTTCTCAACCTCATTTCTATAGTAAGAAATTTTGATATGTGAAAATAAATGATTTTTCTATCAGATTACTTTTTATTAGCCGATCTATTTATAGATCGGCTAATATATTGGTTATCCATCGAATTCTGAAAAAGTTTGTAGCAACCCTTTTCTCCGCTATTCGGTAATCTACGAACGCGAAGTTTTCTGTATCACTTCCAAATTGCATCAACCGATAAAGTTTGCATTTTTGGCAATTATCTCCGTTTAAAACTTTACTTATAGCCAAATAACACAATTTTGAATACGTAATGAGCTGAACGCGGAAGAGATTTAACCCGGAAGTTATTGTTGTTGAAGTCCATAGTTGGCTCTAATGGCCATATACGCCACCATACGCCGATTATTGGGCTAATTTAAAGCTTTTATTTATTAAACAGAACAAGTTTCAGCCACGTATAATCGCGTAAAATGTGTTTATTCGGCTAATTTATAATCGACCTCTGCTCAAAATCTCCTTACTAGCAACCCCAGCATTTTCGGGTTTATCCCAGCATCTCGGGTTTATCCCATTGGATCGCGTATGCGCGTCATTTGACGCTAGTTAATATTCACAAAATTTTCCACCAATCAAAACGAAGAATTGCCCTTCATAGCGAACTTTGTTTACGTATTATGCAGGGATGGCAGGGATGCATCCAGCACGCGCGATTGCGGCAATCCCCCTTAATTATTGTCAATGCCGCAAATTATTGATTGTCTTGCGCCCGACATCGCGCAAAAAATCACGGATGGGGCACATTAGGCCAATCTGGGCATGTGCCTGAATACGCAGGAGCTTGCGTCTATTTTTAGATGACACTGTAACCGCTAGATATATATAGCTCTGGTAGCTCCGCCCACTCGCTTGCTGCCACAGAATTCGGACAAACACACAGTGACTACAACTTTGTGTATTGCGGAGTGTAATTTGTAGATAAATAGAGCATACAGTACAGGTGTTACGCTGGAATATTTCGCAACATAATGGTGACAACAAAACATTGCTGCTATGGCATTGCTGCTATTGGATGGATTTGGGAACGGGTTTCCAAAACCTGCAGAAAATCGAGAAAAATGTCAACGCTGGGTACAGAACTGTGGTCGAAAATAGTTTACCATTGACAATGTTACCAGAGACACCTACATATGTTCGATGCACTTTACCCTGATTTGATCGGCTAATAACATCATGCTCTGCATGACTTTTCATCTAAATGTTGTCATGTGGCTGTGACTGAAGAAATTGGGTTGACGGTTTATGCAACCAGTGTAGACCCAGATCAGGCTGCGTATACGTGCAATCTGCACTGTTCGCTACATGGTTATTGAAACACTATCGTGCTTCTATTCTAGCAAACAATACATGACCGTATTATGCTGCCACATGTGAAATACCTAGAAGCCAGAAATTGCCCCATTCAAAACAGATTACCCACCCACCCATTTCTATAGATTGTACGTCATATTCGATATATAGTCTTCAGAAGTGGATGGGTGGTTTTCCGTTGCGCCTGCGTTCTCGTCCGTAATGTCAAAAACTTTGTACCAGCTTCGTCATCATGCTATAACTTTAATATTACTTTACGGATTGCTTCAATATTTGGACATTTGATGCATGTAAGCATTAGCAACACACTCATGCCACCAATTCACATGTCCTTGACCGTTTTGACCTTCAAATATTTTGCTGAAACACTTAGCCATTTTTTTTGGTCAAAAACTTAATACAAGCTTCGTCATCATATTAGAACTTTAATGTTACTTTACGGATTGCTTCAATATTTTGACACTTGATACATGTAAGCTTTAGGAACACCACTCATGCCGCCAATTCACATGAACTTCACCTTTTTTACCTTCAAATGTTTGCTGAAACGCTTAGCCATTTTTTTGGCGTCAAAAACTTTGTACAAGCTTCCTCATCCTGCTATAACTTTCATATTACTTGACGCATTCCTTCAATGTTTGGACACTTGATACATGTAAACATTTTGAACACACTAATGCCTCCATTCTCATGACCTTGACCTTTTTTACCTTAAAATTTTCGCTGAAACACTTAGCCATTGTTTTTGCGTCAAAAAGTTTGTACAAGCTTCTTCATCATGGGATAACTTTAACACTACTTGACGGATTGCTATAATAGTTGGACACTTGATACATGAGAGCATTTGGAACACACTCATGCCGCCATTAACATGACCTTGACTTTTTTCACCTTCATATTTTTTGCGGAAACACTTAGCCATTCTTTTGCTTCAAAAGGTTTGTACAAGTATCTTCATCATCGTATAACATTAATATTACTTGATGGATTGCTTCAATATTTGGACTATCGATACATGTAAGCATTTGGAACACACTCATGCTGCCATTAACATGACCTTGACCATTTAGACCATCACATGGTTGTCGAAAGACTTAGCCCTTTTGTATGTGAAATCGTTTCTTCAACCGTGACCATTTTCGTATTTTAAACTTGCACTTCTCGACGGTTTTCTGATACTTACCAGTACTTTAGCACATGCCCATGATCATGTTACGGTCAAATTCTGTTTACCTTTCCGTCAGTTCCCAGTTGTGGTCGATGCTCTGACCACAAATGTCATACCGGTAAGCCTCATGTCTCTACATATGTGTCTGTTACTGGAGAAATGGGGCTTATAGCATTTGTGACCAGCGCAGATCCGGCTGACTAGCCTTCTCATCCACACAGGCTGATTAGTGTCAGCAATGTTGTTTACCATTTGGTCAGTGAACCAACCGTCACTACTAGCAAATAGCATAGGCCCTTATCAGTCTGATAGAATGTGCTAGAAGATGAAAACATTGACTAGCCACAAATATCATAGCTATGATTGGAGAAATGGGGCTTTGTGACCAGTGTAGATCCATATCAGCCTGTTCATCCACACAGTTTCAGCATTAAATCAATGAAACACCTGTCATGTTTCTAAACAACAATATAGATTGTTTCCATTCTACATGATTGTGCTATTTGATCAGGAGCTACACTGGTCCCATTTCTCCAGTCACAACCACATATTATGATCATCCTTATTACAGAGGCCTGCGTGACTGTGACACCTTCTCCAAGTCTGACCCAATATGTGTCCTCTTCACCAAAGACATCAAGTCAAACCAGTATTTTGAGGTATGTAACTCTGATTTTTTTGCCACGGTTCTTCAAATCATGTATTCGTACCTGCGACCAGAGTAGTGTTGGATCAGCACCCATAATTCTAATATATACTGAGAATGTACTCCATTCTCATGCTCTAAATCAGCAAATCTGATTGGCCGAACTCGGTCAATCAGATTTCTGATTTTGAGCATGAATTTGGATAACGAACTGATAATCTTTTATAAGAATGAGTCCTGATGATGAGTCCTGATGTCATGTCAAACAGAGCACACTCCTGTAGCCTAATAATGATCTGTATTGTGTGTTTGTAGTATAACGGATGTTTCATTGATGGAGTGGTGAACAGTGCAGATCCTGATCAGACTGTGCGGATGCACAGGCTGATCCGGATCTACACTGGTTGCAAAACCAATAAGTCCTATTTCTCCAGTCACAGCCAGATATGACCTTGCTGTTGAACAGACAATCAATTCCGGAAAATGTTTATCTTTATTTTTAATAATGTTCCTCCAGTCACAGCCACATTTTATAAATCAAAAGCAATAAGGGGAGATAACCTATAATATTGGTCCATTATTCAGCATGGCAGGACGGAGATGATAAAGGACAATCTGAATCCAGACTTTGTGAAGAAGTTTGTCATCAATTACTACTTCGAGGAGAGCCAGAAGCTCAAGTTTGAAGTGTGAGTACATGAATGTATAGATGATCTTAATAAAATGAATGACTAAAATAGAGGATCTTACATGTGTGTTGTTTTAATATATTTATTATAACACGATTACTGTTTTCACAATAACGAGGCCAGGTTTCTTAATATGAAATCAGTCAACGAGTTTAAATAATATCATATTAAATCAAAACAAATGTTTGATTATGTTTATTGCATAAGCACACCATCATACACTGAAGTTGTACTGATCACCTATAATTCTGTGTCTATAATTCTAGCACAAAAATATTTACACAATTCCCTAACATTTGATTGGGCCCGTAGCAAGTCTCTGTCCAAAATGTATATCCCAGTAAACTCCCACGCCGAACTACTTTCCGTAACCGTGAGGCGCAGTTAATATAATTCTTAAGAAAACGGAAAATAAACACATTTTCTTGATGAATTTATTTCAAATGCTGGAATTATAAGGAATGAATGGCCTTTTTGTGGAATTTACGAGTATGCTCGCCAAATTTCATATCATACAGTTTGATTGATCGAGACTGAGTACAGCTCACTCTCAATTTTGTTTCTTGATTATTCCATTTCGTAATAAATACTAGAAGTTTGAAAAAAATTTTTTATCACGATTAGATTGTAAATGATGATTTAGTAACAGTAACTGGAACATGAATTTTCTTGCAGGTATGACGTTGACTCCAATCGAGCAACTCTGTCAGATCATGTAAGTGTACAGAGCTCCAGATAAGGTGCGTATTGACGTATTGTACGCACTTATTTTAGCTATAATGTAATCAAGTTAAAAATTTAGTTAGTTGAGCTGCAAAAAGCAAACAGTGTTTCCTTTTTGCAGCTCAAATAAGTGAATGGGGAGACATATTGTTTTTGGCTTGGTTGTCTGTCCGTCCGTCCGTCACAAAATTGTTTGTGTCGTGCATATCTCCAAAAGTTTTTGAGTTATTGTCGTGAAACTTTATAGGAATACTTGTCATCGTGTGAAGTTGCGAACCTGGGGTTTTAGATGCGGATTCATCCTGTATTTACGGAGATATGGCCCTTGACTTAGTGAAAAGTTGGGATTTTCAACTTGTGTCGCGCGTATCTCCAAAAGTATTCAGTTAAGAGTCGCGAAACTTTACAGGAATACTGGTCATCGTGTGAAGTTGAGCACCTGGGGTTTTAGATGCGGATTCATCCAGTATTCACGGAGTTATGGCCCTTGACTTAGTGAAAAGTGGGGATTTTCAACTTGTGTCGCTCGTATGTCCAAAAGTATTTCAGTTAGAGTCGCGAAACTTTACAGGAATACTGGTCATCGTGTGAAGCTGCGCACCTGGGGTTTTAGATGCGGATTCATGCAGTATTCACGGAGTTATGTCACTTGACTTAGTGAAAAGTGGGGATATTCAACTTGTGTCGCGCGTATCTTCAAAAGTATGCAGAAAATACAAGCTAGCTACATATATGCTGTTGCTGCCTTAAATTCTACTTTTCCAAATCCTGATAACATGCAGTGGTGGTATTCGGGGAGACATATGTTTTTGTCTGAAAAACAATCCTATAGTTTTTAGTTGTTTTTATTTGTGTATACAACCATTTTTTACCGCGGGGCACCGGACAGAAAAAACTGCATAGTTTGCGTAGACAACTCCTCTGAAATCGTTCAGTCAATCGATCTGAAACTATGCACACATCTTCTACACATAGTGAAGATGTGCACCTTGGTGTTTTTATGCCGAAGAAATATTTGTTAACTACATTTTTGTATACAATTCTATGTACAGTACATAGTTTGTCTACATAACTCGTCTGAAACTGTTCAGTCAATCGATCTGAAACTATACACACGTCTTCTACACATATTGAAGATGTGCACCATGGTGTATGTATGGCAAAAAAATATGTGTTAACAAAAATATCACCTTTTTAACTTTAAATAGCATATGCAGCCAAAGCTCAATAAATGTAAATTCTATAATCATTTACAAGGAAACATTGTTAATGTGAAATTTACAGACTATCATAAGTTTGCACTAACGAACATTTTAGTCGTACAAAGTTTAGTGAAACGGCCCCCTGGTCTCTGATGATACTTGAGAAACGGAGGTCTTGTGTCTATATGTGTCATGCCAGGGTGACACCGAGATAGTTTACTGATTGATGGAACACCAAGCACGTTGTGGACAAAGACCACAAGGTATATATTTACAATGAAGATGTATTTACATATAATGAAATGCACAAACAATGGATGGTAATGTCAGTACGGACAAAGTCCCCTGGATGAAGCCCCCAGATACAATCTCACAATCAAGGCACCGTCACTATTCTGGAACAGGTAGGTATAGTTCAACATTATGCATCAGGTTCAAGATCCGATTTTAGAGTTCCGTTAATCAACTCCGGTTTCCGCCATGATGATAGTGACGTTCTTATGACGTCGTAAAGTTACTTGGGACTAGAATATACAGCCTACTTGGGCGGATGGGGCCAATATCACATGGGTGAACGTCCTTCGAGACTCATCTCGTCCTTGGACGGAATGACGTCACCGGAATGATGCCCCACTCGATACGCCCTTGGTCCACTCGGAGCAGAGTCCCCGCTGGTACACGGTGTCGTGTTGTGGACTCCAGAATAAATAGGTGTTGCGTGCTGGTTCTACGCGTATACACCAGATGGACGTGCAGTCGCTGGTTGCTGACTGGCTGGCTGACTGCCTGGCTGGCTTACGGGCTGGGACTACAAAACACCAACGGTTTTGTTACCAGAATGTAACGTGTTGTAGTCTCAATAATAGTCACAGTAGTGCACATGAAATCAATATTATGATTGCATTGCAATACTAAACAACATCATATGAGCCGCGTCGCGAGAAAACCTGTCTTCGCAAGTCTGACGACGTCACAAGATATGACGTCGTGAACTTAGCTGACGTAATTTCAGCCGAGATTTCCAATTATCGACGTTTGTCAGACCGCCATGTTAGGTTTGTTCCACTGTGTTAACGTTATCCAACGAAATTAATATATCTATAATCGTCGTATGTGTGTGAAAAAAACGAAACAGTCTTCGATCTGATCCTGTCTGAGAATGTATTGGATGAACGTTAGACTGCCGTACATGGTCGTACGATTGAAATCCACCATTTTCATTCGAAACGGGCACAACTTATATTATGTTGTTATTAACAATAATGGCGTAAGGGTAATTTTCTTTTATTATTTTGCTGCCAATATCATATATAAAAATGTTTGTCTGTTATTGATATGTGTTTTTAGCTCACCTGAGCGAAGCTCATGTGAGCTATTGTTACCGCAATGTGTCCGTCGTCCATCGTCGTCATCGTCGTCCGTCGTCGTCGTCCGTGAACATTTTCAAACGTCTTCTCCTCGGTAACCATTGGGCCTATAGTCACCAAACTTAATGGTCATGGTCCTTAGGTAGGGGGATTACAAAATTGTTAAAATGACGTCATTATGTAATCCAAGATGGCCGCCGTCTAAAAATAGCACAACTTCTTCAAAAATCTTCTTCTCAAGAACCGCCAACCGGATTTCGACAAAACTTGGTAGGAATGATTGATGTACAATGCTCTTTCAAAGTTGTTAAAATGGTGAACCCGGGGTCAAAAATGGGCTTGGCGCGTGGGGTCAAATTTTATTTTTGACCGAATATGGTCACGTTATATATCAAATCGAAGGTATCAACGAGGCGATCACTCTGGTGCATTTTTTGTCGAAATCGGATGGTTATGTCATCCAAGATGGCCGCCGAAAGGTCAAAAGGTTGTTCTTTTATAAGAGATTTCAAAATACTTCTTGACATGAACCGCTTGGCCCATGGTAGCCAAACTTAAATGTTATGGTCCATCGGTGAAGCCTTTTCAGATTTGTTAAAATAGAGATCATCGCTAATCCAAGATGGCCGCCGTCTAAAAATAGCATAAATTCTTCGAAATGATCGATGTACAATGCTCTTTCAAAGTTGTTAAAATGGTGACCCCGGGGTCAAAAATGGGCGTGGCCCGTGGGGTCAAATTGGGGTCAAATTTTATTTTTGACCGAATATGGTCATGTCTATATCAACTCGAAGGTATCAAAGAGGCGATCGCTCTGGTACATTTTTTGGATGGTCATTTCATCCAAGATGGCCACCGAAAGGTCAAACGGTAGTTCTTTTTTTAGAGATTTCAAAATTCTTCTTCACACGAACCGCTTAGCCCATGGTGGCCAAACTTCACAGTTATGGTACATGGGTGAAGCCTTTTCATATTTGTTAAAACAGAGGTCGTCGCTAATCCAAGATGGCCGCCGTCTAAAAACAGCACAAATTCTTAAAAAATCTTCTTCTCATGCACCGCCAGCCGGATTTCGACGAAACTTTGTAGGAATGATCGATGTACAATGCTCTTTCAAAGTTGTTAGAATGGTGACCCCGGGGTCAAAAATTGGCGTGGCCCGTGGGGTCAAATTTTATTTTTGACCGAATATGGTTATGTCTATTTGATCAAATTGAAGGTATCAAAGAGGCGATCGCCCTGGTACATATTTTTTCGAAATTGGATGGTCATGTCATCCAAGATGGCCGCCGAAAGGTCAATAGGTCGTTCTTTTATTAGAGATTTCAAAATTCCTCACATGAACCGCTTGGCCCATGGTGGCAAAACTTCACAGTTATGGTCCATGGGTGAAGACTTTTCAGATTTGTTAAAATGGAGGTCGTCCCTAATCCAAGATGGCCGCCGTCTGAAAATAGGACAAATCTTAAAAAATCTTCTTCTCATGAACCGCCAGCCGGATTTCGACGAAACTTGGTAGGAATGATCGATGTAGAATGCTCTTTCAAAGTTGTTAAAATGGTGACCCCGGGGTCAAAAATGGGCGTGGCCCGTGGGGTATAATTTTATTTTCGACCGAATATGCTCATGTCATATATCAAATTGAAGGTATCGATGAGGCGTTTGCTCTGGTGCAATATTTGTCAGAATCGGATGATTGACATATGTCATCCATGATGGCCGCCAAAAGGTCCATTTATTCGAGATTTTGAACGTCTTTTTCTCAGGAACCACATGGCCGATGCTGGCCAAACCTCATAGTAAGTTAAGATTCTTCGGTGAAGCATTTTCAGATTTGGTAAAATGAGAGTCATCGCTTAATCCAAGATGGCCGCCATCTGAAAAGAACACACTTTTTTTAAAACACATGAACTCAATGTCACATTCTCCTCTGATGTTCATGGGAGTCAGGTGAGCGAATTAGGGCCATCATGGCACTCTTGTTTATGTTCCATTATTTTGACATATAATATTTTCTTTGACACAGTTTACATATAACTGTCCACATTAACTGCTATCGACCACCATTTACAGGTGAAAACTCTGTGTAAGCTACATTTTTTATTTCCATACAGATGGTCGGCAGCATATTTGTAGACCGTTGTAGCCTGGGACCGGTTTCCGCACAACTATATGTTTCAGATCTGTAGCCGATTTCATCAAAATTGCAAAGAATACTTGTCTAGCAAAGTATACTTTGAGGGAGTAATCACTGATTTTTCCGAAATGCATTAGTTCATATTGAACTAATGATTGCATATATTTGATGACTAAAACTATGCAGAATTATTATACTGAATGTATTACATTATCACAGCCAAAATGGCTATGATAATGTAATAAATTCAATATAATAAAAATTAATACATTTAATTGAAAATTTCTACCTCAAAGTATTCTTTGCTAGGAAAGTATACTTTGCAATGTTGGTGAAATCGGCTACAGGTTAACTCGACGCGAATTTTCACTTTATTGCCCAATTTTTTCTTTCTAATATACATGTAATGTATAAAATTAACATTTATCACAACCTTTACCTGCAAAAAAAAACAAAGCCATGGATGTTACGATGTCTCATTTGTGCATATGCACCGTCTGATCAGAACATAGGATGTCCGCCATTCAGTCACTAGGGAATCCTTTCTCGATTACCGACAGGATATGGGTCGCCGATCGTACATTTATTGCAGATATTGTAAGGTCTGTTTTTTTTCAGCAGCTGTAAGCGGGACGATATCGTGAACATTCAACATTTCTGTTGTCTGAATATGAAAAGCTTAAATCTGAATGCACACTGACGTGTGTGTCATGTTAATATAAGAAATAGATATGGTGGGATGATATTTCAAAGCAACATATGTTGGAGACAATAGTATCATGGACCGTGATCTGCACCACTTGAGGATATTTTTTATTTTTTGCAAAATGACCCCCTTTTCTGCATAATGGAAGTCACACACTTAAAGGTACATGCCCACTCAGTAGGCACAAAATGTTCTTTATAGGAATTAAATAAGTGTATAAGTGTGTCATTATTCCACCAATTCTAAAAATTACAAGTGCCAGCTATACAGATATAATCATTTAGTAATATTTATTTTACTGATAGTGACTCGCGGTGGTCTCAGGCTATTTTCATATGTAAATGAGGCATACTATTGTTTAGTTATTTATACTAATCAAATGCGTTACCTGGAAAAATAATATTATAGACAGATTATAAAGTATGATCAATGCGCATCAAAAAATAAATACAGATAATAAATAGTAATGTCCGTTAACATTTTATGGAAACACAGTTATTGCCCCTGATATCAGTGTGGAAATTTTACATCTGATATAAAATGTTTAATAATGCCAATCAATGGGTGGGCTAATGGTGAATGAATCTTTATTTTTCTAGAAAATGTATCAGATGTCTCCGATATAAAGAATCTTTTGTGCCTAGTGAGTGGGCATGTACCTTTAACATGAAACAGTTCATTTCAGTTACTTAGGGCCGGGTTACATGTTATTCTTCAAAGGTTATAGCAGCATTGTCAATGAAAAAATAGCAGTATGGACAAACATTTAAAAATCTAATATCATATCCACAGGAATCTTCGGAATGTCAAATTCTTGGTGGATTAACTGTGCAGTTGGTCATGGACATGCACAGACGGACGGATGGATTGACGCGTCCACACATTCACAACGTGTTATTACTGGCATTTAGCTCATTTAATTTATGAAGTATCTCCCCTGTGTATCACAGTATATTATAGTATACATATCAAGTAAAATAAAATACACAGTCCTCGGATTTTGATCAAATACCATAGTGTGTATTGTGATAATATAAATAGAAAATTTGCATTATGGAAAGCAAAAAAAGATATAGAACTTCCTGACACATCATCAGGGCCGTAACCAGGAAGCCAAAAACGAGGAGGCAGTGGTCATGCCCCCCCCCTCCACCCACACACGGAAAGAAAATTACGAGTATTTATTATAAAATCTAAAACATATTTACGGATAGAGCAGATTCTGATGACACGGCTCGTTATGAGTTGGCTCATCTGTGTCTACACGGTTTTGTTGAAACTTTCGAATTAAGTCGGGTTACCACATCTTTGACACACTTCCTGGTGTTGTTTCTGTATTAACACAGCTAGTGTGCAAGGTAGGTGCATGAGGATGTGATAAATAAGTTGGATCACGTTTTTGTATGAATAATATCGCCTAGCATTACAGGATCCAGATCGGGATAATGATAACAAAACGTCTGATCGAATATCAACATGATTAATGGAAGAAACTATTTTTAGTTGAAATTAACATGAAAATAATTAGACACACTACACTTATTTTCACGACCATGACTATTTGAAAAGCATAATAAATTGGCGTTGAATAAATGCTGTTTATATTTGAAGTAACCTAATGTGTTATACCTGAAGTAGCCTAATATTAGTCGGTCTCAACAGCAAATTCAAGATGGCGGCGAATTTTAAAATCGAAGTCGCTGTCGGTGCGGCTGAATTTTGTCCATTTTTGTCGCGCCGGCTTGCGGAAAGCGCGATATAGTCGGCACTTTGGCGTGCGTACGTACGTACGTTACGTGTGTCCGGTTAAAGTTTTTGGTTAAAGTTTTTTGGTTAAAGTTTTTCGTTATACTATATCTCTGCAACTGCTTTGCCCATTACCTTGAAACTTCTATATTTTCATTTTACCACCCTCCTGTGCGGCCCCTGTGCCCAATGTCAAGGTCAAATTACTTGGAAGTGTTTGGTTAAAGTTTTTGGTTAAAGTTTTTTGGTTAAAGTTTTTCGTTATACTATATCTCTGCAACTGCTTCGCCCATTACCTTGAAACTTCACATGGGTGTTTATCATCATCCATATTTTCATTTTGCCCCCACCCGTGCGGCCCCTGTGCACAATGTCAAGGTCAAATTACTTTGAAGTTTTTGGTTAAAGTTTTTTCATGTTCTATATCTATGCACCTTGTTTGCCCATGACCTTGAACCTTCACATGCCTGTTTATCATCATCCATATTTTCATTCTACCCCCCACCCGTGCGGCCCCTGTGTCCAATGTCAAATTACTTTGAAGTTTTTGGTTAAAGTTTTTTCATGTACTATATCTATGCACCTACTTTTCCCATTACCTTGAACCTTCACATGCCTGTTTATCATCATCCATATTTTCATTCTACCCCCACCCGTGCGGCCCCTGTGCCCAATGTCAAGGTCAAATTACTTTTAAGTTTTGGTTAAAATTTTTGGTTAAAGTTTTTTCATGTACTATATCTATTCACCTACTTTGCTCATTCACCTACTTTGCCCATTACCTTGAACCTTCACATGCCTGTTTATCATCATCCATATTTTCATTCTACCCCCCCCCCCCCCCCCACCCGTGCGGCCCCTGTGCCCAATGTGTCAAGGTCAAATTACTTTGAAGTTTTTGGTTAAAGTTTGTTCATGTACTAAAGTTTTTGGTTAAAGTTTTTGTCTCGACCGCTTGCGGAAAGTGCGATATAGTCGGCACTTTGGCGTACGTCCGTCCGTACGTACATACGTACGTACGTGTGTCTGGTTAAAGTTTTTTTGTAAAAGTTTTTCCGTCTACTATATCTCTTTTTTAGCTCACCTGAGCGAATCTCATGTGAGCTATTGTTACCGCAATGTGTCCGTCGTCCGTCGTCCGTCGTCCGTCGTCCGTCGTCGTCCGTGCACATTTTCAAACGTCTTCTCCTCGGTAACCATTTGGCCTATATTCACCAAACTTCATGGTCATGGTCCTTAGGTAAGGGGGATTACAAAATTGTTAAAATGACGTCATTATGTAATCCAAGATGGCCGCCGTCTAAAAATAGCACAAATTCTTCAAAAATCTTCTCAGGAACCGCCAACCGGATTTCGAAAAAACTTGGTAGGAATGATCGATGTACAATGCTCTTTCAAGTTGTTAAAATGGTGACCCCGGGGTCAAAAATGGGCGTGGCCCGTGGGGTCAAATTGGGGTCAAATTTTATTTGTAACCGAATATGGTCATGTCATATATCAAATCGAAGGTATCAACGAGGCGATTGCTCTGGTACATTTTTTTGTCGAAATCGGATGGTTATGTCATCCAAGATGGCCGCCGAAATTTCAAAAGGTCGTTCTTTTATCAGAGATTTCAAAATTCTTCTTCCCATGAACCGCTTGGCCCATGGTAGCCAAACTTAAATGTTATGGTCCATGGGCGAAGCCTTTTCAGATTTGTTAAAATGGAGGTTATCGCTAATCCAAGATGGCCGCCGTCTAAAAATAGCATAAATTCTTAAAAAATCTTCTTCTCATGAACCGCCTGCCGGATTTCGACTAAGCTAGGTAGGAATGATCGATGTACAATGCTCTTTCAAAGTTGTTAAAATGGTGACCCCGGGGTTAAAAATGGGCGTGGCCCGTGGGGTCAAATTTTATTTTTGACCGAATATGGTCATGTCTATATCAAATCGAAGGTATCAAAGAGGCGATCGCTCTGGTACATTTTTTGTCGCAATTGGATGGTCATGTCATCCAAGATGGCCTCCGAAACGTCAAAAGGTCGTTCTTTTATTAGAGATTTCAAAATTCTTCTTCACACGAACCGCTTGGCCCATGGTGGCCAACCTTCACAGTTATGGTCCATGTGTGAAGCTTTTTCAGAATTGTTAAAACAGAGGTTTTCGCTAATCCAAGATGGCCGCCGTCTAAAAATAGCACACATTCTTAAAAAATCTTCTTCTCATGCACCGCCAGCCGGATTTCGACAAAACTTGGTAAGAATGATCGATGTAGAATGCTCTTTCAAAGGTGTTAAAATGGTGACCCCGAGGTCAAAAATGGGCGTGGCCCGTGGGGTCAAATTTTATTTTTGGCCGAATATGCTCGTGTCATATATCAAATTGAAGGTATCGATGAGGCGATTGCTCTGGTGCAATATTTGTCGGAATCGGATGATTATGCCATCCATGATGGCCGCCAAAAGGTCCATTTATTCGAGATTTTGAACGTCTTTTTCTCGGGAACCACATGGCCGATGCTGGCCAAACTTCATAGTAAGTTAAGATCCTTCGGTGAAGCATTTTCAGATTTGGTAAAATGAGTCATCGCTTAATCCAAGATGACCGCCATCTAAAAGTAGCACAATTTTTGTTAAAACACATGAACTCGACGTCACATTCTCCTCTGGTGTTCATGGAGTCAGGTGAGCGAATTAGGGCCATTATGGCCCTCTTGTTTAGTGTCCATGCCTCGCCCCAAGGTGCGACATGCAGGCCGCGGCCATCTAGTTACAGTAACAGTATATGCGATGTAACCAACGACACGGACATGTCCATTATGATTGCAATGCTTATTATGACAACTGTGTAGTCTAACTCGAGCCAATATTGAAGCGCATCGTAAATAAATCGGAGATTTAATCAGATACAATACCGAATCTACCTAGCGTGGACGCCGCCATTTTGCTTTGAATCACGTCACTGGATTTGTGACGAATGGTGAGGGAATGAAGTCAAAACATGACGTCACGCACGTTCAAGCAATTATGTTTAGTATGCGGTATAAATTAAATACATGATTAGTGCCGTAGACTATAAAATATATTCGGTTTCTCCTGGACAACTCGCTAAAGCTCGCCCCAATAAAGCTGTCTAAGGCTCAACCGAATATATTTTATATTGGACGGCACTAACCATGTATTTACTATATATACTGCAACGTCTTTTGACGTGGCTTTTACATGACGTCTCATTTGCTCAAACGACCTAAATAGTGGTGTTGTATAAAATATAATATCTTAATGAATATTGCAAATATCATGATCAAATAAAAAGTATTCAATTCATCATACAAATACCATTGTCATAGTAACAAAATGTTAATTTGACCAAGAATTTCCCAAAGACAGGTTTTCTCGTGACGCGGCTCATATATTACAATGATGAAACCTGATAAATTGCAATGTACATAAAGATATTTTCACTAATTGGAAGAAGGGGGCTGATGGAATTCATAAGTCGGAGAATGCGATATAACACATTAATGAACAGCCACTATATCTAGTGTACCCAACGATATATATGTTCACAGCCGAACATGTGAATACAGACGTCATTCACAGTTATTTACCATTAGTAAACAAACATTTAATTGCGACAGGCCTTACCCTGATCAGACTGCCCGTGTCCAACTGCGCTAACTTGTGACTTAATAAATAGCAACTGTGCCAAGTATTTTCCTGTGCTGACTCACAGTATTACATTACTAATGATAAACACTGTAGACTCTAATCAGACTGTAGGATTCCACAGGCTGACCCAAAGCATCAGTGATTGAAATAAATTATACTTCACATCATGTCCTTATTGCAGCTTACTGACGTATACATAAGTGCATTTAGAGCAGAACTGTCTGATTTGGTCTATCCTGGTCGCAATAGCATTTACAATACACTGTGAACGTACATGCCTTAATAAAATGAATGTACAGACGACTGGGTTAGGAGTTTACATGTGTCCACCATAGAGTAAATGAAAGTCGTAAACACGACGTATTAATGAATCAGTTTTATTTGATTAAGGGAGATAATCTACATCGGCGGATACATGCCATACGGCTTTTATTGACCAAGCATTTGGTCGAAATGGGTCCAAATAACTCAGGTAAATGAAATAGGGCAGTATTATCGAGGATACGATAACAATGCGGAGAATTGCCAGTCTTGGCAGGATTCAGACTTAAATGGCAGCATTAGAAAGTAACTAAAAACATAATATTATGTACTCACCAATTCCCAGTGATTTCTTGTGACCAATGTGTTCACAAGAATATTTGAGTGTCCGACTGCTAGAATATGGTTTGTGATAATATATATATGCAACTATAGCGCACAATTTTCCTACCGTAGTCCGCCTGTCAATATAAAAACTCTGTGCCAACATTGGGCTTACAATTTTGCGTAAGTAGACTAATGTTCTAACAGTCAGTCTAGCTCATGAGATATCTGGTGAATTAATCTGAAATACTTCAGTCATAAGTAGATATGACCTACTAGGTATTCAGGCTAGCATCCAAGTCTGCATAGACAGTGTAAATCACACAGCTATAACCGGTGCAAAATCCAATACTGGTGGTCCGTGCACGGTTTCGGATAAATCGCTATTGTCTCAAGCAGTGTATTCCACGGGAGCGATATTACACACACGAAGACCTATTCGATAGTCGGTACTAGATTATTTGATTATTGTGTTCTAGACTAGTATTGTGTGACCCGTGTTACAAATAATGGATGATGAAGCAAATAGTCGGCTACAATTCGTGACAATATGACCTTAACTGTCGCTGGGACGTCAAACTATTTCACTTGCTGTTCACTTCGTATCATGGCCCATTCATTTGTTACCACTTTCCAGGATTTTCTGGGCAGAATTGAGTGTACACTGGGGGAGGTTGTGGCGAGCGGAAGTCTTGACAGACCATTACAGTAAGTATTAAATGGTGACATATACAAGCATCACTCCAGATCAGACTGCACATCCACAATCTGTAGCCGATTTCACACAAAATTGTTAAGCATACTTATCTAGCTAAGTATACTTTGAGGGAGTTGTCATTTATTTTCCCGAAATGCATTATTTCAAAAAGCCCTAACGACTGCATATATTTGATGATTAAAAGTATGCAGAATGATTATACTGAATTTATTACATTATCACAGCCACAATGGCTGTGATAATGTAATAAATTCTGTATAATAAAAATTAATAAATTTATCCTTAAATTGAAAATTCGGTCAGTGAAACACCAGCCCTGCTTGCTGACACATTCGGCGCTAGACTGGCCACAAAGGCCATAAGCCCCATATCTCCATTCCCAGCCATATATGAGACACGCCATGTGATTTTGTACCTTCAGACATCTGTGTAATTTCGTAAAATATATTTACAAAATTTACAATATTTCCCGTAAATGGCATCAAAAAGTTACAAAAGTACATGCGGAATTATCAAAATTTTGTCAACTTTTGACTTTATGAAAAATATTGTAAATTTTGTATACTTATTTAATGAAATTACGCAGATGTCCGAAGGTATAAAATCACATTGCGTGTCTCATGTGAGCATTAGGAACCGCAGAATCACTGACCAAATGGGTGTAGCTCCTGATCAAATGGCACACTCGTGTAACCTGATATTTATCTATGTTGCTTGTTAGAAGTATGTTGTGTGTTTCATTGATGGAATGGCGAACAGTGCAGATCCTGATCAGACTGTGCGAATGCGTTTAGCCAGTCACAGCCACATATACAGTAGAACCTGTCTAAACTGAACACCCAGAACACCTTGGGATGTTGTGTGTTGATGGGTGATTTATCTGGGATGATCACTGATCAGTCACAGGTTGAAGTAACGGACCGATGTCTATAAATACATTAAATATGACTAAAAGCATCAATAAATGAAGAAAAAAAAGCTAAACATTTGTTTGCTCCCTCCATATAGACTCCATGAAGTCTATATGGAGGGAGTAAAAATAAAATGTTATTTTTTTTTTAATTTATTGATGCTATATGGAGGGAGTAAAAACATTATTTTAGCTTTTTTTCTTCATTTATTTATGCTTTTAGGCATATTTAATGTATTTGTAGACCTCGGTCTGTTACTTCAACCTGTGCGATCAGTGTGTTCATACGTGCACGTGTAATCATGGCTTTGAGCACTCGTATTGCTGAAATAATGTGAATCTCTCGGAACTGGACAGCCGGGAGACATCCTGGGGTGTCCAATTTGAAGACGTGCAACTGTAGTGTGTTGTTTAGAAGCAGCAGAAATTATTCATAGACAAGAAAAGTTAATTAATTTTAGGCTTATAGTGTTCTTTACTGGTAACATTTCCAATCCCATTGTTGGGCGGCAGGTGATGGGTAATTTAACGATCTGGATTCCTCCTTACCGGAATCCTGACCGGATACCTGGTTTCGCCGTCACGTACGTCATTGGCATTCTTGTGTGTCACAGTTGAATCTGGTTATACCCATTATGTGAGTATTACAATTATTTGTAATCCTGTTATTTTTAGGGGCAGGGGCCAAGTGACTTTTGTGTGGTATGGACCTGGCACCAGGTCGTGTTATTCTAATTTCAGGGCTGATATATATTTTAATGATTTTGGTATTTTCCCCCCAATACAGCCGGTTAAATATGGGATCGAACCCGTTGGCCTGGCCTTAAATGACCGTAGATGTCGATAAGCAGTTAAACACCTATCAATCAATCAATCAATCAATCCAAAGCCATTGTGTGTCACAATGCAGCGCTCCAGATAAGGTGCGTATTTGCATAAATACCCAATTAAAATTGCCAAAAACCCAATTGAAATCAGAATTAATGAGTATCAAACAGCAATGAAAAATTTGTGGTATCTTTATCATGCTACAGAAAACAATCAGCAGACCAAATATAGCATATTTTCTTGTTTTTCCATGAAAACACATATTGGTATTTCATTTGAATTGTCTCAATTCTAATGAAATACCAAGATGTGTTTTCATTTAGAAGCAAACTATTCAATAAATGCGGTCTGCTGATGTGTAAACAGCAGTGTGATTCTATTTTACATAATTAAAATTTTGAAATACCAATTGCTTCAGAGATGATGGAGTGACAATACTCAATTGCTAATTCCTTATCTGGAGCCCTGACAATGTGTTTCATATATGCCATGAGAAACAGGAACATACTGGCTCTAAATAGGGTCTGCACTGTTTCCTATTGTGTTGTGGAAAAACATTGCGGATGTCTTTAACCTTTACTTTGCTAAATTAAATGTTGTCGTCAACTGTTGATTATTTTTTCTCGACAAAAACATGGTTTGACAGCACTTTAGACTTAAAGCGTACAATAATCCGGCTTCAAACTGTTATTTACAGGGGACCTGGCCGTAATAATGGCAAGATATTGTGTAAGTACTAATCTAGTTATTGTTCTATATTATACAATACAACTACAGCAATCTGCAACTGATATTGACAGTGTATTATCTCACTCATGTTAGTGGATAGTTAGTGGCCACAATTCCAGCGGTGGCGGCGTAGATGTCAACAATTACATACAAATTGTTATTACCTGATACATTAGTCAGATTATTATTAACAATTGCTTCCTCACATTGATGGCCATCCACCCAGTGTCAATCGGGTGACTTTGATGATCTTGACCTTCATGGGTGAGACACCACTGGCGATCGCCTTGTTTCATTTTTGTCTCGCCCGCGAAATCGGAAAGCGAGACATAGGTTTTGCTTTTCCGGAGTCTTCGGCGTCGTCGGCGTTGGCAGCGGCGTCATCATTCAATGTTAAGTTTTCGTGTTACGGTCATTACTTCAACACCTTATCAGCTACAGTCATCAAAGTTTATACATACCTTTACTATGATATGTAGATGAATATAGGACTATTCTCGGGGCCCCAGGGTCAAGGTCAATGCCCCAGGGTCAAGGTCAAGGCGGAATAAGGCGAGACATTTGATTCCGCGGAATTCTTGTTAATCCATTAATATTCTTTCCAATTCCTATTCAAGAGTAGTTTCGGGCAGTAACTGTAAAACTCCCATACTGTCCGTAGCTACAAATTGTACGGGAGTTTTGCAGAGTTAGTGCCCATGAATAATGCCAGAGCAACCTGATATTTCACATACATTTATCAAGGTATACTTAATTGGTGCCTCAATGACTGAAGACTACGAGTGGAGTATTGGTTCATTTCATACTGTTGCTTTGGATACAATCCCTCTTGCATGGTATGATACTAACTTTTTGGCCATGGATTACACAGCATGGACATCTCAAATTATACATATATACATGTATATATCTAGTCGCCACCTTGTTCATCTGTCAGTCAGAGATTTGTGTTAATGTTTTTGGGTAACTACTATCTATATTGCCGTCATCATCCATATTTTCATTCTATATCCCACACAGGTATATCCTCCATACATGTTACTGTTTTCTTGTTATCCCTTCGCCGATAGGCAATAGGGGATATAGCATTTGTCCATGTACGTACGTGCATACACACTTTCGTTCGTTAGTAACACCTTTCATTTTTAGCTCGCCTGCACGAAGTGCAGAAGAGCTTATGTCATACCCCGGCGTCGTCGGAGTCGGCGTCCACAAACTTAACGTTGGGGTAAATGTCTTATAACTTCTGTTTCCTTTCATGGATCACCTTGATATTTCATACATGAATTCCTCAGATGACCCTCTATAATGCTGTAGCAAATCCATGACCCACCACCCAACCCTTACCCAAAGGTCAAGGTCACAAACTTGGCACATTCATAAACTTAACGTTGGGGTAAATTTCTTATAACATCTGTTTCCTTACATGGAACGCCTTGATATTTCATACATGCATTCCTCAGATGACCCTCTATCATGCAGTAGCAAATCCATGACCTACCACCCAACCCTCACCCCAATGTCAAGGTCACAAACTTAGCACATTCATAAACTTAACGTTGGGGTAAATGTCTTATAACTTCTGTTTCCTTTCATGGATCACCTTGTTATTTCATACATGCATTCCTCAGATGACCCTCTATCATGATGTAGCAAATCCATGACCCACCACCCAACCCTCACCCCAAGGTCAAGGTCACAAACTTAGCACATTCATAAACTTAACGTTGGGGTAAATGTCTTATAACTTCTGTTTCCTTTCATGGATCACCTTGTTATTTCATACGTGCATTCCTCAGATGACCCTCTATCATGCTGTAGCAAATTCATGACCCACCACCCAACCCTTACCCCAAGGTCAAGGTCACAAATTTAGCACATTCTTAAACTTAACGTTGGGGTAAATGTCTTATAACATCTGTTTCCTTTCATAGAACACCTTGAGATTTCATACTTGCATTCCTCAGATGACCCTCTATCATGCTGTAGCAAATCCACGACTCACCACCCACCCTTACCCCAACGTCAAGGTCACAAACCTAGCACATTCATAAACTAAACGTTCGGGTAAATGTTGTGTAACTTCTGTTTCTTTACAGGGTATACCTTCATATTTCATTTTTGCGTGACACGTGCATTCTTGTACATTCTGGTTTCCGTATAATTGTATATTTGTGATGTGTGGTACTGTTTTGTATTGTTGTACGTACTATTGATTTCACATACCTGTGATTCCACATACCTGTGATTTCACACACCTGTGATTTTTACATACCTGAGATTTAGCATGTACATTTGCCATGTACAATGTGCGTGTAATAAGGGGGCTTATGTTGTATTGGTGGAAATACGTTTATGCGTGTCCTTTTTGTGGATTTAAATACGCCATAAATTCAACCAAACTAGTGTACAGCCCTCGCGGAATAAATACCATCCAACATGGTATATCCCACACTACCATAAATCTGCACACTATAGACCCAGATCTCATAATCCGAAATCTACTCGACTGGTCTCGACATGCGAAGGTCGCTTTTTGGCCCCGCCAAATCCCTCCATATCGGTCCTACGGGCTGTACACTCAAATGAGAGTGTAGCACATACTAAACTCAAATATCGTGGTCATTTACGGAAATATCACGACACAAAGCATCACCCGTATGGGATCTGATATATCCGTGTTGGCCTGTACCAGGCTATGCTGCAACACTAACCCGTAGCATACATAACAGGGCAGACCATGGTATGGTCTGCGCTATATACTGGCTTCACCTACAGAAGGTCCCTTATCTGGTGAACAACTGACACGCGGACAAACTCGGCCGGCACGGATAGTGGACATCCGTAATACTAAAAGGGGTATTTTCCCTAGCGAAACCAGCACACGCAGTCAACGAGTTCTCTACCACACACATGCATAGTCTGTGGCAAATATGGCGTGACATCAGTAAAACATTCCTCATAAAATGGACGTGTATTTAAATCCACAAAAAGGACACGCATAAACGTATTTCCACCAATACAACATAAGCCCACTTATTACACGCACATTGTACATGGCAAATGTACATGCTAAATCTCAGGTATGTAAAAATCACAGGTGTGTGAAATCACAGGTATGTGAAATCAATAGTACGTACAACAATACAAAACAGTACCACACATCACAAATATACAATTATACGGAAACCAGAATGTACAAGAATGCACGTGTCACGCGACATATCTCCCGCCTAAACAAAAAGTGTTTACACTTTCGTGCATAATCGCGAGACACGTTGGCACAGCTGAATCTACCCCGATATCCTTCTCAAGTAGTCTGCCCCCAGATTGTCGGCCCCTTTTATCGCAACAATACGCATTCTGGCTGACTGTTTCCCTGACCTTAAATGGGATAGGGTACCCCTTAATTCTTAATGGGTCCTGCGTTGACAACTTTATCTCATGTTTCTCTATATGGGTGTGTCCTGGTGCGTCCCTCAGGACATGGGTGAATTCCCGTAAGATCTCTTTGACTTGCGTCTTTTGTTTCTTGCCTAAATCAGGGGATAGGTCAACTTTGCTCTCCGTATCGGACTCTAATCCCCTGGGACATAACATGTTTTCTTCGGCACTACACCCACTTGGACTAGGATCCCCATCTACTGTGTCATCTATTACGGCCGCATTTATTACAGTGTGTATTCCCTTCCCCGGGTGCTCAGGCCTAGTCTCGTACCTCTTTAACATGTTTGCATGAAAGATTTTCACTTCCCTCCCATGTCAACCCTATAGTCCCACTCATTAACTACCTCTGTTATGGGGTATGGTCCCTTCCACCTAAGAAGCAATTTGTTGTTGTCTGTCGGTAGTAGTACAAGTACCTGATCTGCCACTGCATACTGCCTACTACGGGTCTTACGGTTGTAGTACTTTGCGTACTTTTTGGACGGACTCTTCAAGTTCTCATACGCGATTTCGCACGTTTTCTCGAGCCGTTCGCGCAAGTCGAGGACGTACTGATACGTCGTTTTGACGTTGTCCTCTATGTCCTTCTCGGACCACAGATCTCTTAGTATGCTCATCGGACCCCGAACGGTCCTTCCGTACAATAGTTCAAACGGTGAGAAAGCTAAACTTTCTTGAGGGACTTCGCGATACGCGAATAGGAGCGCGTTAATGTATTTGTCCCAATCTTTGGGACGTTCGCTTGCCATTCTACGAAGCATTTGCTTTAATGTACCATTGAACCGTTCCACGAGACCGTTACACTGTGGGTGGTACGGTGTCGTGGTTAATTGTCTCAGCGATAACTATCTACTAACTTCCTCCATGACTGCCGACGTAAATTGACTACCCCGATCGGTGAGCATCTCCTCGGGGATACCCAGTCATACTGAACCATATCCACGAGAGCTTCCGCGACTCGTTCGGCCTCGATGCCTGTAGTGGTACCGCTTCTGGGTACCTAGTTGCATAATCAACTAACGTTAGTATGTAACGATTCTTCCGATCGGTAGCTGGAAAAATTGGCCCTACAATGTCAACTGCGACTCGTTTGAACGGAGTGTCTATCAACGGCATAGTTCCTAACGGAACTTTGGTGATGTGTCCCTTTGACACAGTCTTTTGACATATGTCACAAGACCTACAAAACCGTGTAATGTCACTGCCCACGCCTGGCCAATAAAATTCTGATAACACTCGATCAGTTGTCTTCTTAACCCCTAAATGGCCCGCCATGATTGATTCATGTGCCACTTTCATCACGGTTGTTCTAAGTGTTTTTGGGACTACCAGCTGATGGTACATCCTGCCTGACCCTATCGATTCGAAATTACGATACAACAAGTCTTTTCGGTATGCGAATTTCGATTTGTTTCCGCTCTTACTTGACCGTACCGTTCCGTCTTTTGCGTTATTTCGAATCGACGTCAATGTGACGTCATGTGCCTGCGCCTCTTTGAATTCATCACGTGATACGTTAGCGATTGCGGTAGGGACTTTGAGGGTCTTATATGATTCGTCTCGGGCTGTCGTTTGTGACCTAGTTTCAACTGCGCACGATTTTGCGCCTCTAAAATCGGATATCACCGGTAACTCTGACCCGTCTACATTACCTATGGTAACATCATACATTGTATCTGTCATGCAAAGGGCTTCTACCCGACCTTTGAAAAAAGGTGTATCTAGATCTACCCGGGCGGTAGGAATTCCACTCATTTTGCTCCTATTTACCAGCATGCATGTTGAAACTTTGCTTAAAAACTGATCTGGTTGTACTAAACTTTCCCTGACGACCACCCCGGTACACCCAGTATCTCGCATTACTGTGACCTTTTTCCATTTAATTGTGCCCTCTGCTACGGTAGCCTATCCATACCAAATGTACATCCGTTAATTAACTCCGGCTGTATCTCGCTACCAGAACATACAATAGTGGTGTCGGTATCAACCATACAGAAATGTCCTTGGTTTTCCCCTGGTTGTTCCGTGTTTTGCCATCTACCTCTACCTCTGCCTCTAGTGTGCCTTCCACCTCTACCTCTATTTCTACCTCTGTACCGACCTCTCTGTTCTTTATCTGCAAAACTTACATGTTTCTCTTCCTCGACTGCTGCTGCTTTGTAAGCTGAGGACCGGTCACGTTTAGGACAATCGTAGGACATGTGACCTTCTTTGCCACAATGGTAACATGTCCCGTGATGCCTATCATAGCCGTTCCTGCTGGTACTTCTGTCATAACTGCCTCTACTCGGGCTTCTATCATAACTACCCCTACTTGGGCTTCTATTTTGGTCTCTATTCTGATATCTGTCCCTATCTCGACTCCTATCTCTGGATCGATTATCCGCACTACTTACCTTGCGCCTCTGGTTATCTACTGACCTGTACTCATTTCTGTTGCTAGTACTGTTCCTCTGAACTACATACTTGCTACCTCCTCTAGCTTCTGCAAAGTAATCTGCCTGAACCGCCATCTGATCTATCGATTCAAATGTTTTCTCTTTGAGAAATAAGTAGAGCTCACGACTGCATATACTTAACATCTGATCTCTGATCATGTAATCTAGTACTCCTTCATATGTTCTATTCACCTTACCTAACTCAAACCATCTATCTAAATAGTTCTTTGACCGACTGACATATTGCACAAATGATTCACTGTGATCAGGTTTGGTGTGTTTTTTGAACATGCGTCTGAACCCATCTTCCGTTAGATCAAAACATTTCAACAAAGCGGATTTCAACTTATCATAGTCCAGAGCATCATCAATAGGTAGTCTAGAATATACATCTAATGCCTTGCCCTTCAATAAAGCACTCAAGTGTAGTGACCACTTATCTCTCCCCCACCTTTGAATTGCTGCGTACCGCTCAAATCTAACTAAGTAGCTATCCATGTTGTCATTATTCTGATCAAAATGTGGCAGCTTCGGACCGAATGCTCTGCCATAGTCCCTATCATGTCTATCTTCATCTACTACTCCACCCCTTTCTACTTTTGCCATTTCTACCTGGTGCTTAGTGTCTAGTTCTCGCAATTTAAATTCTAGAGCTAACTGTGCTTCATTGGCTAACCGATGTGCTTCTTTATCTAACCGCTCAGCATCTAATCTCTCCTTCTCAGCCTGCCTAGCCTCTAGTCTTTCCTGTCTTTCTCTCTCCTGCTCTTCTTTTACAAAGGCCCTTAACTCTGAATCTGCTAGCCCTAAGCGTTTGCCTTTCTCCATTAGCTCCTTAATGGACGACATTCTCACTCTCAACTCAACTCCGGATTATCTATTTACACGCTTTACCCGACGGTACACAAGGTCTCTAGCACTCAAATCACTTGGTGATTTGTGCGAGTCTCTTGCTTCACGTCTATAAGGTTAAGGTAAATCAATCCGGTCTCTACTCCTAACGACGGTATAAGTTTCTCAATTCGGGTAAGTCAATCCGGTATATGTATGGTCTAATGTAATGGTATATTTACAATTCCCCCTCTATGGTACTGGACACAAATATTGGGGACTGGTTATAGACACCTGGCAGGATATAGTATTGTTCATACACAATATAATAGTGGTAGTAATCTCGCCTCAGATGTAGAAGTGTCTAGTGATAACCTAGAACACCCACTGTGCATCATCATCACGGGAGGTACTGTTCAACAAATCCAAAGTTACAATGACCCTTACATCGACTATCTCACAAAATCGTCTCAACTCTACACTTCTGTACCTAGGTAGTCAAATCATGTATGTGGTGATGTATTAGTGCCTAAGTGTTGGAGGGCATCTTACATTAACTCCCAAGGCAAACAAATACAAGATTGAATTTTGACGACGCTAGGGGTACAGCTATTCTAGCCTCCTTACTTCAACTGCTTTGAAAAAACTGATTATAAAAGAGGAAAAAAAACCCACTTCTGACATTCATACATGCATTTATCTGATGATACTCTATCGTACTATAGCAAATCCATGACCCACCTCCCACCCCTTTCCCCAAGGTCAAGGTCACAAACTTAGCACATTCATAAACTTAACGTTGGGGTAAATGTCTTATAACATATGTTTCCTTTTATGGAACGCCTTGATATTTCATACATGCATTCATCTGATGATACTCTATTGTGGTATAGCAAATCCATGACCCACCCCTTACCCTAAGGTCAAGGTCACAAACTTAGCACATTCATAAACTTAACGTTGGGGTAATTGTCTTATAACATCTGTTTCCTTTCATGGAACGCCTTGATATTGCATACATGCATTCCTCAGATGACCCTCCATCATGATGTCGCAAAACCACAACCCACCACCCAACCCTTACCTCAAGGTCAAGGTCACAAACTGAACATGTTCATAAACTTAGCGTTGGGGTAAATGTTTTGTAACTTCTGTTTCTTTACAGGGAACGCTTTGATATTTCATACATGCATTCATCTGATGATACTCTATCGTGCTATAGCAAATCCATGACCCACCTTGCACCCCTTTCTCCAAGGTCAAGGTCACAAACATAGCACATTCATAAACTTAACGTTGGGGTAAATGTCTTATAACTTCTTATAACATCTGTTTCCTTTCATGGAACGCCTTGATATTTCATACATGCATTCATCTGATGATACTCTATCGTGCTATAGCAAATCCACAACCCACCACCCAACCCTTACCCCAAGGTCAAGGTCACAAACTTAGCATGTTTATAAACTTAATGTTGGGGTAAATGTTGTGTAACGTCTGTTTCGTTACAGGTAACACTTTGATATTTCATACATGCATTCATGTGATCCTCTATTGTGCTACGGCAAATCCATGACCCCCCCCCCTTTCCCCAAGATCAACATCATAAACTTAACGTTGGAGTAAATGTCTTTTTAGCTCACCTGAGCGAAGCTCATATGAGCTATTGTTACAGCAATGTGTCCGTCGTCCGTCGTCGTCCGTCGTCCGTGAACATTTTCAAACGTCTTCTCCTCGGTAACCATTGGGCCTATAGTCACCAAACTTCATGGTCATGGTCCTTAGGTAGGGGGATTACAAAATTGTTAAAATGACGTCATTATGTAATCCAAGATGGCCGCCGTCTAAAAATAGCACAAATTCTTCAAAAATCTTCTCAAGAACCACCAAGCGGATTTCGACAAAATTTGGTAGGAATGATCGATGTACAATGCTCTTTCAAAGTTGTTAAAATGGTGACCCCGGGATCAAAAATTTTATTTTGGACATAATTATGTCATCCATGATGGCCGCCAAAAGGTCTATTTATTCAAGATTTTGAACGTCTTTTTCTGAGGAACCACATGGCCAATGCTGGCCAAACTTCATAGTACGTTAAGATCATTGGGTGAAGCATTTTCAGATTTGGTAAAATGAGAGTCATCGCTTAATCCAAGATGACCGCCATCTAAAAATAGCACAATTTTTTTAAGACACATATGAACTCAATTTCACATTCTCCTCTTGTGTTCTTGGAGTCAGGTGAGCGAATTAGGGCCATCATGGCCCTCTTGTTATAACTTCTGTTTCTTTACAGGGAACGCCTTGATATTTCATACATGCATTCATTTGATGATACTATATCGTGCTATAGCAAATCCATGAACCACCCCCAACCTTTTCCCCAAGGTCAAGGTCACAAACATAGCACATTCATAAAGTTAACGTTGGGGTAAATGTCTTATAACATATGTTTCCTTTCATGGAACGCCTTGATATTTCATACATGCATTCATCTGATGATACTCTATCGTGCTATAACAAATCCATGACCCACCGCCTCTATCGTCCTATAGCAAATCCATGACCCACCGCCGAACCCTTACACCAGGGTCAAGGTCACAAACTTAGCACATTCATAAACTTAACGTTGGGGTAAATGTCTTATAACATATGCTTCCATTCATGGAATGCCTTGATATTTAATACATGCTTTCATCTGATGATCCTCTATTGTGCTACAGCAAATCCATGACCCACCCCCCCCCCCACCCCTTTCCTCAAGGTCACAAACTTAGCACATTCATACATGCATTCCTCATGTGAATAGCTATCATGCTGTAGAAAATCACCAACTTAGTGCGTTCATAAACTTAATGTTTGGTTAAGTTTTGTTTTACTTCTGTTTTCAGGGAGCGCAGTGATATTTCATACATGCATTCATCTTAATATGCTATATTATGCTATAGCAATCCCACGACCCACCTTGCACCACTGACCCTAATGTCAATGTCCACCGCACGCCCCTTAACCCAAGGTCAAGTTATATAATATTCATGTTGTTTATGCAACTGTGCCAAGTTTGAGTGAAGGCTGCCAAACGGCGAGCTTCGTTGTCTTCTGACAACTCTTGTTCAATAACTTATGCCCTGCTTCATCGACGTTGATAATATTTGGCCAAAATGTGTACCTAGGGATGCTGTTTTTTTTTCAGCATAAAGGCTTTTATAAAGGCTGCCAGCGAGGGGATTAGCTTCGGTTAATGATTCCAGTTTGTACAAGCTTCTTTATCACGGTATACCTTTAATATTGCTGCATGGATGTCTTCAATAGTTGGACACTTGATATATGAGAGTATTTGAAACACACTCATGCCGCCATTAACTTGACTTGACCTTTTTTACCGTAACATTTTGCGGAAACACTTAGCCATTTTTTTGTGTCAAAAAGTTTGTACAAGTTTCTTCATCATGATATATAACTTTAATATTACTTAACGGATTACATCAATATTTGGACATTTTGATACATGTGATCATTCAGAACACCCACATACCACCATTAACATGACCTTGACCTTTTTTATCGTCACATGTTTGCAGAAACACTTAGCAATTTTTTGCATCAAAAAGTTTGTACAAGTTTCTTCATCATTAACATTAATATTACTTGATGGATTGCTTCAATGTTTGGACACTTTGATACGTGTAAGCATTTGGAACACACTCATGCCGCCATTAACATGACCTATTTAAAAGTTTCTTCAACCATGACCTTTTTCGTGTTTTAAGCATGCACTTCTGTGACAGTTTTTGTGATGCTTACTTTAGCACATGCCCATGATCTTGTTATGGTCAAATGCCTCAGCAGGCGCGACACCACTTCAGAATTCTTGTTCAACAAAATAATGCTCTTAATAATGCATTGTGTTGCTAAATCACATGTATCTGTTAATCATTTCATTACAGTTGTCCCTTTGACTCTTACCATTTGTTTGGAGTACAAATTGTGGCATACACAAGAGTTAAATTGGGCTGGGAAATAGGGTTTATGGCATCTGGTCAAGGTCAGCACTGTTCGTCATGCAGTCAGTATAGATCCTTATCAGGTTGAAGACCTGGGGCCGTTTCACTAAACTTCATATAACTAAAATGTTTGTAAGTGCAAATTTAGGATCATCTGGAAATTTAAATTGATGGATTTACATTTATTGAGCATAGGCTGCATATGCTCAATAAATGTAAATCCAATAATTTTTTACAAGTAAACATTGTTAATGCTAAATTTACAGACTACCCATCATAATTTTGTACTTACAAACATATAAGCCATACAAAGTTTAGTAAAATAGCCCCCAGGGGTTAGAACAGCCAGATATGCCATAAGCCCCATTTCTCCAGCCACACTGTTTCTTCATCTTTCAGTGCGAGCAGAGGAACTGGGGAATTGTAAGGTACGTTTTTTACCTTCCTTCTATGAACTTGGTTGTGGGTGTGAACTATTTTGAAGTCAGAAAATATATTGTTACCTGTCATTACAAAATAGGCATTATTATACCCCCCGCAACGACTTGGGTATACTGGAGTCAGGTTGTGCGCACGCACGTGCGTGCGTGCGTGCGTGCGTGCGTGCGTAAACTTAACATCAGAGAAATATTGTTATAACTTCTATTTCCTTCATCTAAAATGCTTAATATTTCACGCATGCATTCCTGTATGGCTCTAATACCATACTGTGCCAAATCCATGATAACCTTTACTGTAGGAGAATGAACTAGCTAGGTTAACTAGCTAGGTTTTATTTATTCTTTCCCACGAAATAACAATTCGTTCCCATGAAATAACAATTCATACCCACGGGAAAGAATTGTTGATGCGTGGAAACGAATTGTTAAATTAACGGAACGAATTGTCATTTCGTGGGAACGTATTGTTAATTCGAGGGAACGAATTGTTATATTGTGGGAACAAATTTTTTATTTCGTGGGAACGAATTAATAAATAAATCCATGTCCCCTGCGGGGCTCCATACTATATGACCTTAGCTGTTGCTAGGACGTTAAACCCATTCACTTTTTCAGGAAGTCATACATTTCCAATTCCGTGCATCCAAGCTGGACAAGAAAGACTTCTTCGGCAAGTCCGATCCGTTTCTCGAGTTCTTGCGAGTCAATGAAGACAGCAGGTACTGAATACAATTGGCCATCGTAACCTTAGTGGTTGATTGCTCTTGTAATATTCTGATTTTACTGTCTGTTTCACGAAAGCTGCCCAAATTTTACGGCTATATAGACAATTCAAAAACAATATTTTTTTGGATAATATTAAATTAAAGGAAAATTTAAGAATGAGTCTTTTTATTTCGTGAAATTTGGTCAAATATTGATTTTATTACGAAAAATTTATTTCTCTATGGGAATTTAACATGGGGGAAAAAGAGGTAGAGGAGTGTGGGAGGAGTCAAAAAACGAAAAAAATTGGAACTTGACTCAGAAACCTGACTAGATAGCTTGGATATAAACTAAGAAAGCAAAATCGGTCCAATATTTCTGAAATTCAAAAATATTTCCCCATGTTAAATCCCCATAAACATCTTCACTCCGTGAAGATGTCTATGGGGATTTAACATGGGGAAATTTTGTTTTCGCAATAAAATCAATATTTGAACAAATTTCACGAAATAAAAAGAAGGCTCATTCTTAAATTTTCCTTTAATTTAATATTATTGAAACAAATATTGTTTTTGAATTGTTTATATGACCGTAAAATTTTGGCAGCTTTCGTGAAACAGACTATAGACACATGTTTGTCTTATCCATTCATCAAGTTTTCACGAGTTAATGAAGAAGCAGGGGCCGTTTCACTAAACTTTGTACGACTACAATGTTCGTAAGTGCAAATTTAGGATCGCCTGGGAATTTCACTTGATGGATTTACATTTATTTAGCATATGCAGCCTATGCTCAATAAATTTAAATCCAATACGTGTTTACAAGAAAAAATTGTTAATGTGAAATTGACAGACTATCATAATTTTGCATTTACGAACAATTTAGTTGTACAAAGTTTAGTGAAACGGCCCCAGGTACTGTGTATACAAGGGCCATTATAACCTTTACTGTCGGAGAATGAACTAGCTAGGTTAAATTAACAGTCTACTCCCTAATTAAAAGCACACATTTCGACTACATTGCAACTAATACTAAATTGGAAAGAAAAACGGGCCAACGACCATTGGCTTGATACATTTTCTGGGCTCACATGCCCGGGTTTGGAAGGTCTGCGAGCCAATTTCTACCCTAATATATAAGATAATTAACTAACATTATATTTGACCGCTCTTAAAATATTCTGATTTTAAACACATTTTTGTCAGATCCATTCCTCAAGTTCTCATGAGTCGATGAACACAGCAGATCTGTATACAGGTGGCCATCATAACCTTTAAACTGTGGCAAACAAAAATTGCCGTCTGCTGTTGTTTTATTATTTGCCTCTTATCTCAATAAAAACATGGATTGACAGCACTTCAGAATCATTTCTAATGGAAATGATTCTAAAGTGGTGTCCAACAATAATTTCAGACAACAAAATTTTAATCAGCAGTAAAAGGTTTTAAATATGCTGCTTTCAGACACATTTTTGAAAATTCAGTATTTTCAAGTGTACTGTAATAGTTTGTCGATAGTTTATGATACTCAAATGTTAGCCACCATCAACAATTTTAAATTTTGCATAGCTCCTAATATTTTTGTTAGATCTTTACCAAACCTTATATTACAGTGGAACCTCTGTAAACCGGACATGGGGAGGTCCCCAGGGTGTCTGCTTTAGAGATGTTCCACTGTAAAACAGACAAATAAGCACTCCCAAGAAATTATTGTGTGCGTTGAGACCAGGAACACGCATTAACATAATAGATAACTCTAAACTGAACCCACCATAATTAAGAATACAAATATTTCTGGGTGTCCGGTTTAGAGAGGGTCTACTGTATAGCGTTCTCACATTGATGGCCAACGACCCTGTGTCATTCAGGTGGCATTGACCTTTATGTGAGTGAATCATTCCCCAGCGATTGCCTTGTTGATCTTGTTATGCCCCCTATGCGATAGCAAGGTGGACATATTGTGTTTCTTGAGGTTCCGTCCGTTCATCCGTCCGTGTACATTTGTGTCAAAAAGTCAAAATGTTTGTAAGAGTTTTTCCAGATAGAATCCAGTATGCCATGGGGGCATAGCCATGTTTTACAAACATAATGTCTACTTTTTCATTGAGATGATTGATGTCTGTGCCACATACATACCTGTACACAGCAACGGTTGTACAGTAGAAGATCGATCTGTCGAACACTCCGGAACATTCGAACTCGTCCTGTGGTCCCGACAAATTTCCTTATATAAATCATATATTTGTTTACCTAAAATTCGAACTTTGACAAAGTCGAACTCTCGAACCGAAGTCACGGTCCCTTGGTCAGTCAATCAACTTAATGTGCTATTGATACCTTGTACAGGTAAGTCTGTTGCCAGCTGATCTGTTTGCCTAATGAGGTGTGAATATCAGGATTGGTGGTCTCTTTGATTTGTTTTGCTTGACAGGTGGTGACATTAAATCACGAATTTAAAAATTTAACAGCGTTAAATGACTGTTTACACTCAATATGTGCTGCGACGTTAATCACCCATAATAAACCAGTGTTCTATTTTTAGCTCGTCTGAGCGAAGCTCATGTGAGCTATTGTTACCGCAATGTGTCCATCATCAGTCGTCCGTGAACATTTTCAAACGAGTAGTATAGAGGGAGTCAAAATGATACCACCTACGGTGGTATCATTTCCACCCCTCTATACTACCCCCACCACCAACAATTATATTCTCCCAAGAGAGAGAATCGAATTTTGAAAAGAGTGAGTCAAAATGATACCACCAACGTTTTTAACGTTATTGAGCTGTATTGAATGATAAAAATGTGGTCTTGTAGTCCCAATTATATTGAAAATTGACTTTTGAAAAAAGTCGAAATCATTAATGCAATTTCAATGAGTACGCGCGTGATAGTTTATATTCCAACACCCCATTTTCCTCCTCCAATATAGCTCATTTATTTCGTAGATCAGCAACTAATTATACCAGCTCTAGTCTACCACGTTCACCTTTAGCCACCTGAAAGCGCAGTTGCTTATGTCTACAAAGAGTTTGGGCACTAACGAATTGACAAGGGCATCTGGGGCATTGAAATTGTGGGGGGACACAAGGAAACTTTCTACGTCTCGCTAGATGCCTTCGTAGATAGTCTTTACGCGTAAACGTCTTACAACAAGTCACACACTCCATTATATATGTATATGTATATGTTTATATTCAATTGGACTTGAAAAAAACATGATGTAAATTTTTCACGTCCAATTGAACAGATAAATTTCATAGGTTATATACAGAAAATATGATAACGCCAGAAACTAGAGCAGAAATCGAAAGTTTGAGAAAAGTAGCCGAATCTCTAGGGATTACTTATAGTAAACGGTTGAGAGTTAGGGGGTTGACAAAGCTGATAAACGCCACAAAGAATGAGGCGTTTATGAAGCGGTTTACCCGCGCCCACAAACGAGGAGCCTTTAAAGACCTCTCACTAGCAGAGGACGTTGGTAACAGAATTCAAAAATAAAGTATTGCGGGGTTGAGGGCTTGTGTAATAAAACCGTCAAGCACCAATAATTTGTCCCAAATTAGACACACAGGTCACCCAATACCAAATAATAAGAAAAAGTCTATCGTTCGCGCGATAGTGGAAAAAGGTGAAGAAATATTGGGGGCTCATGATGAAACTTTGGAAAAGGTAGAAAAGGGAAGACGGGTAGTTACATTATCCTTTCGTAAAAACATTAACATCAACGTGTCTGAACGCATGTCCGATAAACTCGCTCCGTATCTAACAACCAATTTTTATTTGAGATATTCATATTCTTACAAGCTAGAACATATGGAGGAAACTAATAATGGAAAACCTATGACTATAATATTTCACAGAAATCTCGGTGGTAGCGAACCACTATCATCAATGAAAACAGTTAAAAAATGGCTGTCAGATAAGATAAGGAGCAAACACGAATAATGTCCGATAAAATAGACAGACCAAATACAAAGTGGAAGTTTGTAAGATGGGTATAGGTTTTTGTAAAGATAATACAGGGCAATAGGGGAATATATTTGGGACTACAATCCAAAGAAGCAGCAGGAGGAGAACTTCCAGAATGGTTGAGGAATAGAAAAGGTATGTATTCTTCAGATAAGTATAATGACGACCTTTGTCTGTTCAGGTGTCTAGCTATGCATATGACAGGTAAAAGACCTGACAGATGTACAGAAAAAGCGAAAGAACTTAGTAAGCAATATTTCGATAGTAATGTGGTTTCACCAATTCCTTTTTCAGATCTGAAAAAGGTTGAAGAGTTTTTTAAAATCGGTATAGAAGTATATCAACCGACACAAGGTGGTGTTTGGTGGTTGAAAAAGGTACCAGCGCACTATGATGCACTAGGTAATAAACCAATGACAATAGCACTGTTTAATAATCACGAATTTCTGATAAAAAAACCTTAAAAACCTATCTAAAATTTACGCCTGCGATAATTGCAAACATAAATTCACGAAAGCGAGTAATATGAAGAGACACGGACCAAAATGTATGAGAGATGAGACAAAAGTAATATGTGATGGTAATTATTTAGAGCGCCCGCGTTCGTCGTTCGAGAAAGCGTTCTACCCAAAAGGTTCTAGCAGTTATGATGCGATCGATTGGATGTACTCTGTGGAAAAGCAGGAGGGAATTCACATTCACCATGAACAGTGTGGACACGGGGGTGAAATATGGATTTTAGGAGCTCCAGTTGATGGATACTGTCCAGAAACCAATACCGTATATCAATATCACGGCTGTTACTGGCACGGGTGTGAGATTCATGCAAAGCATAAAAAAGAAGAACGCGCATCCACAATGAGAAGAGATAAAATTATTAGAAGCATAGAATTCAACCTAGTAGTTATGTGGGAATGCGAATTCCAAAGAACGGGTAAAGACATAAAGATCGGTTGCGACACTACTCTTTATCCATATCAGATAGTATATGATTTTGAGGCGTATCTCAACCCACCTAATTCTAAAGAATTACTTAAAACGCTAGGTAATAGTTTAGAGTACGAAGCTGAGCACGTTCCGGTAAGCGTTAGTATAGAAGATAATTTCTCAGGAACAGTAACTCATATTTGTGATAAAGATCCTGCAAAACTTATAGAAAAATTCGTAGAAGATTTGAAAGTCATGGGAAAATCTATAAGAGAAGAAGTATGGTTGAGATATAGGTTTAATACAGAACATTTACGTAAAAATCAAGTTACACAGATCGAACAGTGGATAGAGCAAGTACCGGTTATAGGTTTTAACAGTAGTAAGTACGATATAAACAAACTTAATAAAGAAATACCTAGTAGGCGAGTTTAGATTTCTTAATGTAATACTTTACCTAGGACCGGGTATAAGTTACGATAGTTGGATAAAAGCCTACGACTGCAAAGGACAGAAATCTTTCTTTCCTTACGAGTGGTCCGATTCTCCAGACAAACTGGATTACCCAGGACTGCCTTATATAGAGAATTGGTATTCCAAACTATCTGGGAAAATGTTACTAGACGAAACAGAATAAATGTCGTAGAATTTCGAAGAAAAGAATATGAAAACTTTCAGAGATTGGTTGAAATATTATAACGATTTAGATGTAGCACCGTTTCTAGAAGAGGTGGAAAACATGTGTGAATTTTATAAACACAGAGGTGTGGATATTTTCAAAGATTCGGTAACATTACCTGGAGTAGCTGTACAATATTTATTGAGAGGAACCATTAAAGAACAAAAATCTTCCAAGACGATTATACCGGAGGATGCTCTATATGCAACAAAAGAAGAAACATACGAAATGATGAAAGACGCTCTAGTTGCCGGTCCATCAATAGTATTTACACGATATGCCGAAGCGGGCGTTTCAAATATTAGATCTAATTCCACAGGAATTAACAAACCTTGCAAGGCTGTTTTGGGGTACGATTCAAACGCGTTATATTTATCTACGTTAAATAAAGATATGCCGTGTGGGAGAGAAACTATACACCATATAGATACCCCACATAACCCTAAATTTATTAAACAGTTTTGTAAAAGAGTTTTATCTGGAAACTGGTTTGGGTTTGCGGAGGTGGATATAGTAGTTCGACACAACTTAAAAGATAAGTTTTCTGAAATGTCCCCAATATTTATAAATAGAGAACTAGACGTTGAGGAGGTTCCAGAACACATGATAAAATATTTGGAAGATACTGGCAGAACAAGAGGAAATGGAAGGAAATTAGTGGGATCGATGACCGCCTCTAAAGTATTGCTGTACGCGCCACTGTTGAAATGGTATTTAAAACACGGCCTAGAAATAACGGGAGTTCATCGTGTTATAGATTATATTAGTGGAAAACCATTCGAATGGTTCGCAAAAGAAGTTACAGCCGCAAGACGAACAGGCGATGTAGAACCAAATAAGAAACCAGTAGCGGATATAATGAAATTATCAGGAAACTCGTGTTGTGGAAAAATGATAGAGGCAACAGAGAGACATTTAAATACGACATATACACAAGACGAAACCTGTGTTGACAAAGCATTAAGATCCACGTATTTTGATGATTTGGAAGAGATAGGAGATGCGTACGAAATATCTTCCCGAAAACCCCGGTGCTCAGTAAAGAGACCATTCCATTGTGGAATAGCGGTTTATCAACTCGCTAAATTGAAAATGTTGGAATTTTACTACGAATTTCTAGACAAATACGTAAAAAGAGAAGACTTTGAATTAATACAGATGGACACGGATAGTATGTATATAGGAGTTAGTGGAAAAACAATAGAGGAATTGATTAGACCTAACTTACTAGACGAGTTTGAAAAAGAAAAGAATAAATGGTTGGCTTGGAATAAGTGGAGTGAAAGAGAGCCCGGGCTTTTCAAAATGGAATTTAGTGGAGATAGAGCGATAGCGCTATCTAGTAAGTGTTATTTTGTAGAAAAAAATAATTATATTAATAAAAACTCTGCGAAAGGAATGTCCAAGAGAACAAACAATTTAAATTGAGATAGATATAAACGAGTACTAACCGAAACTACAGAAAATGGAAAACACATTATAGATGTAGCACAAAATAGAGAATTTAAAATGAAAGACGGTGTTATGAAAACGTACTGTCAACACAAATTAGGACTTCGGCGTACTACGATAAAAGACGCGTTATCAGACGGAATACATACAGAACCTCTCTAAAGACTCGGACGATCCGGGGGTAGCTGTGTGTCAGAAGGCACCATAAGAAGTTCTTCGCGAACAAACCCACGAGATGGACCATCATCCAAATAGTAGAGCACGGGCTCATCGGGTTTGGTAATAGATCGATCTAGATGATATACATTGAGAGACCGAACGGGATCCGTCGCGCGGCGGCTGCCACCTTCGAGCTCTCCCGGTTGATAGAGGTACCGGACGTCAACATCCGATGGAAGCCGTTGCTCCTCTAAACCAACGGGTCGCCCACGTGAGACGGCAGAGGGCTTGCTCGTCACCTTTTTAGGCTTGATGGCATATACGGGCTTCTTATCGATCAATCTGGTCACCTCTCCGTTCAGTGCGGAGACCACGACGGGCAGTCCGGCCACCCACTCGGTCGATCGCGAATGAGGGTCCCGCTGTGCAAGCAGCTGCTCTTTGGCATATTGGTGACCGAACAGTCTCTCAGCCAGGGTTCGATTGAACCGCTCCACGATTCCCTGGTCTCGGAGGATGTTGACGCGGCCGCGTCTGACAGAAACGTTGTGTTTAGACAATAGATGAGAGACCGCGCCCATGAACTCGCGGCCGGGATCGACCTGGAGAAGATTCGGCCATTTGAGAGGACTCCTTTTATATATTCGGGAAAGGGCCTCGGCCACCTCCTTAGACTCTTTCGTAGCCAATGGCTCAGCCCCCTTATAGCGACTCGCTACGTCAACGACTGTCAGTGCGTACTTGTACGTCTTGCGACCGACGCGATCGTGAGGGAGAAACAGGAGATCCGCTCGGTGAACTTGTTTCGGCACCGGCACATCGAATTTCGGGCGCGGAATATTGTGAGGCGCAAGTAAATAGATCTGCCAGATGGCCTGCTTCTTGAGACATTCCTTGACAGCGTTTTCTGAAACCTTGGTCGCCGCCGCGAGGTTCTTGATGGCCGCGAGTCCCTTCCAGTAGCCGCGGGGGCTGTAGTATGTGTTTGCTAGCTTGCGCGCTAGGCGAACCGATAGTTTGGTATCAAGTTTGCGCGTGTTCATAGTATGCGAAGTATTCTAATTGATCGGACAATCTCCAACATGCCCTCGCCAGATCGTCCGGTAACTGCGTCGTTAATAATAAACCTTTGTTGGAAGTTTCGCTGCAGCCCCAATCGCGTTTGGGTTGGAACAGGAGAGGGAATTCTGGGGAATCTAACTCAACATTGTTGATGGAGGAATCTAACATCCGCTTTGCTAAAAGGGTGGCCGCTTTTTCGTCCTCGCGCCATGTCTCGAGAGAATCTCGGGCCAGATGAGTCATACTCTTTACACCAGCTAAACGGTGTTTAAGGGCCGTGTAGCCTACATCGATCATAGCAAAATAAAGTTCGTCAACTAACATCGTTCTATATATATATTTAAAAAAAAAAGTTTTAAAATAATTATTTCAATCTCGATTGAATATATAGTAGCTGACGAGACCCACCACACCCATTTCCACGACGATGAACGCGATCTCGCGGTTTTTTTGGGCTCTGACGGTACATAGAAATCTGAAAGTCGGGGCTCGCGATCCAGCGGCGCGAGACTTTTATGTGGATATGCTAGCGCGTACTCGCGGTTGACTTCTTCAACGTTCTGAAAAGTTTGCGCGGCGTGATTTTCGCGGCGAAGCTCTTCGTTGACCCAGTCCAGATGGGCGGTTCGTTTTTTCGACCATGCTTCCTTTGCGCGAGATGTTCTACAGCTAAATCGTGACGCTTGCACTCCTCATCCACGTTCGAGTTTCTCATTTTCGAGAATATAAAGTTACTACCGCTGAACGCAAGGGTTCCGTCACTCTCACAGGTGTGTCTTGTGTCATCATTTATAATATTAGGGCTTATAGTTCGTGGGCATATATGTCCAAATTGACAGTGTTTACCCGTGGTCAACGCGGTTGTCAGCGGAGCTAAGTACATTCCAAACTTGTGATCAATTGAGCAGCAGGCTGTTCTAAGAGTGTGTCCTATAAAAGGGTCAGTCTCTAAATCGTGAATCAACCCCGCGGTGTTTGGTATAGGGAGAAGTATACTAACGGTGGTAGCGTACAAATGAATAGCCGCCGATCCGAGAGTTTTTGTCATCTCTGCCCCCAATTTGGATTCGTGTCGCGCATATATTTTATCGATCTCCGCATCTGACATCTTATCCATCTGACAAACTCCATCTTATCCATCTCGCCACATTTTCATTTTCATTCATTTTCATTCGTATCGGCACTCAACCCAATACCAACCGCCGTTGAAGTTGAGCCCGATTGCTCTTCCAATTCGCGATTGGTGTTGGGGTTCAACGGAGTTGAGGTTTCTTCCATTAGCTGATCGAGAAGTTCGTCTCAGTTCATTATTGCTAATTTTCTTTTAACTATTCTGACAAGTCTCATAAATCTAACATATTGCCAAGCGCACCACCCGATACTTATGATCACCGTTAAGCTCGCAACAAAGCTCGCAGCGGAGCACCAAATTGTTAACATTGTTAACCATTGTTCAGCATTTGTTCAACAATTGCTCAGCATTGTTCAGCAATTGCTAATTTTAAGAAAATTAATTGATAACTTCGTAAGCAGTTGGTTGATCGGTCTTTAACAGAAGCTTGGCGTGCTTAGTTTCCGAAAGTATCTGTCGAACCTCCAGACGCTCCTCGCGCGTTGGGATAACGTCGTTCTCTCGAAGACAGTCATCGAATGAGTCTCGGTCCTTGCAGTGAAAGAGGGCGACCCATTTCGTTTGCTCACGCAGATCCTTGAGGACGGCGTTGTACTTTTGAGTGGAGATCCATACGCTTTGCCTCGCATGGCGGCCAGAAAATGCGAGCTCAGAGAGCATGTCCTTCTTTTTAGTCATCGCCGCCTTGGCTGAGCAGTCGTCAATCACGTATAGGGTGGGCTCACCCTGGAATCTTTGGTATAAGCCACGCAGCCAATCGTGAAGTCTGTCGCCGGGGTCAAAGACGTATATCTCAGGGTCGGTCCATATCCACTGGCGCCGCTGATAAGTCTCGTTGTGCCGCACTGTTGGACACAGGATCACAATGTGACGAAAGGCATTGCGGTAGGACCCCTCGAGCAAGTCCAGGATGAAAACCTTTTTTCCACATCCTGTTTGCCCACATATTATGGAAGAGTGGGCATCACCAATTGGTAAATTTTATTTGTTTGAAGGTATTAAATCTTTAGATTCATATTTAGTATAAAGCTGAGACGTATCGACCATCTTCGATGTTGAGTTGTGCGTCTGTAATTATTTATAAGTACACGTTCAATGGACCATTTCCATCCCCCTCTTTGGTTATCTGGATCGTCGCACCCTCGCTAGCGTTCTCAACTTGGCGTCCGCTACCGTGCATTTGGTCGTCGTCGCTGGCTCGCATGTCTAGCCATAACGCGTATTTGGTAGTCAGGAACTCCGCGAGGGAGGCGGCCGAGAGCTGCAAGTCTTTGGCAACCGCCTCAGGGGAGCGCTTAGAGCCGGAAGCAAACTGCTTTCTGACTTCGTCCCACTGCTGGTGTGCGCGAAGACCCGCACTATAGAGTTGATTGGGGACTCCCTCGATCGTCACCTCGACCTTTGTGATTTTGGGGTTATAGAATGTGTCGGTTTTTCTAGCACCGAACGCGAACCGAGCATCCTCGAACAACATCAGTATACCTTTCATCGAGCAGGCGGGTACGTTGACATTAATATTCCACAATGTGTCGCTTTTGTCTTTCGTCATCTTGCGGTGACGAAGAACTCGGTCGTAAAGTATGGCAACGCGCCCAGCGTACTGGGATCTGATTAATCGCGCGTGTTCGGGCATCGTGACCATGTCGTACTCCAACGAAACATTATCGATCGTATACGTCGATGCTATGTCGGTGGCTATGAGAACTCGGCCGTAGTCGTTGAACGTTAGTTCGTATTCGAGGAGGTCAGACAAAGCACTCTGATAGTAGGGCATGTGACTCTCAAGCAACTCAAAGTCGAGCGGGATGTATAAGCGGTTGCCGTAAGCGGCCGTGATCGCGTTTCACTCGCGTTGTTGTCTATCTTGTTACCAGCCCCGATTCTAAGTTTGGTTACGTTCTTATTTTTGCTGGTGTCAATACCCTGATAGACCGCGTTTTCGCGCTCTTGCGCCGTCTTCCACATGTCCTGATAACAATGGTAGACGTCACTGTCGTCGATCGACATCACCTCTTTACCAGAAATCTTTATCATGGTCTTCTTGACGATGGCGTGATCCAGGTTCTGAACGACGGTTCAGTCCACGTCTGTCGACGTCAGCAAAATAGTGAAAGCGAGGCGAACAGTACCCGGCACAATGACGTCGCTAGCTCCGAGGTTTGGGAAGCGGACCAACAGCTGCTGGTTCTGGTCGATCGTCGATGGGTTGTTCGTAATAACGACGCTCTGTCTCACGCCTTTTGCCCCGAGGGGCTCACGCAGTCTGCGGTATGGATTGAGTTTGCGACCGTATTGACTCGAAGACATAATATAGTGAATCTATTAAACTCGTATGGTTTTGTCTTTAATACATAATTAATATGGCTGATTACGATATTGACATGGATGAAATCGGCAGAGATGATGTCCGAAATGATGACGTCGATGAGGATGATGATGATACACCCTTCATAGAGACTCCAGTTCCAATTCAATCACGTTCAACAGTGTTGAGGGGGGAAACAGGTGGCGCTACCAGCAGCGTTGGTCTAAGTCGGGAATTACTCGAGTCAGCTGTAAACGACTACTACAAACATTGGATAGAAGAAGGTTTGGTCCCATCTGTCGGCCGAGACTACTCCAATTTCGAATTGGATCTGCGTGGTAGGTTGCGACTAAAAGCATCAAATATCCCAATCATCAACATGAAGACCGGAAAACCCCTAGCGCTGAGCACCATTGCCGGATACCTGGGCTGTGGTCAAATCATAAGGAACGAACTCGGATTCCCAGATTGGAAGAGGGTTAAACAAATTATGCCAACCCGCGCTGTAGAGGCCCTATAGTCTATCGACGAAACGTTGGCGAAGACGGCTGCCTCAATAGAAACGGTCGAGCTCAGCGAGGTCCCTCAAGTAGCCACCGACGCTATTAACACGATGGAAACCACGTTCAGCGAAAACGAAATGCTCAACATCGACCAAGGGTCGATCGATGACCCACCGTGACCTCTTCGCGAACTCCGTGGACTCGATAAGGCTCTACAAACGGTCCGGGGCGAACTGGTCCTTAACCTCTCCAAACTCTCGTCGCTGGATGAACATATCGCGCTAGAAGAAAGAAAACTGGAGGAAGCCGGTGGCGATAGAGAATCTACCGAGCGGATCACCGAACGACTGCGGTCTTTGCGGGCCGAAAGAGAAGCCCGCTTGCAGGCTGCATCGGCTTGCCGTGAGGCTCTCCGCACACAAATAAGTCGGATCCGCGAAACAATCTCGAGGGTTCTGCGCGAGGACACGACACTCGGTGAGCGTCTTCGCACTCTGTTCAGAGAGCAGGGTGTCACGATAGCAAGCATCCTCGTTGCTATCGGCATGACTATATCGACCATAGTTCTATCTTTCACTGGTGGTGTGGCACCCGCGCCACAACCCGCGCCATCATCCTGTGGAGCAAAGGAGTGGGTAAAAAACACCTAAAAGCCCTCACCAGTCTCCTGGCTAAATTATCCGAAAAGGCGGCTGCCGCACTACCCGGACTGATCGGAAGTATCGTTTCCTACTTGTTATCTATATTATCAAAAACGGTCGGATGGCTCACCAAAAATACTTGGACTTTAATCGTGGCGATCGTCGGTCTCCTACTATTCTTCGCCAGAGAGTTCCTAAAACCAAATCGCTAGTAGTCCTATCGACACGAGGGCGACGACGAGCCCTAATTTATCCTCCTCGTGTGTTGTGCTTCCAATCCCTATTGGTGTTCCCTCAACACTGTTGACGATTGACTTGGGGGGACTGAATTCGTGAATTGGGGGTGCTGGGTTCAACTTCAATCCCGATTGTGTTGAGTGAGGCGCATCCAATCTCGATCGGCTTGGGGTTTTTATGACCGTCTTGGTGGGGGTTTGATGATATCCGCGTTCACGTTCCCTTTGTGGCAGATTTTTTGATTGACGGTGGCGATTATGATCTGATTATTGTAACCGTCAACCGGGTCGTCTCGTAGTATCATATTGCTCGGCGCAATATAAAGACCTATTCCAAATACGTAGTCTACTGGGGTGTAGGCATTCTTCAAAACGTCTTGATAATTCTGGATCGCCTTCTCCAGGTCCACCTTAGCTGAGATGGCGTCCTCTACAAGTGCCAAGAATTGTTTTTGTGCATCAAACGCCGTTCCCGTGCCCAGTATAGAACTGCGAGTTTGCTTCTGTGCGTCGAGGATGGCCCAGACGTACGTGCGAATGGAGTCGTTGAGGCGAGTAACCCCGGCCTGCGTGAACCCTAGACCCTTATCTAACATAAATGTACCCCACACGTCCTGAACCTCAGCAGCCTGCTGTATGTAATCGACGTGAGCCCGTTTCGGAGGTAACCAAATGCAGGATGAGACCCCGCAGTGCGTCGCGAAGGTCATCGTCGCGGGGTCAACATTCCCGACGTTCCGACTGACAATGTGGTCGCCGGAGTTATCGTGTCTAAAATCAGTCTGCGTCCAATTCCCGGACTGGCCCCGAATGAGAACGTCCCCGAGGCCGGTGCTGGTAGGAAATGCTTTCTGTCTCCAGTCCGTGTCTTTTGAAACGTTAAATTCGTTACACAGTCTTTCAAACGCCATACGGTCTTATGTGCTGTAAATGGGATCCCAGGCGTCGTCTTGAGGTAATGAAATACCTAGTTCTTTGAGAATCCTCCTAATAGTATAATACGTGTGAAAGTTGCAGACACTTCGGAGCATGACATTCTTGGATATCAGATGGTCTTGATGCGAAACTCCACATCCGGCTGTTGCGCACCATACAGCGAAATTTAGCTGGTTCTGCCAGAAGTTCATCGGTGTTGCTTTCCACCTGTTCACGGCCTCCATTGTTGTAATCTTGGGCAGCCTATATTGTTCAAAGATGTTGGTAAAGTTGGTGGTAAAGCCACTGTCCGGTCTAACCGTTACAGTTAGGTGTACAAGGGGGCTCACAACGTCTTTGTGTGTGTATTTACCTCCGACCGCGTACTTTGCATTAGATTTGAAGCTAAATGCTTTGGTATCAATTGAAAGATAATATTATGTTTGCTACTATCACTAATGTTCAAAAAGAGAGTTGTCAACTTCAAACGTCAATCGACAACTGCTGCGGAAAACGCCGGGTAGGCCTCAGATCAATCACTTTCACGGTTGGGTGGCAGAATGTGGGGAAGAGCGAAGGGTTTTACTATGTGAAGGATGGACAACAAGTAGGTGTAAAGCTGCCTCACGGGCTGTGGGGAACAAGACAGCTCATAGACTTTGTCACCTCAGAGCTTGACGGCATAGTCAACCTCACAGTATCGAAGGCTACCGGACTTGCAAAAATGACCATCGGCCCTGATAGTAAGGTAGTGATCTCACTGTGGTTGAGTATTCAACTCGGTTTTAGAGAGACATGCTCCGCAAATAAAGGAGTGTTTACCCCGGGTCAGTACGTCGGTGATAATCCGGTGGACTTCGCCTTCACGAAAAATCTCAGGGTACACCTGGATCGGGTGAACACATCGTACAACACGGTAGACGGATCTCCCAGCACATTACTGAAAACCGTGCAAGCCAACGACTGTTTCTTTGGGGAGACGGTGACCTTAGACTTCCCACACCCCGATGAAAGTTTTGGAAACGGGACACATCCACGAATTTACGGTCTCTATTCTCGATGATCAAGCGAGAAAGTTGAATAACTATTACCCGATTTCGGTCGTTCTAGAAATTTCCAATTGAGTATAGGTGCCCCAATATTTAAATAAAATTATTATGAGTATATACGGACCAGGTAGTTCTTCCAATTCCAATCGGGATTGGGTGACAGATTCAAGGAATTTGGAACCGGCAGAAGGGGGATTCATCCCGACAGAGAGCGACTTTTTAACTACCGGAAAAACCAAGGCCCTGATCAATAAAACTATATCGGCGGCCACAAAAGGGATTAACAGGAGTATAGCACAGCTTAGAGTAGACGTGCTGACGGCGACTGCACAAGTTGGGGGAGAGGCCCGGGGGAAAATTGAGGGAGTCCGAACGGCTATTGCGATAGACCAGGAGGCTTATGGGTGTTGCTCTCAGAGGGTCAAGCATCAATTATTGAACTAGGAGGAAAAATAACCAAATTTCGAAAAGAGGCCCGAACGGGTATTGAGAAAGCCCGAGAAGACCACCAGGCGGCCCTTACAGAGGCGTATGGGGTGTTGCGCTCAGAGGACTCTCTCAACAGAGAAGCAGCACTTACTGAACTAGGTGAAAAAATAACCGAATTTCGAAAAGAGGCCCGAACGGGTATTGAGAAAGCCCGAGAAGACCACCAGGCGGCCTTTACGGAGGCGTATGGGGTGTTGCGCTCAGAAGACTCTCTCAACAGAGAAGCAGCACTTACTGAACTAGATGGAAAAATAACCGAAGTTTCCTAAAAACTGAAACGTGTTCGTAGAGCCACGAACAAAGCACTTGAGGAGACCTCTGAAAAGATTCGTGCTGATGCCCATACCTCTATCGGGGGGCTTGCCGGATTGGTGAAAACATTGAAAACGCAAAAACGTGTCATCACAGTTTGGGCTGAGAAGCGGGGCCCCCTGAATGAGGGGCTCTATGAATATTCGTTCGGTTCCAAAGCGACCAATAAATATGGGGGATACACCATGACGTCTCCAGGTACGCTTCTCCGAATGGCTGTCTGCTCGGTTAATGCTAATTGTAAACCTGTGGGCGCGGTCATCGAAAATCTTGTAGTGGATGGTGAAGAACGGGCAATTGGAGTCAATAAACTCGCTGGAGATATTTCATCGGTGATTTTGTTCGCTGGTGACGATTCAATTAGACTTTCCGAAGGTAGTGTTATTAACTTTGTTACGAAAATCGCTGACCCCGCGAGTTCTTCCACTATTGTTACATTGTTAATTGAACTTAATTTGTAAAATACTAATATATTGAAAATCATGAACGAATCAACACTGTATCCAATTCTCAATACCACTCCATCAACACTGTATCCAATTGTCAATACCACTCCATCAACACTGTATCCAATTAACGAAAGAACTTCAGATTTTAGGTTGAATAATATCGTCGCTATGCAGGATATTTTAGTTAGAGAATGTGCAAATAGAAAAAGACACGCTAAAAAATATAAGCACGCGGCGAACATAGCTGAAGCATCTAGTACGGTTCTGGCAAGTTTATCTGTAATGAGTGGTGCGGGAACTGCTGCAACGCTATCTACAATTGTAACGGTTCCACTTGCAGGGGTTTTTAGTGGAATTACCGTTTTATCTGGAATGCTTTGTATGGTAATTAGGGCGTCGGGTGGAAAACTCGAGAAAAAAAGTAGAAAACATGATAGAATATCCGTTCTCGCTAGGTCTAAGAAAAATAGCATCGACGTTATAGTGTCCAAAGCGTTGGCCGATAAGAAAATATCAAATTTAGAATTTGAATCCGTGGTGGAAGAAATGGGGAGATATGAAGAATTAAAAAATGATATTAGAATCAAAGCGTATGCCACCATGCCCGAAATTGAGTGTACTGATTGGGATAAATTTAGGGTAAAACTTGGAAATAAAGTCGGAGGAAATGTTACTGCACCAATATAAAATTAATTATATTGGTGCAGTAAACAATTTAAATCAGTAATAAAAAAAAATTAAAATAAAAAAAAAAATTCTTAAAATTATAAAATTAATTATATTGGTGCAGTAAACAATTTAAATCAGTAAATATAATAATTAAAAAAACAAAACGTTTTAGGTCCCGCTGAGGCTCGAACTCGCGCCGGAAAACCTAATTTTGTTGGTGGAAATAGTTGTTGTTTTTTTTTCTTATATTAATTATTATGTAATAATAGGGGGTGTTCAGCTTTAAATTATTAAAAACATTTACAAATTTAATTATAAAATTAACAAAATAACGAACCATCCCATGTTTTCTTTCGCCAATAGGTATTAATAAATAATTATAATTTGCACACCATTTTTATGTTGTATAGGAAACTGATGAGTATATACGTTTGTTGACCTTTCAACAATTGGTCTCATCTCGTGTGTGCCATGTTGTTGATCCGGTATGACGTCCGTCTCGTCTGTTTAATGGTAGCAGTCTATAAATATGTGTGAATTTGGTGATGGAATTCCATAGCTCAAAGGTGCCGGCCTAAAAGATTTCTGCCTAAGAACATGAACTTTCGGAAACCGAATCACAAAATTAGGCTCGCCTTACCCGGTTTCTCTGAATTGAGGAATTGACAATGGGGTTAAAGGCGACCCGTAAAACTAGACTGTGAGCCAACAGATGCGTGGGCTTAAGAAAGGTCCCAACAACCCAGTGACTGGGTGCCGGCTAAGAAATCTACCCAGTCGCTGGGGGTGTGTACACGAGTGGAGGCATTTGTTATTTTTTGTTGTGCTTGTTCAATATATCTTTATAAGCGATATCGTAGAAATGTATATTCGTAAACGAATCGTTGGGTTTTAACAATTTTACATAATACACCTTAGTTTCATATCCGATACGCATTATCCGTCTTAATGTTTGTATTTGCCTCTTGTATAGTTCGCATAATTGCCGGTATAATATTGTAAATGCAACGTTTTTATCGGAGCGTAATAAATTACGCTGATATTTCATGTATTCGATATCGCCTAGTGTTTTCAATTTATAGAATTTATATATAGGACTATAACCCCCGTATTCTTCGTAAACTTCTTCGACACAGCCATTAAAAACTTTCAATTCCCATTGTATTTTATTATCCATTTTCTCTAATAATATTGGTATTATTTTTTCTGTTCAATATAATTGGGACTACAAGATCACTTTTTTTATCATTCAATACAGCTCAATAACGTTAAAAACGTTGGTGGTATCATTTTGACTCACTCTTTTCAAAATTCGATTCTCTTTCTTGGGAGAATATAATTATTTTCTCCAAAACACCTATGTCGAAGACTTTCCTCATTAACCATTTTTTTTATTTTTCGGGGGTGGTGGGGGTAGTATAGAGGGGTGGAAATGCGAGGTGGTATCATTTTGACTCCCTCTATACTACTAAACGTCTTCTCCTCGGTAACCATTGGGCCTATTGTCACCAAACTTCATGGTCATGGTCCTTAGGTAGGGGGATTACAAAATTGTTAAAATGACGTCATTACGTAATCCAAGATGGCCGCCGTCTAAAAATAGCACAAATTCTTCAAAAATCTTCTCAAGAACCACAAAGCGGATTTCGACAAAACTTGGTAGGAATGATCGATGTACAATGCTCTTTCAAAGTTGTTAAAATGGTGACCCCAGGGTCAAAAATGGGCGTGGCCCGTGGGGTCAAATTGGGGTCAAATTTTATTTTTGACCGGATATGGTCATGTCATATATCAATTCGAAGGTAACAACGAGGTGATCACTCTGGTGCATTTTGTGTCGAAATCGGATGGTTATGTCATCCAAGATGGCCGTCGAAATGTCAAAAGGTCGTTATTTTATTAGAGATTTCAAAATTCTTCTTCACATGAACCGCTTGACCCATGATAGCCAAACTTGAAAGTAATGGTCCATGGGTGAAGCCTTTTCAGATTTGTTAAAATGGAGGTCATCACTAATCGAAGATGACCTCCGTCTAAAAATAGCATAAATTCTTAAAAATGCTTCTTCTCATGAACCGCTAGCCGGATTTCGACGAAACTTGCTAGGAATGATAGATGTACAATGCTCTTTCAGATTTGTTAAAATGGTGACCACGGGATCAAAAATGGGCGTGGCCCGTGGTGTCAAATTTGATTTTTGACCGAATATTGTCATGTTATATATCAAATCGAAGGTATCAACGAGGCGATCACTCTGGTGCATTTATTGTCGAAATTGGATGGTCATGTCATCCAAGATGGCCGCCGAAAGGTCAAAAGGTCGTTCTTTTATTAGAGATTTCAAAATTCTTCTTCACACAAACCGCTTGGCCCATGATGGCCAACCTTCACAGTTATGGTCCATGGGTGAAGCCTTGTTAAAACGGAGGTCGTCGCTAATCCAAGATGGCCGCTGTCTAAAAATAGCACCACAAATTCTTAAAAAATCTTCTTCTCATGAACCGCCAGCCGGATTTCGACGAAACTTGGTAGGTAAGAATGATCGATGTAGAATGCTCTTTCAAAGGTGTTAAAATGGTGACCACGAGGCCAAAAATGGGCGTGGCCCGTGGGGTCAAATTTTATTTTGGACCGAATATGCTCATGTCGTATATCAAATTGAAGGTATCGATGAGGCGATTGCTCTGGTGCAATATTTGTCGGAATCGGATGATTATGTCATCCATGATGGCCGCCAAAAGGTCCATTTATTCAAGATTTTGAACGTTTTTTTCTCAGGAACCACATAGCCAATGCGGGCCAAACTTCATAGTAAGTTAAACATCCTTGGGTGAAGCATTTTCTGATTTGGTCAAATGAGAGCCATCGCTTAATCCAAGATGACAGCCATCTAAAAATAGCACAATTTTGTTAAAACACATATGAACTCAATGTCACATTCACCTCTGGTGTTCATGGAGTCAGGTGAGCGAATTAGGGCCATCATGGCCCTCTTGTTAGAAATGTTCATGGACGTTTTAATATGAAGGGATATGAAGGGACATGTTCGTATTTGTATTCCTGATTGACGAATGTTTAGAAAATAATATTCCGCCTTTTAACATTTTTAGCTCGCCTGCACGAAGTGCAGAAGCAGAAGAGCTTATGGCATACCCCCGGCGTCGTAGGTGTCGTCCACAAACTTAATGTTGGGGTAAATGTCTTATAACTTCTGTTTCCTTTTATAGAACACCTTGTTAGTTCATACATGCATTCCTCAGATGACCCTCTATCATGCTGTAGCAAATCCATGACCCACCACCCAACCCTTACCCCAGGGTCAAGGTCACAAACTTAGCATGTTTATAAACTTAGCGTTGTGGTAAATGTTGTGTAACTTCTGTTTATTTACAGGGAACGCCTTCATATATCATACATGGATTCATCTGATGATACTCTATCGTGCTATAGCAAATCCATGACCCACCGTCCATCCCTTACCCCAAGGTCAAGGTGACAAACTTAGCACATTCATAAACTTAACGTTGGGGTAAATGTCTTATTAACATCTGTTTCCTTTTTTGAAATGCCTTGGTATTTCATACATGCATTCCTCAGATGACCCTCTATCATGCTGTAGAAAATACACGACTCACCACCCAACCTTTACCCCAAGGTCAAGGTCACAAACCTAGCACAGTCATAAACTTAACGTTGGGGTAAATGTTGTGTAACTTCTGTTTCTTTACAGGGAATACCTTCATATTTCATACATGCATTCATCTGATGATACTCTATCGTACTATAGCAAATCCATGACCCACCTCCCACCCCTTTCCCCAAGGTCAATGTCACAAACTTAGCACATTCATAAACTTCACGTTGGGGTAAATGTCTTATAACATCTGTTTCCTTTCATGGAACGCCTTGATATTTCATACATGCATTCTTCTGATGATACTCTATTGTGCTATAGCAAATCCATGACACACCCCTTACCCAAGGTCAAGGTCACAAACTTAGCACATTCTTAAACTTAAAGTTGGGGTAAATATATGATAACATCTGTTTCCTTGTTTGAAATGCCTTGATATTTCATACATGCATTCCTCAGATGACCCTCTATCGTGCTGTAGAAAATCCACAACCCACCACCCAACCCTTACCCCAAAGTCAAGGTCACAAACTTAGCATGTTCATAAACTTAACGTTGGGGTAAATGTTGTGTAACTTCTGTTTCTTTACAGGGAACACTTTGATATTTCATACATGAATTCATCTGATGATCCTCTATTGTGCTACAGCAAATCAATGACCCCCCACCCCTTTCCCCAAGATCAACATCGTAAACTTAACATTGGAGTAAATGTATTTTTATAACTTCTGTTTCTTTACAGGGAACGCTTTGATATTTCATACATGCATTCATCTGATGATACTCTATCATGCTATAGCAAATCCATGACCCATCCCCCTCCCCTTTCCCCCAAGCTCAAAGTCACAAACATAGCACATTCATTAACTTAACGTTGGGTTAAATGTCTGTTTCCTATCATGGAACGCCTTGATATTTCATACATGCATTCATCTGATGATACTCAATCGTGCTATAGTAAATCCATGACCCACAGCCCACCCCTTACCCCAGAGTCAAGGTCACAAACTTAGCACATTCATGAACTTAACGTAGGGGTAAATGTCTTATAACATCTGTTTCCTTTCATGAAACGCCTTGATATTTCATACATGCATTCCTCAGATGACCCTATATCATGCTGTAGCAAATCCACAACCCACCACCCAACCCTTACCAAAAGGGCAAGGTCACAAACTTGGCATGTTCATAAACTTAACATTGGGGTAAATGTTGTGTAACTTCTGTTTCGTTACAGGGAACGCTTTGATATTTCATACATGCATTCATCTGATGATCCTCTTATGTGCTACAGCAAATCCATGACCCAACCCCCCATCCACCCCTTTTCCCAAGGTCAAGGTAACAAACTTAGCACATTCATACATGCATTCATAGCTATCATGCTGTAGAAAATCACCAACTTAGTGCGTTCATAAACTTAACGTTGGGTTAAATTTTGTTTTACTTCTGTTTTCAGGGAGTGCATTGATATTTCATACATGCATTCATCTTAATATGCTATATTATGCTATAGCAAACCCACGACTCACCTTGTGCCACTGACCCCAATGTCAAGGTCCACCGCACGCGCCTTAACCCAAGTTTGAGTGAAGGCTGCCAACAGGCGAGCTTCGTTGTCTTCTGACAACTCTTGTTAAATGCCAAATTGTGCAATTTTGCTTAAATTGTATTTGTACATTTTGATATTTCTTCCAGAAGGCCATACAAACATCAATCAATGGTGTCATTCCTAAATGGAATAAAATCACTGACTAGTATTAATTTTCTTTCTCTCGAACTACGCCTGACTCAAACTTTTATTCTAGTCCTTTGCCGGTTCAAGAGATCGATCTTCTACTGTATATGCACTATTTGACATAAATGTGTTTGGCATAGATTATGCCCTAATGTTATTCCAGTTTCACGGTGGTGCATCGGACGGAGGTCATTAAGAACACATTGAACCCTACCTGGATTCCATTTAAGATCCATGCCAGAAGCTTGTGTAACGGCGACTTTGACAGGTAATCTTTTACAACTTTACTTTGACACGTTTTCAACTTTGACACGCAACGTTTTACAACTTTGACAGGTAAACTTTTACAACTTTGAAACGTAACGTTTTACAACTTTGACAGGTAACCGTTTACAACTTTGACAGGTAACCTTTTACAACTTTGACCAGAGAAATAAGTTATAACTTCTATTTCCTTCATTGAAAATTCTTAATATTTCACTTGTGCATTCCTCTAAGGTTGTACTATCATGCTGTGACAAATCTAAGACCGTCCACCCCCCGCTGATCCCAAGGTCAATGTCACATACTTAATCTCTTTACAAAACTTAACATCAGAGAACTATGTTATAACTTCAATTTCTTTCATCGAAAATTCTTAATATTTCATGAATGCATTCCTGTAAGGCTCTACTACAATGCTGTGACAAATCCCCGGATATCTCGAGGTCAAGGTCACATACTTAGTATCTTTACAAAACTTAACATCAGAACAATCGGTTATAACTTCTATCTCCTTGCTCGGATCTGCTTCACATTTCACACACGCTTTGCTCCAATAGACCTCTACCACCCTGTGACAAATTCACGTTCGTGCAAACACACTTGGATTTTTTTTTTACATATTTAGGGGTACCTGGGCCCACGCGGGCGGTATTCCGTAAGCCTCGCTCCGTAAGCCTCGCTTACTGACCAATCTAGTTCGAACTGTTAATTCATGTGAGATATTCTGTTTCAGGAGCATATTGATCAAATGTTTCGACTGGAACAGTAACGGAAGGTGGGTGCATTATGGGTGCTTGTACTACAAACACAAGAGAACGGGGGGCCGTTTCACTAAACTTTGTTTAGTGCAAATTTAGGATCGTCTGGAAATTTGAATTGATGGATTTACATTTACATTGCAGCCTATGCTCAATAAATGAAATCCAATAATTGTTTACAAGAAAACGTTGTTAATGCGAAATTTACAGACTCATAATTTTGCACTTACGAACATTTTGGTCGTATGTAGTTATTTGAGCAGGCTGACAAAAGGGTCTTACAGTATTTGCAACCAGCATAGCTCCAGATCAGCATGCGCATCTGAGTGGTCAATGTAAACTGGCACATCTGCAGGTCAATGCACATGTACTTAGTGACATCATAATGTGAACCCTCTATTGACTGGAACAACTTCGTGACTGTGACAGGAAATTATTATTTCGACCTTCATAACCAGTGTAGACCCAGATCAGCATGTATATGTGCACAGTGTTCACTGCGTGCCATTGAATTAGATAACATTACTGTCTGTTTCACGAAACCTGCCCAAATCTTACGGCTATATAAATAACGCAAAAACAATATATTTTTTGATAATATTAAATTATAGCAAAATTTAAAGCCCCTATACGGCTCAAGTTGCCGAATTTGGCCCCCTATTGGGTTTTCCCACACATAAATCCAACAGGTTTCTATTTGCACACACTTTGAAACTGTTTGCATTCATTTTGGTACACAAATGAGTTTGCAGTCGATGAAAATATCCATATTTCTTGATAAACAAACAGCAGGTGCGTGTTTCAAAGCCCGATCGATTTTCCGATAGACGCTCGGGTCAACTCCTCAACTCCCCGATCCGATTCGCGGCCGATGAATTCCGATAGCCGGAGTTTATCGACTCGCTTCCGAGCCGAAGCCGTTGGGTTACAGAAATGAAATTGTCAATATTGACATTTTGCACTGAGTGGTACACAAAACAAGTTTTTGTTGTCTTCACATTGCGATTAAGATGTAAATCTCAAGACTTGAGATGTATCTATTAGGCAGTATATGTTAGTTTTGTGTACTACACTCCCGCCTGCGATTCTCTTACCAAGAATTGCAATCCAGCGGTCCTTGAATTGCCATTCGTCCCCCCTGAAATTGCAGTCTAATTGCGGTCCAATCGTGGTCCCGTTTGTGCGGTAATTCTTTCGCGATACCGTTTGTGCGGTAATTCTTTCGCGGTCCAGTTTGTGCGGTCATTCTTTTGCGATACCGTTTGTGCGGTCATTCTTTCGCTATTTGCGGTAAAAACTTAGCGTTACGCGTATATATACACCTACAGTAGCGCTTTTCTGCTCCTTACCTATTTGTATATACTAATATCGTATACATATCGTAATCGTATAGTATTGGTATATTTAATGAGCATATCGTATGCTCATATAATATTGGTATGTTTGTACCGTATCATCGTATAGTACAGTTTGTTTACATTATTATACTATACGAATATTATACAAACATATGATATCCGTTCGTATATACGATATATCCGTACGGATATGGTATGAATATACAGTGGGGTCATCGTGCGGTTAAAATACACCGATGCACCGGTTCATTTCGCATGTAAACATCCGGTTTTCATTTCGATCATCTGCCACTATTTTAAGTTTTTCAAAATGAATACATGTTCAGTTTTACGATACAGAACCAATTTAAAACTGAGGTTTGTGAAGTACGGTATCACAGTGCATATACATGTGTGTTCAATACAGTAATTCATCAGTAATTCATCATTGTACTCCGCACCACCGCCGGGGACACAAAACAATGATCCCCCACACATACCAGCCATCTACATTTTGGCGTCCTAAAAGTTCCACTCTATATCCCACGGTGGCAACAATGTGTATCACCACCACCACCAGTTTTTGTCTATGACTACACTACACACCCCACCCCCCCCCCCCCCCCCCCCCCCCCCCCCCCCCCGACCACCACTTCTGTCTGTAACGCAGGATATGACGTGGCCGACTGATCAAGTGCTAAACTAGTCCTGGTGCGATGGCCGACTGATCAAGTTCTAAACTAGTCATGGTGCTATGGCCGACTGATCGAGTGCTATACTAGTCCTGGAGCGATGGCCGACTGATCAAGGGCTAAACTAGTCTCGGTGCGATGGCCGACTGATCAAGGGCTAAACTATTCCTGGTGCGATGGTCGACTGATCAAGTTCTAAACTAGTCCTGGTGCGATGGCCGACTGATCAAGTTCTAAACTAGTCCTGGTGCGATTGCCGACTGATCGAGTGATATACTAGTCCTGGTGCAATGGCCGACTGATCAAGGGCTAATCTAGTCCCGGTGCGATGGCCGACTGATCAAGGGCTAAAGTATTCTTGGTGCGATGGTCGACTGATCAAGTTCTAAACTATTCCTGGTGCGATGGCCGACTGATCAAGTTCTAAACTAGTCCTGGTGCGACGGCCGACTGATCGAGTGCTATACTAGTCCTGGTGCGATGGCCGACTGATCAAGGGCTAAACTAGTCCCGGTGCGATGGCCGACTGATCAAGTGCTAAAGTAGTCCTGGTGTGATGGCCGACTGATCAAGTTCTAAACTAGTCCTGGTGCGATGGCCGACTGATTGAGTGCTATACTAGTCATGGTGCGATGGCCGACTGATCAAGGGCTATACTGGGCATGGTGAGATGGCCAACTGATCAAGTGCTATAATGGGCATGGTGCAATGGGCGACTGATCAAGCGCTATACTAGTTATGGTGCGATGGCAGACTGATCAAGTGCTCTACTAGTCCTGGTGCGATGGCCGACTGATCAAGTGCTATACTCGACATGGCCGACTGATCACGTGCTATACTGGGCATGGTGAAATGGCCAACTGATCAAGTGCTATGCTGGGCATGGTGCAATGGGCGACTAATCAAGAGCTATACTAGTTATGGTGCGATGGCAGTCTGATCAAGTGCTCTACTAGTTCTGGTGCGATGGCCGACTGATCAAGGGCTAAACTAGTCCTGGTGTGATGGCCGACTGATCAAGTTCTATACTAATTCTGGTGCGATGGCCGACTGATCAAGGGCTACACTAGTCCTGGAGCGATGGCCGACTGATCAAGTTCTATACTAGTCATGGTGAGATGGCCGACTGATCAAGTGCTAAGCTAGTCCTGGTGCGACGGCCGACTGATCAAGTTCTAAACTAGTCCTGGAGCAATGGCCGACTGATCAAGTTATAAACTAGTCATGGAGCGATGGCCGACTGATCAAGTTCTAAACTAGTCCTGGTGCGATGGCCGACTGATCGAGCGCTATACTTGTCCTGGTGCGATGGCCGACTGATCAAGGGCTAAACTAGTCCAGGTGCGATGGCCGACTGATCAAGTGCTATGCTAGTCCTGGTGCGATGGCCGACTGATCAAGTTCTAAACTAGTCCTGGTGCGATGGCCGACTGATCAAGTGCTATACTAGTCCTGGTGAGATGGCCGACTGATCAAGTTCTAAACTTGTCCTGGAGTGATGGCTGACTGATCAAGTGCTAAACTAGTCCTGGTGCGATGGCCGACTGATCAAGTTCTAAACTAGTCATGGTACGATGGCCGACTGATCAAATCGCATGCCATAATAACTAGATGGCCATGGCTTGCATGTCGTGCCCGCCGAGGCATTTGATAGTACAAACATTTTTTTTATTGCAACAAAGCTTTAGCCCGTTGACGTAAAAACATGCCGCACCCGCCGAGGCTTTGATAGTATACCCAAAAACTTTAACTAAAAAGACATTTTAACCAAAAACTTTATCCTGAATGCACACTATATCGCTCTGTCTGCAAGCGGGCCCAACACAACCTTTAAGGGAAATTGCAAAGTAATTTGACCGTGTCATTGGGCGCATATAAATAATAATGAAAATGTGGGTGACAAATACACAGTATGTGAAGTTTCGAGTGAATTGGTGAAGCGGTTTCAGAGATATAGTGTTCTTAAAGGTACATGCCCACTCAGTAGGCACAAAATGTTCTTTATATCATAGACATCATCTGAGACATTTCCGGGCAAAATAAACATTAATTCACCATTAATACACATATTTATTGGCATTATTATACATTTTATATCAGACGTAAATTTCCACACTACTATCAGGGGCGATAACCGTGTTTCCTTAAAATGTTACCAAGACATTACTATTTATTTTTTGATGTGCAATAATCATACTTTATAATCTGTCGAAAACATTATTTTTTTCAGGGGATCACATTTAATTAGTATAAGTAATTAAAAAATATCATGCCCCATTTGCCTATGAAAATAGCCTGATATCACAGCGTGTCATTATCAGTGAAATAAACATTACTAAATGTTTATATCCATATAACAGGCACTCGTAATGTTTAGAACTGGTGGAATAGTGACAAAATTATACACTTATTTAATTCCTACAAATAACTGAGAATACACATAACTTTAATTGTTGTGCCTACTGAGTGTGTATGTACCTTTAATTAGCATAAATAATTAAAAAATATCATGCCTCATTTGAATATGAAAATAGCTTGATACCACCGCTAGTCATTATCAGTAAAATAAATATTACTAAATGATTATATATGGATAGCGGGCACACGTAATGTTTAGAACTGGTGGAATAGTGACACAATTATACACTTATTTAATTGCTATAAAGAACAGTTTGTACCTACTGAGTGGGCATGTACCTTTAAAAACTTTAACCTTAAATCAATAAAAGATTAACCGGACGCACGAAGTGACGTACATATGGATGTACGTACGTATGTAGGCCAATGTGACAACTATATCGCACTGTCCACATGCAGGCATGTCAAAAACTTTGAGGTAAATTTCAAAGTAATTTGACCTTGATATTGGCCATAGGGGTTGCAGGGGTTGAGCATAGAATGAAAATATGGATGATGATAAACACACATGTGAAGCTTCGAGTGAATTGGCGAAGCTGTTTCTGAGATATAGTGTTCTTCAAAACTTTAACCTACGGTAACTAAAAACCAGATGGCCATGGCCCGCATGTCGAAACCAGATGGCCATGGCCCGCATGTCGAGCCCACCGAGGCATTTGATGGTCTCGGAGTATATTTATTTAAAGATTGAATTAAGGTATGTTAAAGCTTTAACGCAAATTTGAAAGTCATTTGACCTTGATCTTGGGCATGTGGGTCGCATGCGTGGCGTGGGCTATAATATGAAAATATGGATGATAATAAAGAATTATCTGAAGTTTGAAGCAAATCTGAGTAAGTGTTGTGGAGATATAAGGTATGCAAAAACTTTAACACACATTTCAATGTCATTTGACCTTGACCTTGGGGCACAGGAGCCGCATGAGTGGGACACAGAATGAATATATGGATGATGACTAATAAGCATTTGATGTTTCAAGTAAATGTGACTTAGGATATGGTATTTAAAAACATACACCGATTTCGGACGGACCGACGCACGGACTGACGCACGGACGTCATTGTGATCACTAAGTCTCACTTTCCGCAAGCAGGCTCGGCAAAAAAACTACGGATGGACGTCATTGCGCAGACTATATCGCACTGTCCGCAGGCGGTCGCGACAAAAATTGTACAACCCCTTTTTAAAGGTGCATGCCCACTCAGTAGGCTAAACATTATCTTTATGGGAATTAAATAAGTGTATAATTGTCACTGTTCCACTAGTTATAAACATTACGAGTGCCCGCTATACAGATATAATCATTTGGTAATATTTATTTTACTGATAGTGACGCGCGGTGGTATCGGTATTTTCATTTGCAAATGGGGCATGATATTTTATAATTATTTATACTAATTAAATGCATCAACTGAAAAAAATTGACAGATTATGAAGTATGATCATTGCACATCAAAACAATAAATACAGAGAACAAATAGTAATGTCCGTTAAAATGTTAAGGACACACGGTTATCGTCCCTGATATCAATGTGGAAATTTTCTTCCGATATAAAATGTATAGTAATGCCAAACAATACGTGGGTAATGGTAAATGATTGTTTATCTCGCCAGAACATGTCTCCGATGATGTCTCTGACATAAAGAACATTTTGTGCCTACTGAGTGGGCATGTACCTTTAACGCTAGCTCCGCACTGTCCCGTGAGACCTATGCATGTGTTAAGTTTCATAAAAAGTATTGAAAAGGGTGTTCGTTTTATGCTCCGGACAAATCAGTGCGCGAAAAAACAAAGGGAGATAACTAAACTAGAAAATGTGTTCATAGAACACGGATACCACACATATCGCTTTGATAGTAAACAATGCAAAATTACAGTGTCCAAAAGAGAGATAATCCATGACACAGGGTTCGAATCAAAAATCGAAATAAACTTTCCGCATCTACTCATCATAAGGAAGCTACATATCGAAGTTCAGTGCTATAGCTATTACAAATGTTTTACGAGTTACAAGGCAAAATTTTCAAATTCTAATTAAAATAGGGGGAGATAATCCATGACTCGGGGGTCGAATCAAAATAAACTTTGCAAATCTACTCATCATAAGGAAGCTACATACCAAGTTTCAGGTGTGTAGCTATTAGGGTTTAAAAGTTTTACGAACTACAAGCCAAAATTGGAAAATTCTAACTTCAAACATACATGTACCAAGTTTCAGGTCTGTAGCTATTACGGTTTAAAAGTTTTACGAGTTACTAGGTTGGCGACGGACGGAAGAATGGACAAGGGTAACACTAAATGCCCTCTCCACCATCGTGGTGGGGCATAAAAATTAGTGAGGCAAAAGTTGTCATATACAAGTAACTTACCTTAATTCATCAGTTACACATCAGACGATGAATGAACTTTAATTCTGGTGTAGAATATTAAAGTTATTCATTATGTTCAATAGTGCTGCTTTGACATGACGTGAAATTAAAACATGCATGACATGATCTGGAAGAATAACCACAGACCAAGCACGCATATTCAGAATCACGTCTGTCGGTTCTTATCCAGCTCCGATTTCTGTCACCTGTCCACAAAATCCAGAATCCAACATTGTCGCAAATTTAATCCTCTATGTTGGTGTACGTTAGAACGTGAAATTAAAACATGCATGACATGATCTGGAAGAATAACCACAGACCAAGCACGCATATTCAGAATCACGTCTGTCGGTTCTTATCCAGCTCCGATTTCTGTCACCTGTCCACAAAATCCAGAATCCAACATTGTCGCAAATTTAATCCTCTATGTTGGTGTACGTTAGAACAAAATGTCACTTAGTATAGTAGGTTCTGTCAGCGCCTCACATATTAATCTTAATATCCACCATTTTGATCCCAAGTACCAGAATAATGATGTTTCCATGCGCCGTCATAGTGTTATCTGTCAGATTCTGTTGTTTATTTGATCAAATTGATGGACAAATTTGTGTCCGCTAATGTCGCCAAGAGCATAATCTGTGACGTTGACTGTAATAATTTGGCATAACTTCTAGCTTGTGAATTTTTGGTTGAATGAAGTGATCACTATGGTGAATAAGTGTGTATTTGTGCCCGGTTTGCTCAGTAGGTAGAGCGATGGTGTGGTAAACCAGAGATCCCCGGTTCGATTCCGGGCTGGTGCGCATCTCTCTCACCCTGTGACATTTAGCGCCCAACGTAGTTGCGGGAAGTAACTCTGCAGAATACTCCCGCATCGTCCGTACCGAGAGTTATGGTACTCTCCGTAGGTTTCCCCTGCAAAGTACCAAATCACATCTGATTTGCACTTCAACTGTTAATGGCGACATATTTTCTGTATTTTTTAATTGAAAGAAATGTCAGTATTATACTTATTCATTTCTGTGTAATAAGTACAGAAAAATATGTCACAATTAACAGCTAAAGCGCGAATGAGATCCGATTCGGTACTCTGCAGGAAAAAACTATGGAGCACCGTAACTCTGGGTACGGACGATAATTGAGTATTCTGCAGTTATTTGCCGCAACTACTCCCAACGTGTAGTCGTGACTGATGAAGAAATGTTCCACAAATATGGAATTCTGGGTGGACATATTTCTGCCCAGTGACAATTGTTGCCTAACGAAGGACCACGACTGATAAATACTCCCAAAATTGTACCCAAACATATGGAATTCGGAGACAAAAATTAAACATGGAATTCGAGGACGAATTTCAATTTGGCGGAGAAGAATGTCACAGTACGCAATTGACTATGTGTATATGTGGATGAAGTGTGTATGATCTGTGCCTTGTTAGCTTGCTCGGTAGAGCCATGGGCATGGTACGGTAAACATGAGGTCCCTGGTTCGATTCCGGGCCGTTATTTATGTTTCTCACTCTGTGTCACAAGTAAACCGTTTTATTTTAAATAAATGGCTATCACCGGAATAAATATTATCTTCCCAAAATTTGATTCGGCCAATAGAAATCAACAGCCAGAACAGAACGTTTGCAGTAATAGAAATCTAATTCCAAAATAAATTTTTAATTTTTTTTTTATGATCAGGTTTCGAAAATTAAAATATGCTTTTCTTTTAAAATTATTATCAATATGTTCACCATGTTATTATGGTTAATATGCAATTCACAGTCTCCTTGCAGCTTGAAATGGAAAGACATTATGAAAAGTTGTGTTGATCTCAGAAATTGTCATGTCGACTATAGGATCGCGTCGAAATAATGTTAACAGAATTTGATACCGACGAAAAAGGAAACAAAACGCTAAATTGATGCTTAGTTTTGCCATATTATACCGTAGACCACACATTCTAATTTTATTTTATATGAAAATAAATATATTGTGAGTATGGTGGTGTCTATTAATTTGTTCTTGATATTCGGAACGGAAGTGACGACATTTTTTTTTGTGCAATAAAAGTTCAAGGTCAAGGTTTCACTGTTTGTCTCGCAATAACCCGCCGATTTATATTTGAGCACCAAACAAAAACAGATCACCAATACCGCTGACTTTCTAGTCACTTTGAATTAAAGAGATGGGATAAAATTTTGGATTGGAACACGGATACGTTTGTCAACTATTTTGATTTTATTGCCGCATTCGTCAAGCAGAGCGGTCCGCTGGTTTTACCGCTGAGCCAACGGTCATTCTTTCGCAGTTTAAAGAAAAAAAGGAGCGTAAACTGCAATTAAAAGCGGGGCACAGCGCTAAATGCGCTATAAGTATTGCAATTCCGCAACCAACTATTTAGACCGCAGTCACATGATTGCAGTCCGATTGCGGTCCAATTGCAATTAATGGGAACGCGAATTGCAATCCTGCGCTCCAGGAATTGCAATTCGCCTGGTAAGAGAACCGCAGGCCACTCTGTAAATCAGTTGCCAAACATGTTTTTGTGTTTGAAAAAATCGGAAAATTGTAATATTGAGCCGTTCAGGGCCTTTAAAAATGAGCCTACTTTTTATTTCGTGAAGTTTATTGATTTTATTGCGAAAAAACAAATTCCACATGTTAAATCCCCATAGACATCTTCGCAGAGTGACAGAGTCTATGGGGATTTAACAAGTGGAAATTGTTCTAATTTCAAAAATAGTGAACCGATTTTCAAAATGTAACTTTTATTTTCTTAGTTAGACCATTTCCAAGCTATCTATCTAGATTTCAGAATCAATTTCCAAAACTTGCCCAAATTTCACGAAATAAAAAGAAGGCTCATTCTTAAATTTTAATATTATCGAAAAAAATATTGTTTTTGCATTGTTTATATGGCCGTAAAATTTGGGCAGGTTTCGTGAAACAGACAGTAGTGAAGGCGACTGTCTCGCGATTCAGACTCTGGCTTGACCCTCAGGTACGTTTTTTGGCTTTCATATATGTGAAATTTATGTCCGGTGATCCTATTGGTCGATCGAAACATGTCATCATTTCTCCATGTATAGCAAACACGAGAGTGGTGTTATGATTGCTGCTCTACTGAACCGAGTGGTGTATTTCACCGTTATGTTAGTGTAACCTACTCGGTGAAATGTAAGAAATTGTTCATTCTTTGTACATGTATATATCACCATCTTATTTTCAGCTCCGACATAATTGGTCAGTTTACAACCAACCTGAGAGAGCTCTCCAGGGGACCGGGATCCAACAATGAATATGAGGTACTGATGCATTCTGTGAGGTTTCCTCATGGTTCCCAGTCTCCTAAATGGCTGTCTGCCGATAGAAGGATAATTATTATGTTTGTTATCAGCGTAGCCTCAGATAAATAGTTCTGTCGATGTTGACCATTGTGACCACGATCTTGGTGTCAACAATTTTAGACGTCCAAATATAGAATATCTCTAATAGTCGGATCATGACCAAACTTCATCAATAGCTTCCTCACATTCATAGGTATCCATATAATGTCATTCGGGTGACATTAACCTTCACTTTGGTGACATTGACCATCATCAATAATTTTGGATGTCCGTCAAAATGTTGAATATCTCTTGATCCGTTAGTAGGATCATCTCCAAACTTCATCCATAGCTGCTTCACATCGATGGATATCTACCAGTGTAATTCGGCTGACCTTGACCTTGGTGACCTTCACATTGGTGTCAACAATTTTGGACATACGTCCAAATGTTGAATATCTCTTGATTTGTTAGTCATATCATTACCAAACTTCATAAATAGCTTCCTCACATTGATAGCTATTCATCCAGTGTGATTCCGTTGATCTTGACCATCACCTTAGTGACCTTGACTTTTGTGTCAATAATTCCAAATATTGAATATCTCCTGATCCGTTAGTTGAATCATTACCAAACTTAACCAATAGCTTCCACACTTTGATGGCTATCCAATTTGTGTGACCTTGCCCTTGATGACCGCGACCTCTGTATCAATAATTTTGGACTTCTTCCTCTTGTGACCTTCTTGATCTTGTTGACCTTGACCTTTGTTTTGATCGCCTTGTTTAGTTTGCGAGACACTCCCCGGTGATCGCCTTGTATATAATACATACTTACATACTGGCATTTGCAAGATTTGTCCATTTAACATCACATTGCTTCACATTTTGTTGTTGTTTTCAGTGTAAAAGTATGCAATGTTAACTCTTTGCATTCTGGGAATCTTGTGGGTTATAAATAGTCCAAAAATATCAGACGGCAATTCATTACATTTTGTTTTATTTCCCTCTGTAATTATTACCACTATGTCTTGGAATTTCATTAGAATCGAGTCCGGAGTTATGAAATTCCAAGACATACTTACTGAGAGAACTATGAAAAGTACTTCTAATTTGTTGGTTGTTATTTTCACCGCTAGCATCCAAAGAGTTCAACAGGTATAATTGTGTTGTGACAAGTCAAGTCAACGTGTGACCACCATTTGAATAACCTCTTTATTTTACATTTGTGGTAACAATGTTTCTCCAATGACTGTGGGCAAAACCCCTCAACCGGATATAATTGTTGGTGTAAAAATAGTCAGTTTATTAAAAATTGTGATACATATTTTCTTGCAGGTTATTAATGAGCAAATGAAAGCCAAGAAAAAGAGCAAATACAAAAACTCTGGCCAGGTAACCCGACCTATTTCGGCCCCTTTATAGCACGCTGTGGTTTCATCCATAACCTTTGTGTTACAGGTGTATCATTTTTCAGTACATCTTTAACCATTTCAACACTACCGACCTGTATAGTGGTATTAGCAAACAGTGTAGATCCAGATGAGCCGGCTCATGATTAGACGGCTCATCAGGATCTGCACTTTTTGCAAGTAATTTTTTCATATTTTGGAGAGCAAAAACACCCACTTTTCATAAATAGACTTGTCTAAAAATCATTTTGTGATGATTGGATTGGTTGCAAGATTAACATATTAAAATTCATTCCAATTACTTAGGGGTGAAAGGGTTAATCCTTTTAACTCTACAAACTGTAAAGCCAACAGTAGATTGAGATGAGACGGCTCTTAGCAAGTCATTTTATCGGGATCTACAGGGACACACTGTACATAATTGGTCAGTATTGAGCCAAAACATCAACAGTTCCCCTTATTAGTGCAACAGTCAGAAATTAAAAAAAGGTAAAAATGGTCGGTGATATATGTGAGCCCCTGCTCACTTGCTCTAGTCGGATAACAGTTTGTGCTATATGGAAAGAGCAAAAAGGCTGTTTTCATTGGAAAATGTATTGAATGGTATTCTCTATGTACCACTTGTCCTTGAAAATGTGTCCCCCATCCATTACAGGTGTACATGACCTTACTGTTGAATGGACATAAACCCCAATCAATCAATCCATCTGATCCTTGATAATTTGTGAGAGTTTTCGTTATTCAGTCTGTCCGTCAGTCTGTCTGGCCCATTTGGGTTAAAGTTCTGGCGTACCCATTATCTCTGTAACGGTAACTCAGACTTCCTTATCCATATTTTCATTCCATACCACACCCATGCGGCCTTCATATCCAAAGTCAAATTAATAGAAATTTGTGTTAACGTTTTTTAAATTTTTGCATTAAAGTTTTTATTTGTAGGTCCAAGTGGTGGCCAGGGGTATCCGTGAGACTGATCACTTGCTCACTTGCTCTACAAAATAACCCCCCTTTCTCCATATTGGAACAGTCTCAAACATAACAAGAAATAGTGAAATACTTAAGAGTGTAAAGGTTAAATAAATAAATTGTCGCCCATCCATTACAGGTGGTGCTGTTGGCGTGTAAGGTGGAGATGGAGCACAGCTTCCTCGACTACATCACCGCCGGGTACACACATGTGCCTGTCACTGGAGAAATGGGCTTATCACATTTTCGACCAGTGTGGCTCCTGATCAAATTACAAACAGCGCAGCTATTGATAAGACTGCGGACGCAACTGGATGCTGATCTAGATCTACACTGGCCACAAAACCTAGAAGCCCCATTTCTCCAGTCACAGTCACAGTCACAAATCAGCGACTATCCCAGCTTGCGAGGATACAATTGCCTGAGCATGTACTCGCATCACATGCTCAAATTCAAGCCATTTCATTGGTTGAGCGAATCCAGCTGATAATAATTGATTTAGGGGATTTATGCCCCCGGTCTCGGTGGACTGTGTGTCTTGTCTTATCTGCCGTGTTATCTCTGCACCCCATAAGTCTGATTGTCTTGAAACTTCATAAACTTATTGTCATCATCTATATTTTCATGTCATAGCCCACCCATGTGGCCCTTGTATTCAATGTCAAGGTCAAAATGACTTTAATTTGCAAACATGTTTGAGGGGTATATCTATAAGTGTTACTGATTTCGTTTTCCATGGATTCTTCCCCCATGTATACTGGCTATGCCTCGACGGACGTATATTGTGACTTTCGGCACTCTTGTTTTGGTTAAGAAGTGTGTCCTAGTTTTTCCAATCTGCCACTTAGGGGCATTTGTGTGCCGACACACAGGCTGAAGTAACGGACCGAGATCTATAAATACATTAAATATACCTAAAAGCATCCATAAATGAAAAACAAATAAGCTAAAATAATTGTGTTACTCCCTCTATAACACTTACAGTTTATTGATGCTTTTAGGTATATTTAATGTAGTTATAGACCTCGGTCCGTTATTTTATCCTGTGTGCCGACAGGTCACAATTACTTGTTTCAGACATGTTTTAAAACAATTACTTCAAATCAATTGCACAAAATAGAAATACATTGATTTGAAGTAATTGGAAACAGAAGTTCTCTAATTTGCAATTTTTAAATGTCGATCAAAATATTTTGACGTCATTCAGTTACGTCATGTGACACTATTCGGTGAATGAAATGTCAGTGAAAGCAATTGTAACCAGGATATATATCTAGTCAATGCAGGAGATGATAACGTGTCATCAGTCAGTGTGCATTCAGTCAATGCACAGTGACGTACCTAATACATCAATATTGACAGATTATCAATCAATATTGAATTGTTTTGTCTGCAGTACTGAGATGGCGTTTACAGTGGCGGTGGACTTCACGGCTTCAAATGGCAACCCCAGCAGTCCCACGTCCTTACACTACCTCAACCCGTATGGAGCCCCCAACCAGTACTCGTCTGCCATACAGGCCGTGGGAGATATCATCAAGGACTATGACACGTACGCGTTGCACATATTAACCCTTAGACCGCTACTCACAACAATTGTCGTCTGATGTTGCTTTTATATCTTGACTTATTTCTCAAATAAAAAACATGGTTTGACAGCACTTAAGAATCATTTCCAATGGAAATGATTCTGCAGTGCTGTCAAATCATGTTGGAAATTATTCTACAGTGCTGACAAAGCATGTTTTTGATGATAAAAATGGAAAATAGAATATAAACGGCAGACGACAAAAAAATGTTCTAAGGGTTAACATACCGGTACACACATATGGAAAAGTCTTCCAAAGAGATTAAATAACTTGGCTAAGCACATGTGACTTCCCTTGGAATAACTTCTGAGCTGTCATTGGCATTCAACTTGGCAGATGTTGTTGGTTTGACATCATGTTGCCATCAAACAGACATATTACAGTTCTGAATTTGTTTCTGGGATAATTAACTTCTGCCTTATCATGTTCAATTCCTCACTTTATATTGTGTATACAGCTTAACCATTTAAGACCAGTATTCTGTTGATTGAACAATATTCTGCACCGCTTACACTGTCAGCGCCCCCATGTTGCCATTGGCGGAATTTGTTGGTTTGACATCATGTTGCTTAGTTTTAAACTAAGCAACATGACGTCAAGCCAACAATTACGGATATGAATTTGGTTCTGGTTTTGTTCAGTACGTTTTTTTGCTGATTAAATGTTTTATTTTCACTTTTCAATACATTATGTACACTGTATAGCAATTGAACATAATCGTATCTAATTACACAAGTTACATACAAAATGTAGTGTTGAATGTAGAAAGTAGTGTTGAGAAGAGCTTAAAATTAGGGAGATAATCAAGAGAAAAAGAAGGAAAGAAATATTTCCATTTGTGTTCCTATCAAATAGACGTGTTTAACTGAATATTAAATCTACCCCACTGTATAATGTGTCGTTCTCGTTTATCCTACAAGTTTTTATGTGGCTATTTTCTGTTCTATCTCATTTATGAACGATTCAAACATTAGATTAAATATTTTCCTAGAGTAACGATGAAATTAAATTGTTGTGCCAACAGTGCATTATCATTTATTCCTATAGAAATGATTTTAACGTTCATTCATTATGCATGTTATAACCTTATCATTTAGGTAAGTTCTTGGCCGAGACCAAAATTGTTGCACATGGGTACATTCCCAGAATAAGCGTTTTATACTTTCAACATACATAGAGCAAAAATCACATAGGCTACTACTTACTATATTACAGTGATAAGTAGTTTATCCCCAGAATTCGCATCAGGTATTTGTATTGGACGTTGTGTAATGTGTAATCTATAGTACAATTGAAACTTAATGTGTAAATTTGTTGTCGACATAGAGTAACATCTGATAACTCGCTTGTCCATTTTTTTGAGAATTTATTTCTTCAACATTTTTCCCGTGGCGACGATTCTGATGTGGTGCCAAAACATGATGAAGTTTGATGATATATAGCACACCAAAGAGAATGTATTGTGTGTTTTATGGTTGCACTAAATGTTCTTTACAAAATCCAAACACTTTCATTAAGAATCAAGTACTGGATATTTCTTAAAGTCACATGCTCTCGATTTGTATTTACGTTGACGGTAACCAAGTCTTCTTCAAAACAACAGGTATGAGATTACAGCAAACTGTAGAACTAATGGATTAACAGTTTCGCATTTCCTGCACTATGTTTCATAAAAGTCATAAGTCATCACAAGATATTAAAGGAAAAAGTTACTGTAAACATATCTAAAATCATATAATTACACCGTTCGGAAACCAATTTGATCCCACACCCTGTACTATATTGTTTAGAAGTTATTGTTGCACATGTAAGTGTTGTATTCATTGAACAATGTCGTATTAATTAATGTTTAAAGTAACATAAGACTACATATAATTTATGCAAAGATATAGATGTACAAACATATATTTTTCTAATTAATAAAATTACTTTATTGTTCTTCGTACTGCAAAAAGTGCAGATCCTGATGAGACGGATCGTCACAAGCCGGCTCATCTGGATCTACACTGTTTTCCAATACCACTATACAGGCCTGTACATCATTCAACATGCCATATTATTGTGGAAACCATATTGCAGTGACAAGTTGTTCCCAGCCCTTGGGTTCGGAGCCCGGTTTCCCGACGGCGTTGTTCAACATGAATTTGCGTTGGTACGTATACGCTGTATTAACTCGTCACATGTAACCCTTCTGCCATCAAGCTTAAAATGAGAGCAGCCATCTGATTTTGTACCTAATGTGCCATTTTTCATGAAAAATATTTAACTAAACTGTGAATTCTTTGTCTCGCCCGCTTGTGGACAGCGCGATATAGCCGGCACATTGGCGTGCATCCGGGTTAAAGGTTAAATTTATTTTTTGTGTTAATGTTTTTCGATATATGTACTATCAAAGCCATCTGGGGCCCGTTTCACTAAACTTCTTACGCGACGAACTTTCTTACGTCTACGATACTTTTCGTACGAACTTCTTGCGAACTTCTTACGTGCGTTTCACTAACATGTCCGTACGAAATTTCGTAAGTTACGAACTTCTTAAGAATTCTTCAGTATTGGAAATCCATCAAGCCCTTTGAATGAAAACATCCGGTCCGACTTTGACAACCAGACGACAGCTGTTAAATCAACTGCCTACGTCCAGCAAGTTGAAAACCATGAAAGTGAATTGGACTGAAACTGAGTGTCCCATCCACGGCGCCCAGGGTGTTCGGAAACCTGGCCACACAATAAAAGGCTTTTGTTACAGTTGGCCAGGTCTTATTCCTCGGTTGGAAAACTGATGTTGTCCAGTTAATTATTGATGGCTGAGACAACATCATTAATACACCGAGAAACCGAACTCCTAGAGACACCGTGGATGTCGCCAGCCTCGGAGTAGAACTCGCCCTTCGCTAGGCAGCGCAGGGTAACCAATGTCTTCAAAGTTTCAAGTGCTTGAGTCTTTGATGATCTCAAATGTGATTTTTATTTGCTTTAGTTTGTACTGTATACTATACGGGGCATAGAGTTGCCGTATTGGCCATCTTAGTATATGCAATACATCTTGTGGCGTTTACACATACCACAAATAATTTGACATACCCATAAATACAAGTTTGTGCAACGTCCTATTGGTTGTTTTCATCACACTTATATACACAGTCTGATTTCCTATTACATTTAGGGGAAGGGGCCAAGTGGCTCTGGTTTGGTATGGACCTGGAACCAGATCGGGTTCTAATTTCAGGGCTGAATATATATTTGTTTCGATGTAAATATTCCATTCTGATTTTGGGACCCCCCCCCCCGAAATGCAGCAGGTTGAATACGGGATCGAACCAGCTGGCCAGGCCTTATATGACCTTAACCTGTTGTATATCTTTCCGGCATAATATTTATAGCAGGATGTTGTCATATCTGTCTATAATGTATTGCACCACATTGTAATACTTTCTGTGTCATATTATTTGCTGTATGTGTCCAACGGTCGAAGTGATGAAACTGTAAGATGGCTGTACATACAAAGATGGCGGAGATGGCAACTCGATGTACCATATAGTATACAGTAACAAAATAAAATGATATGAAAACACATTACATACATATTACTTTTGAAAGTATTTGATTCGTGTTTTCATCCATTTCACCCTACACCACACTACAATTATAGTGGATCACTCCTCCTTAAACCACATTATATCAGGCTGCATTTGCTGGCTAACTGATCAGAAGGTAAAATTATAGTGAGTAACTACTCCATAAGCCACGTTATATAAGGCTGCATATGCTGGCCTAACTGGTCAGCAGGTACAAGAATAGCGAATCACTATTATATAAGCCACGTTATATCAGGCTGCATTTGCTGCACTAACTGATCAACAGCTACACAAGTATAGTGAGTCACTACTCTATACGCCACGTTATATCTGGGTTGCATTTGCTGGCTAACTGATAAGCAGCTAAAGCTAGATAATCCGGTCTGTCTACGCATTAGGGCCCCTATAAGTGATTTGAGAAACTTACAAAAACTTCCAAAAAATAAACACACGAACAGACAGATGGGCAGACTGTCACGATAATGTGGATTTTATCAGGTATTGAAGAAATAATCCCTCCAGTAGATACATGTATGAAGGTATTATAATCAGTGAAGGCTTGGTGTATAAGCAGTTATGGTCAGAGGTGTGAAAGTTCTGAACAATGGGTGACTGGTGTATAATGTAACACTGAGTTGGAGTGGGTGAGTATATTCTTGGCAGTTTGTTGATAGCAATGGTCAGAGACTTTATTATATTGGAACTAGAAAAAGTCGATGGCGCACCATCGCAATATACCCACTTTCCCCAAATGCTAAGTCCGAAAGGGGGAGGTAATCCATGATGGAGGGTCGGATAAAAAATCCGAATTCACTTTGCGCATCAGCACATCAAAACGAAGCTACAAACCAAATATCAGACGCGTAGGTATTAAGGTGAAAAAGTTTTTCGAGTTACAAGAAAAAAATGGGAAATTCTGAGTCCGAAAGGGGGAGATAATCCATGATGGAGGGTCGGATGAAAAATCCGAATTCACTTTGCGCATGTGCACATGATAACGAAGCTACATAGCAAATATGAGGCGCGTAGGTATGAAGGTGAAAAGGTTTTTCGAGTTGCAAGGAAAAAATGGGAAATTCTGAGTCGGAAAGGGGGAGGTAATCGATGATGGAGGGTCGGATCAAAAATCGGAATTCACTTTGCGCATCTGCACATGATAACGAAGGTACATACCAAATATCAGGCGCATAGGTATGAAGGTGAAAAAGATTTTCGAGTTACAAGGAAAACATGGGAAATTCTGAGTCCGAAAGGGGGAGATAATCCATGATGGAGGGTCGGATCAAAAATCCGAATTCACTTTGCGCATCTGCAAATGATAACGAAGCTACATAGCAAATATGAGGCGCGTAGGTATGAAGGTGAAAAAGTTTTTCGAGTTCTAGTTCGAGTTCGGACGGACGTACGGACGTACAGACATACGGACTATACCAATTCTGTGATCGTATCCATTAACTACATAGTGTACGGATGGTTTGGAGCTTAGTGCATATCATCTGTGTACATTTCATTGCTTAGTGCTTAACGTCTTAGTGACAGTGAATTTTGTGTATAGTTATTCCAGGCAATGTATGGACTTGGAATAAATGGGCTTAGTGCCGGGAAAAGCTTTGTGCTAGTGGCTTAGTGCGTAAACGAGGTTGTGCTGTCGTGCTCTACATAACCGTGAAGGATACATAGACATTATGTAATAATATTGGTACAGTAAATACATCTGGGCTGTAATTTTGTGTGCATATGTAGGGGATATATGCCATGTACTGTGTGATGAGATTGATATACATGTGTATAGTGGTGTTTTATTGTTTGTGCAATAAATTGTAAACCATACATCTAACTGATGATATTCCATCCCGATGATTTGTGACACAGACCAACACTTAAAAACAAAATAAACGACGAACGGACGTACGATCAGTAGTGAGGGTAATGTATTACTAAGTAATGCCAAAAATAAACGGACAGACAGACAGACGGAAGTACAGGGCGAAACATATAGGTCGAAATATGCACGGCCGAATTTTATGGCGATGTTATTCATGAAATACATGGCGGCCGTGACACTTGCGCTAAAAAATCTTCGTACGACAGCCCAATACCTATAGCAGACTTACGAGGAAAGTTACGAACTTCGCAAGAAAGTTCGCACGAAATTGACCTTAGTGAAACGGTAAAATGCGCCTAAGAAGTTCGTACGATAATTTCTTATCGTAAGAAGTTTAGTGAAACGGGCCCCTGGTCTGTAAATAACACCGAAATTTTCGTAAAAATCTTTTCAACTTTCGACATCATTTACGGAATATATTGTAAATTTTGTAAATATTTTTCATGAGATACCGCCCATCTTCTTAGATACAAAATCACATGGCTGGTGTCAAAATGATGTCTACCGACAAAAACATTGGAAAGTTAGAACAATATTTTAGTTAGTTAGTGAATATTATTAGGTCATCTGAATTTCTTAGCTATACTATTTTAGCGGCCATTTGATGTGATGTTTTGGCTATCTGAAAAGTAATGTAGTAGTGACTCGCTCGTATTTCATCTGGCTAATACTGAACAAAACTGCTTTTATTGCACTCTTGCAAATTATTTGAATGGGTTTCGTTGTGAGAGAAAACCTGTAATCAACTCCTGACAAATAACACACAGTGAAGAGAACACCCGTAATTGCGTGCCTGTTTTCTTGGAAACCACAAGCTACCATGCAACATGTTTAATTTTTACTACAGTCAAAATAAAGTTATTTGGAAAGGGTCTCGACTAATCTAGAATGTTAATGTGATTGAACACATTCCAAACATGCACTCAAATATATAGAAACAGCTGCGTAATTTGTATTTCAAAAAGTTTACATGACGTCACGTTTGACGTCACACAACATAACGTCAAAACGAGGGAAAAACACGTCATTGTATAACTATTCATGCGCACATCACAATTCATTGATTATAATCTCAAAAATAGACTAAATGTGCATATATGTCCGCCGTGGAAGTGTAATACATAGCATATTCCATTGTACATGTTTGAATAGCGAAAATTATACACTAGTGTCCGTCGGCGTCTGTGCAATTAACTCGTTCGCTACGCTCACTCGTTGCTTACGTGGAAGCCGACGCACACTCGTGTATCATTTCCCGCTATTCAAAATGTTCAATGGAATATCCTCTATATCCTTTTCTGTATCTAAGCAAAATTATATGTTACTACCAGTCAGTTGAACCATCTGATCAACACGATGGTTCAGATGAGTACACATATTTCCTGTGAGAACTAAAAAAACAAAATATTGGACAATTTTTGTGGCGCCCGCTTACGGAGAGCGCGGTATATAGTCAGCACATTGGCGAACATACGTACGTGCATCCGGGTTTTTCAGTATTCTATCAAAGCCTCGGCAGGCACGACATGCAGGCCTCGGGCCATCTAGTGTATTAAATCAGTATCCAGCATGAAATGGGTTAATGTTTGTAGGAGACATACATTTGTGAATAAAGCTACATGTATATAGAGGATCCGACATGCGTGATGATTTAATATGATATTTATTATTTAAAGCGATTTTTATGAAGTCATAAGAAAAAGGGCTTATGATGAGTTTCTTATAAAATAAGTCAACCAGTTTATTAAATATCATATTAAATCATCACTCATATCATTAGCCTATTTCACCTACATTTCAAAGTATCTAGCAAAGTATACTTTGAGGGAGATATTTTCAATTTAAGGATAAATTTATGAATTTTTATTATACTGAATTTATTACATTATCACAGCCGTTTTGGCTGTGATAATGTAATAAATTCAGTATAATAATTCTACATACTTTTAATCATCAAATATATGCAGTGATTAGTTCTATATGAAATAATGCATTTTGGGAAAAATAAATGATAGCTCCCTCAAAGTTTACTTTGCTAGATAAGTGTACTTTGCAATTTTGATGATATCGGCTACAGATTATATGTATTGCATAAGATTAAGCACAGCATCACACATTAAAGTTATTGGGGTATATAGTTTTCGTCATTCCGTCCGTCCGTCTGTTCGCACGTTCGTCCGTCCGTAGGATTTGCATTAAGGTTTGTATTTGTCGGTTCCACAGCGTTCAGGGTAATAGTATTGACAATTTGTATTACTTTTTGCTTTGAAAATTGTCATAATACAGTCTAGCACCAGTATCTCGAAGTCGAAGGGAGATCGTATTTTAGTCGAGATAGGACTAGGTTCGAGATACCGAGGAAGTGACATGGTCAAATATTTTCGCAAAGAAATATCAAATCATGTTACCCATCATATCACGAGTAAACACAGGAATAATGAAACAAAACATGTGTTGGTTTTATTATTAATCACCATCAGATTGAATATTAATACACGCTGAATTTAATTGAAGAAAAAAATTATTAATTAATTTACTGACGAATTTTAATCACCAATTAACTAATGACCAATGTTACTAAACTACCCAACATTACAGGTGGCGTCACAACTCTCAGTGAATTGCTTAAATGACCAGCGTGATATGCTTAATGAATCGTGTCAAACACTCAAACAAATCGAGGTGGACCAATTAAGCAAACAACTCGAAGCAGGTGTGAAATTGATCTTGGCAGCCAGGCGCTTAGGTGATTTACCCAAGTGTTTATGTGATCGAGATAGCGAAGTGATATTTAACATATTTTTATACGAAGGGGACAAAATGAACAGTCGAGATAGAGAACATGTTCGAGATAGGGCATGTTCGAGATAGCCGAGGAAATTTACATTAAACAAATAAGGATATAATTCGGGACTTTAGCGAATCATCGAGATAGGGGATACCATCGAGATACTGACATTCGAGGTACTGGTGCTCGACTGTAATACAATAACATGTACAATTACAATACAATGTAAGCGAATGCTATTTGCAATGTATTGTTTTTCACATTTGCTATATGTTATTGTCTCCCAATGTATTTTCAGAACTTCAATCCCCAGAACCCGTACTGTGCTGGGATCCAGGGTATCCTTGGGGCCTATGACAATGCCATCAAGAGTGTTCAGCTGTACGGACCAACAAACTTCGCCCCCTGTATCAACCATGTCGCGAGGTATGCAATGCATATACAGTGCAACCTCTCTACAACAGCCATCCATGAGAAGACAGAAAACTGACTGTTGTAGAGAGGTGGATGTTGTAGGAGGGTTAAATCTGGCTTTTGACTGGAGAAATGGGGCTTATGGTAGTTGTGATCAGTGTAGCTCCTGATCAAATAGCCCACTCCTGTAGCCTGATAACGCTGTATATTTCTTATTAGAAGCATTACTTGGATGGAATGACGACCAGTGCAGATCCTGATCTGACTTAGCAGATGCAAATTACTCTCAAATTCGACCACATGGAAATCAAAGGATTTAACAGGAAAAAGGAGCAGTTAAATAACTGTATTATGATAGTTGTATAATTCAGGTGTGATACCACGACAACATACTAACATGCATTGACATTCCTATCCTTCATTGTCAACAAATCACACGTTCTCTCGACAAATGCACAGCTATGACACCAGCAATCATGAAGCTATTGAACAGAAAGCACATGTGTGCTCTCCCTTCAACAATCCGGCCAATAAACCAATTGTCTCATTAAGATCCAATAACAAGCAGGATATATCATAATTGCCACTATCACGAGACTGCCCACCCATCGAAAGAACGCAAGAAACGTTAAAACAACATCGGATGAGGTCAATAAATAGCTCAATAATCTCAACATAGAGAAAAATTCATGAGAAATTCCAATTTCTCAAGCCGACCCTCACTTAATCGCCATGCAACTAAATCAATTCCGAAGGCACATCTGCTCTAAATGCCAACGTAGCCCCCCCCCCCCCCCCCTGCGAAAACTGTGTGTGGAATAGAGCGACGGATCCAACCCCATTTTTGACAATATAGTACGTAATTTAGATTGAAACATATAGTATGTAATAGCCATGTTTTTTGAAAGAGAAAATAATGGCCTACCCCCATCGAGAGGCAGCAATTTAATCATATTTTCATAGGCTGTAACTGGACAAAAAAATTCTTGGCCTTATTACATAAATTTCTATTTTTCCTTAAATCGTTAAGGGTAATTAAGTCGTCATGTGAAGGTGTCTCTTTAACATTGCACTTAGTAGTGTCTAATGCACCGGAGTCAGGCTGAACAAGTTTACCTTCACGAAACTTTGCTTTGTCCTCCTCCAACCTGTACCGCTGCACCTCGCTTTTTCCCTTCTCAATCCGCCTCAGCAGCTCCTCCCTCTCCTTCCGTGCCCCCAAACGCCTTTTTTCGCCTTCCACCGTCGCCAATTCTCGTCTCAAAACGTCCAATTCCTCTGCGTCCTCCAATTCACAAACCGGAAATACCGCTCTTCCTCCTGGCTCCATCCCACCTGACTGAGCGCACCCCACTTCCGTCGCTACCGAATTACCAGATTCTGGCGAACAAGCTTTAACAAAGCGTCCCAGCGCAGTATCAGACTTTCCCTGCGCTGACAATTGTTTGTAATCTTGCACTCGCAGTGCCGATTGTCTTTTAGGCCTCGCTGCCTCATCCGCCATCCTTCCTCAACGAAAAGACTGGCTATCTTCTCACACTGCCGACAAATCACCCGGACTCCATTGCAGTTAGCATTCAAAATTTCACTAATTATTCTTTTAATGGCCTCTGAACACTCAGTTCGTCACAGGATAGACGAATTTACGGCCGAAACACAGAATTTATAATATTTTAACAAATATTTTGACAATCAGATATCACACCACCGAATTATACAACCTGTAGCACGGATGCGTAAATTTTTTTTAATATATATATGCATATATCACGTGACTTTGTTCAACCAATGAGCAAAGGTTTACTACGTGTTGCGAAGCGACTAATTTCACAAGAAAAGACTCAACAATTTAGAATAAAGTTAATATAAAACAAGATAATTAAATAAGTATCTATATCGTTGTAGGAAAATACCAATATAGAACTAAATAAAATAATAACATAAGCAAAGACTGTGTCTCAAAATGAAATCTTCACTAAGAAGGTGACAAAATATACACGGAAATGCTAAAAATAGATAACCAACAAATCACAAATATTAAAGGGGCGTTCTCGGATTTCAGTAATTAACTTTTTTATAATATAAAAATTACCCAGGCTGATCTGGATCTGCACTGCTCGCAAAATTCATAAGCCCAATTTCTCCAGTCACAGCCACAAATACAGAGGCAATTATCTGTTTGGGATATAAAATAGTGGGACTTACAGAGAGGTGGGCTGTAGTAGAGGTGACCATCCAGGGAGGTTCGATTGTACATGTCATATACACAGATGTGGTATGTTTAGTTCTTGACCAGCATAGTCCCAGATCAGCCTGCGCATCCACACAGTCTGATCTGGGCTATTAGATAGCACGAGTCACCCTGTCATTTTGTTGTAGGTTTGTTATTCATCACACTGTGTCCCATTGTTGTTGTTGTAGGTTTCCGATTCATTACACTGTCATGTTGTTGTTGTAGGTTTGCGATTCATCACACTGTGTCATGTTGTTGTTGTTGTAGGTTTGCGATTGGTCACACTGTGTCACGTTGTTGTAGGTTTGCTATTCATCAGACTGTGTCACGTTGTTGTTGTAGGTTTGTGATTGGTCAAACTGTGTCATGTTGTTGTTGTTGTAGGTTTGCTATTGGTCACACTGTATCACGTTGTTGTAGGTTTGCTATTCATCAGACTGTCACGTTGTTGTTGTAGGTTTGTGATTGGTCACACTGTGTCATGTTGTTGTTGTTGTAGGTTTGCGATTCATCACACTGTGCCACATTGTTGTTGTAGGTTTGCAATTCATCTCACTGTGTGTCATGCTGTTGTTGTTGAGAAGTTTTGCGTTTCATCCCACTGTGTCGCGTTGTTGTTATAGGTTTGCTATTCAACACACAGTGTCACATTGTTGTTGTAGGTTTGCGATTCATCAAACTATGTCACGTTGTTGTTTTTGTAGGTCCGTGATTGGGCACGCTGTGTCACGTTGCTGTTGTTGGTGTAGGTCCGTTATTGGGCACGCTGTGTCACATTGCTGTTGTTGTAGGTTTGTGAATGGGCACGCTGTGTCACATTGTTGTTGTTGTAGTATGTTTGTTATTGGTCACACTGTGTCACGTTGTAGTAGGTTTGTGATTGGTTACACTGTGTCACATTGTTGTTGTTGTAGGTCCGTTTTTGGGCACACGGTGTCGCGTTGTTGTTGTTGCAGGTTTGTGATTCGGCACGCTGTGTCACATTGTTGTTGTTGTTGTTTTTGTAGTAGGTTTGTGATTGGTCACATTGTTGTTGTTGTAGGTTTGTGATTGGGCATGCTGTGTCACGTTGTTGTTGTTGTAGGTTTGTGATTGGTCACACTGTGTCACGTTGTTGTTGTTGTAGGTTTGCGATTGGTCACCCTGTGTCACTTGTAGCTTTGTGATTGGTTACACTGTGTCACGTTGTTGTTGTTGTAGGTCCATGATTGGTCACTCTGTGTCACTTGTTACTGCTGTAGGTTTGTGATTGGTCACACTGTGTCACGTTGTTGTTGTTGTAGGTTTGTGATTGGTTGCACTGTGTCACGTTGTTGTTGTAGGTCCATGATTGGTCACTCTGTGTCACGTTGTTACTGTTGTCGGTTTGTGATTGGGCACACTGTGTCATGTTGCTGTTGTTGTAGGTTTGCGGCGGCGGCGAGAGACGGATCTCAGTACTTTGTCCTCCTGATCATCACAGATGGCGTGATCACAGACATGCCGCAGACCACACAGGCTATCGTGCAGGTAGGTCCGACAATCACAACTTCACCAAACTTATATCCAGGCGCGGATACAGGGGTGGGGGGGGGGGGGGGGGGGGGGTACAGGGGGTCCGAACCCACCCTGCTCCCGGCAAAAAAAAAGAAGAAGAAAATCTACAATACTCGAATAGTTGGATGACTTTTTTCGTGGCAGACTTTTTTCTGCGGCGATCTGGCATTTCAAAAGGACCCCCGACTTTACAATGCGCATCGCGCTCACGGCTACGTCGATTTGTAATTACAGACCCCCCCCCCCCCACCCCCCTGCAATTATTTATGTATCCGCGCCTGATATCTGGCATAGAATCACAAAATATAATCACCTCCTGAAAAATGAATCAATATTACATTGAAAATAAAAATTATCGGCTCTGTGTTGGTGGTTTGTTTAGGTTGTTTTTTTTTCAAGATGTTAAACTAGGCCAGTTGGTGATATTTACTAGTAATCTATTTTAACATATTTTTCTGTCAACCAATGTAGACCCTGTTCAGACTGTATGTGCAGGCTGGTCTGGATCTGCACTGGACACAGTCACCAGATTGTACAATTATCATCAGCGTGATTTCTGTTTTCCACTGCAGGCCTCTACATTACCCATGTCGATTATAATCGTCGGAGTTGGCGATGCTGACTTTGAAGGTAAGATATATACAATTTTAAAAGAGCTTCTATTTGATATGAGGCTCTGTGTATTCACTGTGTCTGATTTGTTTCATGAATCTTGTATTACATGTAAATGGAAATGAGTATGACATTTTGTTTGTTCCATGACTTCATCTTATATGAATGGTTATAAATAGTCTATTTTATAGCGTCCTAAATGCACTAACTTTTGCACTAATCTTCACTAAGTCATTGGCGTTGTTAATGTCAAAACAACTGATATGGTATGCTATTAGGAACGTAATTTGGAATGTCGTATATTCATCTGCCATACCCATTGTACCTAACATACATCTGTATGTCCCTTTGCTATTCCACCTTGCCCATGCAGTAACTCAAGTTCTACTTGAGCGGATATAGTGTTAGTCCATGATAATATTTGGCCACAATGTGTGTCCAGGGATGGTGCTTTGTTTTGCACATTGTTTGTAACGCAAAAATGTTAAAATATTTTTACTTTTGTCAATAACTCATCAACCGCAGTCAGGTGTGTATACTTGAGTCGGATTGTCTGTTCATCTGTAGAAATAACAATAACCATTACCTCACCCGCTTGTCACAAGGTACTGTCACAGACAGAGGTGTATTTCCTAAGCACTTACTTACTGATGAACCTAGTTTTAAATTGTGTTGTAAACCCCAATTCAATCAGTACTTTTCAACTAGTTGACTATTACATGTATGAGTTGTTTGCTAATTGTTTTACTCTAAAATGCTATATGTAGGCCAGTTTGAAAAACATGATGTATTGTTATGGTATGGCACTGTTTCTCATTCCATTTACACTTTATTGGTTTATTGATTTTTGGTTGCAACAAGATCAAATAACATAATGTTAACCTTAAAGGTACATGCCCACTCAGTAGGCACACCATTTTCTTGATAGGAATTAAATGAGTGTATAATGTTATCACTATTCCACCAGTTCTAAAAATAACGAGTGCCCGCTATACAGATATAATCATTTAGTAATATTTATTTTACTGATAGTGACTCACAGTGGTATCAGACTAATTTCATATGCAAATGAGGCATGCTATTTTTTAATTATGTATACTAATTAAATCCGTCTGACACCTGAACAAAATAATATTTTCGACAGATCATAAAGTATGATCATGCACATCAGAAAATAAATACAGAGAATAAACAGTAATGTCCGCTAACATTTTAAGGAAAATGTTATCACCCCTGATATACGTGTGGAAATTTACGTCTGATATAAAATGTATAATAATGCCAATCAATACGTGGAGTAATGGTGAATAATTTCAGCACAAAAATATTTACACAATACCCTAACATTTGATTGGCCCATAGCAAGTCTCTGTCCAAAATTTATATCCCAGTAAACTCCCACGCCAATCTACTTTCCGAAACCGTGAGGCGCAGTTAAAATATTTCTTAAGAAAACGGAAAATAAACACATTTTCTTGATGAATTTATTTCAAATGCTGGAATTATAAGGACTTTTCCAAGTTTATACCCCGATAAATTCTACAAAAAGGCCATTCATTCCTTATAATTCCAGCATTTGAAATAAATTCATCAAGAACATGTGTTTATTTTTTCCTTTTCCCGTTTTTTTTTTTCTTAAGAATTATTTGAACTGCGCCTCACTGTTACGGAAAGTAGATTGGCGTGGGAGTTTACTGGGATATAAATTTTGGACAGAGACTTGCTACGGGCCAATCAAATGTTAGGGTATTGTGTAAATATTTTTGTGCTGGAATTATGAATATTTGTTTAATAGTAAGATGAAAGGTTATAGTTTAAATATTAATAATTATTTATTTTATTAAGCATTCTTTAACTCAGCTATTGTTGATAAGATTTTGAAAATATCTTCCTTTTATCTTAAATCTGAGGAATGGAAAACGGACACCCTTCTCATGTTACTCACTTTGTTGCATTCAAATTCATACCTTTTATTATGCCGCTATGACAAGTCGGGGGACATTACTTTTGTGATGAGACGGTTCAAATGGTGATCGCAACATAGGTTTTTGCAAGGAAATAGGAAACACATAGTTATAAATTTGTATCAGTGAAATGATAATATATGTCTAAAGAATGTAATACATATGCTTTCTGTATCAATGCTTGCTTCTGCTACTGTCTTTTCTTGCTGCTGTGTATTACAAATGATGGAATTTAGCTTAACAATTGGCTACTGGCACCAGTGACCTGCTGGGGGCCGTTTCACTAAACTTTGTACGACTAAAATGTTTGTAAGTGCCAAATTATGATAGTCTGTAAATTTCACATTAACAATATTTTCTTGTAAACAATTGTTGGATTTAGATTTATTGAGCATAGGCTGCATATGCAGCCTATGCTCAATAAATGTAAATCCATCAATTGAAATTTCCAGACGATCCTAAATTTGCACTTACGAACATCTTAGTCTTACGAAGTTTAGTGAAACGGGCCCCTGAATCTCAGTCTCAGTAAGTTATTTATTACATGATCATTCTTTGTTCAACTTTGATTTTTACCCTCATTTATTCCATATTTTATAATGGAATAAACATGTGATAAATTCCGTAACCTATTGTCAAAATTAAATATGCATCGACTTTGAAATCAGGGGGTATAATACTATTTAGACACCAACCATATCCGCAGCTCTGCGCATGGGAATTTGTCGTCCATAGACAGCAATCATATTGACAGGGGCACACACAAGTGTGTGACTACACGTAATTATTTGTTAAATGTATGTTTACCTGTGCACCTCATCATTTTCTGTTTGTGAAGGTGTATGCTCTGATCACTCATTTGAACTGTCGACGTGATATGGGATGTAGCATCAATAAATAACATTTAAAACAGGAAAATCAACAAAACATGATATTTATGTACTTAAAATATCATAGCGATGGAGTGATAGTATTGGGGATATAGCATCAGACTTCAATACCATAGGTTGTGAGTTCAATCCCCGCCTTTGGATAAGACTTGAAAAGCCATGGCTCTGTCTCTATATACCTTAGCTGTTGATGGCATGTTAAACCCTTTGACTTTTAAATATATCGTGTTACACATTGTTTTGCTAATTATACCCCCGGCATACAAAGTATGTCGAGGGGTTTTTAGTTTTTGTATTTCTGTCTGTCAGTCCATTCGTCCGTCCGTCTGTCCGTCCGTAATATTTCCGTAAAAGTTCTTGTTTGTCGGTCCAGGCGGCAGCTGTGGGTATTCGTGAGCCTCTGCTCACTTGCTCTAGTAAATTAATGCATTTTTCGCATGTTTTCAGCGATGAATGTATTAGATGGAGATGATGTTCGATTATCACACCAGGGTAGATCTGCACAGAGAGATATTGTACAGGTTTGTATGCATAGATTATGCTGACATTATAGGCAATGCAGCATGACTAAAACGTCCAGATGTGTAAATCAGATAACATGCACATCTGGGGACCGTTTCACTAACACGACTAAAATGTTCGTAAGTGCAAATTTAGAATCGTCTGGGAATTTAAATTGATGGATTTACATTTATTGAGCATAGGCTGCATATGCAGCCCATGCTCAATACATGTAAATCCAATAATTATTTACAAGAAAACATTGTTAATGTGCAATTTACAGACTATCATAATTTTACACTTACAAACATTTTAGTCGTACAAAGTTTAGTGAAACGGACCCCAGTTCAGCCTGATAGGCCTACACCCTTTCCCAGTTGATGAAATATAATGCTTTTTGTTAACTGCTATCTTATCATTCACACTGCTTTGGTTTTCTGTTATCTCGCTAGACGACTCCAACCACGCCCCTCTCTCATGCTGCACATGCCTACCCACTCATAATTTGCTAAAAGCTGAGAGTATATCTTGGTTACAAGGGCCTCAATCAAATATTCTGTGTGCTCGTGTTAGGGATCACACTGACTACTGTCTGTTTCACGAAACCTGCCCAATTTGTTCGGCTATATAAACGATGCAAAAGCAATATTTTTTCAATAATAATAAATTTTATCAAAATTTAACAATGAGCCTTCTTTTTATTTCATGAAATTTGGTCAAATATTTATTTTATTACGAAAGATTAGTCCTCAATGAGAATTTAACGTGGCGGGAAAGGGGTGGATAACCTGGAGGAGGAGTCGAAAAACAAAAAAAAATGGAAATTGATTCTGAAACATAGCTAGATGAAATGTTCTAAGTAAGAAAACAAGTTACATTTTGAAAATCTGTCCACTATTTCTGAAATTAGAAAAACTTCCCCATGTTAAATCCCCATAGACATCTTCACTCTCTGTGAAGATGTCTATGGGGATTTAACATGTGGAAATTGTTTTTTAGCCAGGTTTTTTGAAAAAAAATCCAGGCTATTGGATTGGCGAAGGCCGGGCGGGCGGGCGGGCGGCGGGCGGCGGGCGGGTGGGCGGGAGGCGGGCGGGTGTGCGGGGGGCGGCGGGCGGGCGGGCGGTGGGCGGCGTCCACAAACAATGTTAAGTTTTCGTGTTTGCGTCCATTTCTTTGTTACTGTACCACCTAGGACCACCAAACTTTCACAGCTTCATAATCAAGGGGTGCCCACCACATATCACTATCCAACATGTTACTTTTTTTAACTTGACCTATTTTTTCCGCGCAGTCGACTTAGCCATTTTCAATGTTAAGTTTTCGTGTTTGAGTCCATTTCTTTGTTACTGTACCACCTCGGACCACCAAACTTTCACAGCTTCATAATCAAGGGGTGCCCACCACATATCACTATCCAACATGTTACTTTTTATCCAGGTTTTTTTGAAAAAAAATCCAGGCTATTGGATTGGCGAAAGCCGGCCGGGCGGGCGACGGGCGGGCGGACGGCAGGCGGCGTCCACAATCAATATTAGTTTTCGTGTTTGAGTCCATTTCTTTGTTACTGTACCACCTAGGACCACCAAACTATTTCACAGCTTCATATCAAATAAGGGTGCCCACCACATATCACTATCCAACCATTTGTTGGGGACACTTTTTTAGCCATGTTTTTTGAAAAAAAACAATCCATTTTGGCTATTGGATTGGCGAAAGCCGGGCGGGCGGGCGACGGCGGGTTTTTTTTGCGGCGGCGGCGTCCACAATCAATGTTAAGTTTTCGTGTTTGAGTCCATTTCTTTGTTACTGTACCACCTAGGACCACCAAACTTTCACAACTTCATAATCAAAGGGTGCCCACCACATATCACTATCCAACATGTTACTTTTTTTTTAACTTGACCCATTTTTTCCGCGTAGTCGACTTAGCCATTTTCAATGTTAAGTTTTCGTGTTTGAGTCCATTTCTTTGTTACTTTACCACCTAGACCACCAAACTTTCACAGCTTCATAATCAAAGGGTGCCCACCACATATCACTATCCAACATGTTTAACTTTTTTTTGTTTTTTTAACTTGACCCATTTTTTCCGCGTAGTCGACTTAGCCATTTTCAATGTTAAGTTTTCGCGTTTACAATGTTAAGTTTTCGTGTTTAAGTCCATTTCTTTGGTACTGTACCACCTAGGACCACCAAACTTTCACAGCTTCATAATCAAGGGGTGCCCACCACATATCACTATCCAACATGTTACTTTTTTTTAACTTCACCCACCCCTTTTTCCGCGCAGTCGACTTAGCCATTTTCAATGTTAAGTTTTCGCGTTTACAATGTTTAAGTTTTCGTGTTTAAGTCCATTTCTTTGGTACTGTACCACCTACGACCATCAAACTTTCACAGCTTCATAATCAAGGGGTGCCCACCACATATCACTATCCAACATGTTACTTTTTTTTTAACTTCACCCATTTTTTCCACGCAGTCGACTTAGCCATTTTCAATGTTAAGTTTTCGCGTTTACAATGTTAAGTTTTTGTGTTTAAGTCCATTTCTTTGGTACTGTACCACCTAGGACCACCAAACTTTCACAGCTTCATAATCAAGGGTGCCCACCACATATCACTATCCAACATGTTACTTTTTTTTTAATTTCACCCATTTTTTCCGCGCAGTCGACTTAGCCATTTCAATGTTAAGTTTTCGCGTTTACAATGTTAAGTTTTTCGTGTTTAAGTCCATTTCTTTGGTACTGTACCACCTAGACCACCAAACTTTCACAGCTTCATAACCAAGGGTGCCTACCACATACAACTATCCAACATGTGACCATTTTTTTACCTTCACCTATTATTTCTACGTAATTGACTTACCCATTTTCAACGTTAACTTTTTAACGTACGTCTGGTTAAAGTTTTTTTTTTTTTTTGGTTAAAACTTTTTTTGTTGTACTATATCTCTGCAACTGCTTCGCCCATTACCTTGAAACTTCACATGGGTGTTTATCATCATCCATATTTTCATTCTAACCCCCAACCGTGCGGCCCCTGTGCCCAATGTCAAGTCAAATTACTTTGAATTTTTTTGTTAAAGTTTTTTCAGATTTGTTAAAATGGAGGTCATCGCTAATCCAAAGATGGCCGCCGTCTAAAAATAGCATAAATTCTTAAAAAAAATTTAACGTACGTCTGGTTAAATTTTTTGGTTAAAATTTTTTCGTTATACTCTCTGCAACTGCTTCGCCCATTACCTTGAAACTTCACATTGGTGTTTATCATTGTCCAATATTTTCATTCTAACCCCAACCGTGCGGCCCCTGTGATCACTGTCAAGGTCGAATTACTTTGAATTTATTTGTTAAAGTTTTTTCGTGTACTATATCTCTGCAACTGCTTTACCCATTACCTTGATACTTCACATGGGTGTTTATCATCATTGTCGCACCCGCTTGCGGAAAGCGCGATATCGTCGGCATTTTGGCATACGTCCGTCCGTCCGTCCGTCCGTCCGTACGTCCGAGTGTCCGAGTGTCCGGTTAAAGTTTTTTCGTTAAAGTTTTTCCATCTACTATATCTATTTTTTTAGTGTCCATGCCTCGCCCCAAGGCGCGACATGCAGGCCACGGCCATCTAGTCTACAAAAAGTGGGTATAATTACGTTATCCAAGTGTCCATGCTTGGAAAAAACCTGGCCTTCGTGGCTTTGCCTCGTTTCTTGTTTTTAACTTGACCCATTTTTTCCGCGTAGTCGACTTAGCCATTAAGGATGTTAAGTTTTCGTGTTTGAGTCTATTTCTTTGTTACTGTACCACCTAGGACCACCAAACTTTCACAGCTTCATAATCAAGGGGTGCCCACCACATATCACTATCCAACATGTTACTTTTTTTTTAACTTCACCCATTTTTTCCGCGCAATCGACTTAGCCATTTTCAATGTTAAGTTTTCGCGTTTTCAATGTTAAGTTTTCGTGTTTAAGTCCATTTCTTTGGTACTGTACCACCTAGGACCACCAAACTTTCACAGCTTCATAATCAAGGGGTGCCCACCACATATCACTATCCAACATGTTACTTTTTTTTTAACTTCACCCATTTTTTCCGCGCAGTCAACTTAGCCATTTTCAAGTAAGTTTTAAGTTTTCGCGTTTATAATGTTAAGTTTTCGTGTTTAAGTCCATTTCTTTGCTACTGTACCACCTAGGACCACCAAACTTTCACAGCTTCATAATCAAGGGGTGCCCACCACATATCACTATCCAACATGTTACATTTTTAGCCAGGTTTTTTTGAAAAAAAATCCAGGCTATTGGATTGGCTAGAGCCGGGCGGGCGGGCGGGCGGGCGGGCGGGCGGGCGGGGCGCGCGGCGTCCACAATCAATGTTAAGTTTTCGGTGTTTTGAGTCCATTTCTTTGTTACTGTACCACCTAGGACCACCAAACTTTCACAGCTTCATAATCAAGGGGTGCCCACCACATATCACTATCCAACATGTTACTTTTTTTTAACTTGACACATTTTTTCCGCGAATCGACTTAGCCATTTTCAATTGTTAAGTTTTCACGTTTTCAATGTTAAGTTTTCGTGTTTAAGTCCATTTCTTTGGTACTGTACCACCTAGGACCACCAAACTTTCACAGATTCATAATCAAGGGGTGCCCACCACATATCACTATCCAACATGTTACTTTTCTTTTAACTTGACCCACCCATTTTTTTTCCGCGCAATCGACTTAGCCATTTTCAGTGTTAAGTTTTTCGCGTTTTCAATGTTAAGTTTTCGTGTTTAAGTCCATTTCTTTGCTACTGTACCACCTAGGACCACCAAACTTTCACAGCTTCATAATCAAGGGGTGCCCACCACATATCACTATCCAACATGTTACTTTTCTTTTAACTTGACCCATTTTTTCCGCGCAATCGACTTAGCCATTTTCAATGTTAAGTTTTCGCGTTTTCAATGTTAAGTTTTCATGTTTAGGTCCATTTCTTTGCTACTGTACCACCTAGGACCACCAAACTTTCACAGCTTCATAATCAAGGGGTGCCCACCACATATCACTATCCAACATGTACTTTTTTTTTTAATTTTTTTTCTTGACCCATTTTTTTCCGCGCAGTCGACTTAGCCATTGTCAATGTTAAGTTTTTTCGCGTTTACAATGTTAAGTTTTCGTGTTTAATAGCCATTTCTTTGGTAACTGTACCACCTAGGACCACCAAACTTTCACAGCTTCATAACCAAGGGGTGCCTACCCACATACAACTATCCAACATGTGACCATTTTTTTACCTTCACCTATTATTTCTACGTAATTGACTTAGCCATTTTGAACGTTAACTTTTTAACGTACGTCTGGTTAAATTTTTTGGTTAAAACTTTTTTGTTATGCTATATCTCTGCAACTGCTTCGCCCATTACCTTGAAACTTCACATGGGTGTTTATCATCGTCCATATTTTCACTCTAACCCCCAACCGTGCGGCCCCTGTGTGCAATGTCAAGGTCAAATTACTTTGAATTTATTTGTTAAAGTTTTTTCGTGTACTATATCTCTGCAACTGCTTCACCCATTACCTTGATACTTCACATGGGTGTTTATCATCATTGTCGCACCCGCTTGCGGAAAGCGCGATATCGTCGGCATTTTGGCATACGTCCGTCAGTCCGTACGTCCGTGTGTCCGGTTAAAGTTTTTTCGTTAAAGTTTTTCCATCTACTATATATCTATTTTTTTAGTGTCCATGCCTCGCCCCAAGGCGCGACATGCAGGCCACGGCCATCTAGTCTACAAAAAGTGGGTATAATATAATTATGTTATCCAAGTGTCCATGCTTGGAAAAAACCTGGCCTTCGTGGCTTTTCCTCGTTTCTTGTTTTTAACTTGACCCATTTTTTCCGCGCAGTCGACTTAGCCATTTTCAATGTTAAGTTTTCGTGTTTACAATGTTAAGTTTTCGTGTTTAAGTCCATTTCTTTGGTACTGTACCAACTAGGATCACCAAACTTTCACAGCTTCATAATCAAGGGGTGCCCACCACATATCACTATCCAACATGTTACATTTTTAGCCAGTTTTTTTGAAAAAAAATCCAGTCTATTGGATTGGCGAAAGCCAGGCGGGCGGGCGGCGGGCGGCGTCCACAATCAATGTTAAGTTTTCGTGTTTGAGTCCATTTCTTTGTTACTGTACCACCTAGGACCACCAAACTTTCACAGCTTCATAATCAAGGGGTTCCCACCACATATCACTATCCAACATGTTACTATTTTTTTTTAACTTGACCCATTTTTTTCCGTTTTCGCAGTGATTCGACTTAGCCATTTTCAAATGTTAAGTTTTCGCGTTTACAATGTTAAGTTTTCGTGTTTAAGTCAATTTCTTTGGTACTGTACCACCTAGGACCACCAAAACTTTCACTAGCTTCATAACCAAGTAAGTGCCTACCACATACAACTATCCAACATGTGACCATTTTTTACCTTCACCTATATTTCTCACGTAATTGACTTAGCCATTTTCAACGTTAGCTTTTTAACGTACGTCTGGTTAAAGTTTTTAGTTAAAACTCATTTTCGTTATACTATACTCCTGCAACTGCTTCGCCCATTACCTTGAAACTTCACATGGGTGTTTATCATCGTCCATATTTTCATTCTCACCCCAACCGTGCGGCCCCTGTGCGCAATGTCCAGGTCAAATTACTTTCAATTTATTTGTTAAAGTTTTTTCGTGTACTATATCTCTGCAACTGCTTCACCCATTACCTTGATACTTCACATGGGTGTTTATCATCATTGTCGCACCCGCTTGCGGAAAGCGCGATATCGTCGGCATTTTGGAGTCCGTCCGTCCGTCCGTGTGTCCGGTTAAAGTTTTTTCGTTAAAGTTTTTCCATCTACTATATCTATTTTTTTAGTGTCCATGCCTCGCCCCAAGGCGCGACATGCAGGCCACGGCAATCTAATCTACAACAAGTGGGTATAATTATGTTATCCAAGTGTCCATGCTTGGAAAAAACCTGGTCTTCGTGGCTTTGCCTCGTTTCTTGTTCGCAATTAAATCAATATTTGACCAAATTTCACGAAATAAAAAGTAGGCTCATTCTTAAATTTTGCTATAATTTAATATTATCGAAAAAATATATTGTTTTCGCATTATTTATATAGCCGTAAAATTTGGGCAGCTTTCGTGAAACAGACAGTAGTACACAGTGTATTACATTGAGAAATCATGGAAAGGCACCACAAAAAAAAATGCATATTTCCCAAAATTAAACATTTTCATTAAAACTACACATGCACATGTATAGACGCCATTTATCTATATTTCTCATTTCTGCTGGAATCTATATTTTGTAACAACTCACTTGAAACATCTTGTTGAAAAAGTTAACATAAATTTATAGTCACAACATATTACATATCAAAATAAATAAGAACACCCTTACACTGCTGAATTATATTTTGTTGTCTGCTGTTTATGTTCTAATTTTCTCATTTTAGAATCATTCTGCGACGTGGCATAATTATTGCGTTGCTTTTGAGTTTCCATACGTCCGTCCGTGTACATTTACGTCAAAATGTTTTCCTAAGAGTTTCCTCCAGTTAGAAATCCAGTATGCCACGGGGAATAATGTCCATTGTTTTATACAAACATCATTTGTCTAGTTTCCCAATTGAAAATGATTCTCAAAGTGCTGTTTTTGTAAGAAAAATGTAAAGTGAAACTGCAAACAATAAAGTTTCGTGTCCACATTCTAATGGGTTTTAACATTTTTCCATGTGAAAGCAAATAATAAATGAATTAAAAAGAACTGCTTGGAATTTGACCAAAAAAATAAATGGTGCATTTACTTATCATCTACAGCCTTTAAAACATATAAGAACATTTATGATTATATCTGAGAAATCATTTGCACACTAGTGCTTTTAAAGATGGATACCATTTTCTTATAAATGTTTTACAATTACCGCTATTTCTTTTTATTCTTTATATTTGTTTTTATCTTCCAGCTTTGTGCCTTTTCCGCGATTTTACTTCCTCGTCGGACACCAACAAAACTCCTCAGCTTTGCCAAGGAGGCTGAACCCTCGCTAAAGAAGTTTCTTGCCGAAATCCCAAGAACAAGGGCAAGTGATAAAAGCTATATGAAAGGCAGCCAGCATTTTTCCCCAAAGCAAAAACCTACCTCTGCACCCCCCTCCCTAATCCCTAAATAATGTTTCTTGTTGTACCTGCATGTTTGAAAAAACAGATAATTGGTAATTTGTAACACTTCTGTTGGCATTTAGTTAATAAAGCAATTTTTAGCCAGGTTTTTTATTTGAGAAAAAAATCCAGGCTATTGGATTGGCGAAAGCCGGCCTGGGGCGGGTGGGCGGGTCGGGCCGGCGTCCCACAATCAATTGGTTAAGGTTTGAGTCCATTTCTTTGTTTACCTGTACTACTAAGGACCACCAAACTTTTCTTTCACAGCTTCGTAATCAAATGGGTGCCCACCACATATCAACTATCCCAACATGTTTACCGTTTTTTTGAACTTGTCCAATTTTTTTCCCGCGCAGTCGACTTAGCCATTTTCAATTTGTTAAGTTTTGTCGTTTTTACAATGGTTTAAGATTTCCGTGTTAAGTTTCCATTTTCTTTGGTACTGTACCACCTAGGACCAATCCAAACTTTTCAACAGCTTCATAACCAACAAGGGGTGCCTACCACATACAACTATCCAACATGTGGAACCCATTTTTTTTTAAACCTTCAACCTATTAATTTCCTACGTAAAGTTGACTTAGCCATTTTCAACGTTTAACTTTTTAACGTACGCTCGTGGTTAAAAGTTTTTTGGTTAAAAGAATTTTTGTTTTTCGTTATACTAATACTCATCTGCAACTGCTTCGCCCTCCATTAACCTTTGAAAAAGACTTCACATGGGTTGTTATCATCGTCCAATTTATTTTCACTCTAACCCCCTAAACGTGCGGCCCACCTCGTGTGACAATGTCAAAGGTCCAAATTACTTTGAATTTATTTGTTAAAGTTTTTTTCGTGTACTATACTCTCTGCAACTGCTTCATCAACCCAATACCTTCGATACTTCCAACATGGGGTGTTTTATCAATCATTGTCAGACGCGATATCGTTCGGCATTTTTATTGGCGCATACGTCCGTCCCGTAAAACGTCGTACGTCCGTTGTGTCAGGTTAAAGTTGTTTGGGTTAAAGTTTTTCCATCTAACTATATCTATTTTGTTATTGTCCATTGCCTCGCCCCAAGGCACGACCAATTCAGGCCACGGCCACTAGTCCCCTAACAAAAAGTGGGTATAAATCATGTTATCCAAGTGTCTAATGCTTGGAAAAAACATGGCCTTCGGGTGGCTTTGCCTCGTTTTCTTGTTCTCATTCAATTGACCTTGTGGGTGGCAACGGTGGGAGGTTTGTGATGGGTAATTTAACGATTCGGGATTCATCCTTACCGGTATCCCGCAAAGAAAATCCTTGGTTTGGCCCTCATGCATTCTTTGGCATTAATTGTATGTGAGGGTTTTAATCTTGTTATATACCCCGTGTATGAGTGTATAACTATTAATTCCCTAATCCTGTTTACTTTTAGGGGAAGGGGCCAAGTGACTTTTGGTGTGGTAATGGACCTGGCAACTAGGTTCAGGTTTATTCTAAAATTTATATTTCAGGGTTGAATAGATTAAACATGTAATTTATTCTGTTTATCTTACCGTTCCTGAATTTTTGGGATTTTCTCTCCAACTGCAGCAGGTTACATGGGTGGAATCGAACCCGCCGTTTGGCCCCGCCGCAGCTTTAAATGACCCTATGCTGTAGATAGGCTGTTAAACACCAACACATCAATCATAAAAGTTGACTTTTACAGTGCATTAACATCATGGTGTTAACAAATTAGAAAATAAGATATGAATAAAAAATTTATAAATGAGTACACTACTGAAATATTTAGTTCATCCATCCATATATTCCCCTAACTCCATCGCGGCCCCACCTGTCCCCAAGGTGTCAAGGTCAAATGAACTTAGAAAGTTGTTGCATTAAATTATTGTCAAAATTTGCGTTAAAAAGTTTTCAAGATACCTACTATTCTCTGTAACCAAAATATGTCGGATTTGCTTTGAAACAGTGGTTAAATCTTATTGGTCATCATAAATGTATTCATTCTCTGTCCCCTCCACTAATGTGGCCCCCTGTGCCCAAGGTCAAGGATCAAACCGACCTTGGACGTTTGCCGTTAACATTTTGTTTGCTTAATTGGTCATCAATCCATACATTCATTATGTTGTCCCCACTCAATAGCGGCACCTTGTGCCCCAAAGGTCAAGTTGCAAATAAGTCTTTAGAAGTTTGCGTTAATTGTAAAATATGCGTTTAAAAAGGTTCAATGCCCACCGCAGCAGGTTAACAGCTGTACTACTAACTTGACTTTTCAGTTTCTGTCATGCCTTATATGAGACCATTTAGTCTACCCCAACTAACGAGTTAATTTTAATTAACGAGTTTACGGCGCCGTGTTAATTGGTGGTTAAAATCGCAATTTTTAATATTTCGCGGGACCAGAAAGGGTATTTTATATCCGACCTCGTGCTTTTTATTTTTTAACCAATACCGCGTCACGATGACATACGGTCAATCATATCAGCATCTTTGACTTGCGCATTGAAGTTAACGGAAGTTGAGAAGAAAAATCTCTGTTTCCGAGGTCCCCAAATCTAATTCTCCACTTAACTCATTACCATTTGGTGATCCTGGTCGCCAATATTAACCACTTCCTCTCTCTCTGTACTGGCCCTTGTCCCTCAATACATTTCGCATTTTTATTGTTGGCCGACGAAGCCGTTTCATAACAAATTTCCGTCCTGGAACGTTTTCGACATGTTGTATTCTTGTTTACATATTGGAAACAGCCTACTGGCGCGCGTAGTATAGCTGCGCATGAGCCGGACCGCAAAGCCGTGGATTGTGAAAGTCGACGTCCCCGCACAATTATCAAAATAGACTGTTAACCCCGCCGCGCGTCGGCCTAACAGTAAATTGGATAAATTAATAAAAATGATTATATTTTGTATAGCGGGCACTCGTAAATTTTAGAACTGGTGGAATAGTGGGACATAAATTCATACACTTATTTAATTCCCTAAAATAAAGAACAGTTTGTGCCTACCTACGTGGCGTGGGCATGTACCTTTAAAGTTTTTTACATACCTTATATCTATACAAATCGTTATTCCAATTTACAGTCTACGCTCGGTTTACTTGAAGTCCGTTTGGAACTTTGATGAAATAAACTGTTTGAGTAAACCGAAGTTTGACGTAACGAAATCTGAACAGGAACCTTCAAAATATTTAGTCATACACGGTTACTGGGATTCAACTCCCATATTGACCTGTGACAACACGGAGTTACACTTTTTGCAAAACTAATAAAGGTGTTTACTTGCGTTTGCCAATACACACATTTGTGTAGTCGAAACTAAAGTATACACATCTGTATTAATCAGGGTTTTGGAACAAGAAAAGATTAATTCAAAGCAGTAAAGTTAATAGTTTTATTATGTTTAAATTAAATGTAAGCATGTAAACCTGCAAAGTTAATCAAGTTTTTGTGTGCATACCGGTGTAACAGGAAACTCCCTCCCCCCCCCCCTGGAAATCTTTCCCACCCTTTAAGCCTAAGGAAATATCCCCCCCTTCCTACCCCCCGGCCTGGAAAATTCCCTCCCCCCCCCTCCCTACCCCCCCCCCCCGTAACCCCCCCCCCCCATCACCACCTTCATACAGTTTGCAAATAGCTAATTTTTTGAGTTATCTCCCTTTTTTTTTGTTTCGCCGCACTGATTGAGCCATAACGTCGACCACCCACCTTTGGGGATAATTTTTTATGAAACTTCACCACATTCAATTAGACCACGAAACCGAAAGGGGTGTCGAGCACAAGGAATGACAACATCTTGGCATAGCTAACTTTTGTGGTTATCTCCTTTTTTTTTGTTTTTGCGCACCTGAATTTCCTGTCCGGAGCATAACTCGACCACCCTTTGGAATATTTTCATGAAACTTCAACACATGGGGGCATTGGATTCACGACCCGGAGGTGTTGTCCGCGCAACAAGAATGACAACTCATGTGTAGCTAAATTTTTGTTTGAGTTATCTCCCTTTTTTGGTTTTGCGCACATCTACAAATACTGGACAATAAATGCATGAAAGAACCCGTTTTCCCCCCCTCGTTGTGCTCTGTAACACCTTAACCTGTAGATAAGGAAACAAATAGCCTTCAGGTCAATTTTAACTACAGGTAAATTACTAACATTGTATTTAATTAACTATTTCCCGTAAAACTGTTTGAAAATTGAAAATTGTTGGGCATTATTGGTGGACCTGTGCAAGATATATTGTAATAAATCTAAGTACTATTAAGAAAAAAATTCTGGGCTCCAAGTTAGCAAGCATTGTTTATTTTTTAATTTTTATTTTTAAAACTTTATTTTTTTGTTTTCCATTTTTTTTTTTTCATTTTTTTTTTCAAATTTCCTTTTTAAATTTTATTTGTCTAGTAGCATAAGGTCGTAAGTTGCTAGTATACAAGAATATTTAATCATAATAATAAAACAATTATTATGACTAGTGAGCCATATGAAATAATAATCTGATATTCCATGGCCTTCACCTAGTCAATAATTTAGTAATAATATTTGTTCGGGCCCAGTGAAAATTGCTTTCGGGCCCAGGTCTCGAGGTTCAAGGCGGGACCAAGGCGAGGCCATTTAACTTCCGCGAAATTCTTGTTTCACATTAACTCCCTTTGTTTTGTTTTTCAATGCTCTGATTTCGTTCCATCCAAGCATAACTCGAACATCCCTTTGGTAATAGTTTTTATTGCCCCACCGAACGATAGTGGAGGGGGTGGGCATTTATTTAGTGGGTTATGGGTACTTTGTTTGTAACGCGTACGGGGATCTTATTGGGTAAGGGTTAGGAATAGTGTTGGTTACTCTTGTTTGGGTATTTTGGATACAGTAAAAACCCAACAAGTATTCATTTCGTAGGAATGTGCGTCCCCGTCCTCCCTCCGTCCGTCCGTCCGTCCCTTGTCACAAAAACTTTAACACTCGGGTAAACATTTGTCCTCAAAATTTAATTCTTCATCCTTGTCTACCGATCTGCTTCATATTTTCATATACACCATTGCTCTGGATGGTTCACCTACCGCCCTGTTGCCAAATCCCACGTTTAGTGCCTGCCTCCGCCAATGCCCATGGTTAAGGTCACAATACTTTGGGTGCATTTCAAAAAACGTTTAAAAAAACGCTCAGGTAAATATCTTATAATTTCTGTTTTATTTCTTTTCACGATTCATTTCCCAAATTTCATATACACAATTGCTCTTAAATGGTTCCCCCTCTACCGCCCTTGTGCCAAATTCCCACGTTCGTCCTGCCCCCCGCTAAGCCCCAGGTCAAACGTCACATACTTAGCTGCTTCAAAAAATAACGGTTAACACTCGGGGTAAAATATCTTTTAATTTAATTTCTGTTTTCTTTCAAATGGATCATCTTCATTTTTATTTCATATACGCATTGACTCTAACAATGGGTCCTCTACTGCCCTGTGCCAAACATCCACGTTCGTCCTGGCCCCCGCCAAAGCCCAGGGTCAAGGTCAACATACGTTGGTGCTTCAAAAACTTTAACCTCAGGCTCAAAGGTAAAATCCTATAAATTTCTTTTGTTTTTCCTTTCACGGAATCCGATCTTCATTATTTTCATATATGCATTGCTCTAATGGTCCTCCTGCCGCCCCTGGTGCCAAAATCCACGTTCGTCCTGCCCCCGCCAAGCCCAGGGTCAAGGTCACATTACGTTGGTGCATTCTAAAAACTTTAACCGCTCAGGTAAAATAAAATGAACATTTTGGACTTGGAATTTTGGTCCTCATTCTCAAAGCCGCTATTGGTGGCCACAAATCCCGTGTTCTACTAATGAACACATTTTTCTAGTTTTATTAAAACTTCACACATGCAATAGAAGACGACCCAAACGGTGTGTCCGCACGGTAAGAATGACAACTCTTCGTGTCGTTAAATTTCTTAAGTTATCTCCCTTTGTTGTTTCGTGCACCTGATTTCGATGTCTGGAGCATAGCTCGAAAATCCCCACCCTTTGGAATATTTTACATGAAACTTCACACATGCATATACCAACTGACCCTAAAGGTTTGTGTCACGCAAGTAAATGACAACTCGTTGCATTCACTAATTTTTTAGTTATCTCCCCTTTTTTTTTTGTTTTTTCCGTCACTGAATTTTGTCTCCGGAGCATAACTCGAAACAACCCTTTTTTCAAACTACATTGGTGTATCTTGGGGAGGGGATACCAACATTGCGCCTTGTCGAAAATAAGCGTCCATTTCTATGTTATTAATTGTAAAATGTTGGCTGGTAAAGAGATTAAATCTCTAACCATAGCTGCATATGAATTGGTATAAATGTAGTTAGCACATGGTGGGGGTGGGTCTAGAAAATAAAAAAATGTATGATCTGTGTAGAACAGCAAGCATGTGGCATGTATTGGTGTGGGGGGGAGATTTTAGCTAAGGAAATATCCCCCCCCCCCCTCCACCCCCGCCACCATCTACCATAATGCATAGTGGATTTTATGGACGTCTCTTTGTATACAAGAAAGCCCCAGCCCACGAATTGGGGGCGTATTTGTGATGAAAAATGAAACTAATAGTATTTTTTGTTGTAGGAAACAAGATAGCAAATGTGGCAATGTATTGGTGGGGGGGGGGTGGGGGTGGAGATTTTCCTTGGAAATAAATCAACCCCCCCCCCCCCGCCCCCCCCCCCTCCAACCCATCTACCCTAATGCATAGTGGTATGTGATTAGTCTTCTTTGTAGACAATAATAGCCCCACGATTCGGGAGAGTATTTTCTGCTGAAACAAAAATTAATGTATGTTGGTGTAGAACCGAACAGCATGTGCCATGTATTGGTGGGGGGGGTGGGGGGTGAGATTTTCATAGGAAATGATCCCCCCCCCACCCCCCCCCATAACCGCTACCCCTATGGCATAGTGGATTGTGATTAGTCTCTTTGGTAGACTAAGAATAGCCCACGATTGGGAGAGTATTTTCTGAATGCAAGCAAAATAATGGTATTTGGTTGGTGTAAGAACAGACAGCCATGTGCCATGTAAATTGGGGGGGGGGGGGGGTGGTGGGGGGTGTGGAGAATTTTCCTAGGAAATATAATCCCCCCCCCCACCCCCCCCCCCCCCCCATCCATACTACCATATTGCAAAAAGTGGATGTGATTGTCTCTTTTGGTAGAGAAGAATAGCCAGGTGGATTGCGGAGTAATTTCTGATCAAATGAAATTGTATTGGTTGGAGTAGAACAATATAGCATTTGGCAATGTATTGAGGGAGGGGGAGGGGGGGGAGGGATTAGATTTCCTAGACATTATTTCATCAGAAAATACTCCCCCAATTCGGGTGGGTTAAGTTCTTGTCCTAAAAACAAAGAATAACATCCCACATCCGCTATGCATATGGGTAATTAGGTTGGGGGGATTTTTTATTTCCTAGGAAAATCCCCCCCCCCCCCACCCCCCCCCCCCCCTCAATACAAATTGCCAAATGCTAAATTCTGTTTTTCTCACACCAACACTACAATTATTTATCATCAGAAAGTACTCCCCCAATATCGTGGATTCTTCTTGTCTTACAAAGAAGACATCCACAATCCGCTATGCATATGGTTATTTGGTTAGGGGGGCCGCATATTTACCTAAGGAAAATCTCCCCCCCCCCCCCCCCCCCAGCCCCCCCCCCCCCCCCCTTCAATACATGTCAAATGCCTATCTGGTTTATTAACACCAACATACATTTATTTCAATCAGAAATACTACCCCCAATCCGTGTGTTTAATTCTTGTCTACAAAGATACATCCACATCCGCTATGTATAATGGTGTATTTGGGGGGGATTATTTCTAGGGGGGGAAAATCCCCCCCATTAAACCAATACATGCCACATGCTAAAATCCTGTTTTACCCCCCCCCCCCCCGCCAAACCAATGCAATTGTATCCATAAAAATACTCCCCCCAATCGTGGTTATTCTTGTTCTACAAAGGGACCAATCCACATCACGCTATTGTATTCTGGTAGTTGGGGGGGATATTTCCTAGGAAAATCCCCCCCCCCCCCCCAAACCAAAACAATGCAACCCAATGCTATCGGGTTTCTACACCAACATTACATTATTTCATCAGAATACTCCCCCCAATCGTGGTTAAATTCTTGTCTAAAAAGAGACATCCACATCCGCTATGCATATGGTAAGTTTGGGGGGAATATTTCCCTAGGGAAACATCCTAAACCCCCCCCCCCCCCCCAAAAAATACATGGCCAAATGCTATCTTTATCTTGTTCTAAACCCAACTGTTTCTACAACCAGACAACAACAGCATTTATCAAATCGGAGGGGTGAATGTGAAGTCTATATACTCAGTCAATATACTCATAGCAACGTTTCGTATCTGGATGACAACATGCCAAACCTAGTCTGGACAAGTTGTAATTTGAGAAAACCATCCTTTTATTGTATCCTTCCGGAAAAATTTTTGATATGGAAAAACAAAAACTAATCGGAAAGATTTCCCCGTAAATTGTTTCGAAAGTTACATGGTTTGTTGACAACATGTTGAAGTTGAATTATTTATAAAATATTTCAGCAAATAAGGAAATAACTTTAACCGTTTCTTGGCTGTGGTTTTAAAATCCTTGTGAATAACGAGTCCAAAACGGCCCTAGACCAATACGGCCCCAGTTCGAAACGGCCCACGTTGGTCAACAGTTTTTACACTCGTTTCCGACTCGGTAATATCCGCCCTTCCGGAAAAAGTCGGCAATGTTTGATTGTTTGGTGTGAAAATCGAAAAGGAAATCAGTTTAATAGGTCCGCAGACGGATAAACTTGCTACCCTTGTTTACAATATTAAACCGAATTCAATAAAACAAAACACTTGAATTAGGTTTGAACAGGTAATATACCGTTGCAATTTATTTCCTTTCTCAATATTGATTTTTGACATTTTTCAAATCAAGTGTTTATCTAGTCAAGGGGTTACAGTGAAGATATCAAATCCGACCGTAGGTAGTGAGTTTGAATCTTAGATTTTTCATACATGTATAACACAATATTCTTTTTATTTGTTTTATATTTTATTTTAATTAAATATTTATTTTGTAATGTGTTTGTTCTCTTACGAATTACATTAACTAAGCCATGAGAATATTAATTGTATTAAACGTTAAAATAGTTCTCTCACGTTTGAATAAATTTTTTAACGTAATAACTAAAATGCACATATTGTGGTGTAACATGAATAATCTTGGAGTTATGATTCCTCTCAGATCATGTCATATTGAGGTCAAACAGCAAATAGGTGAAAATTAACCCTCAACCGTTTTCACTTTTCTTCGCTTCTCCCATCAAGCATTCCATAAACAAACACAGAATGAAATATCGACAAAAGTAAATGCGTTTTTTGTGAGGTTTCTACCCTCTCGACCAAGATAAAATGAACAAAAAGTTTCCGCTAACAGTATGGATTATTCTCCTTCTTCAACCCAACATCAATACCACTCGAGCCGACACTAACATGTCTATTTTTCGCGCACCAAGATACTCTATTAAATTCTTTGAACATGCATGCACGTGTCACATTCATCATGTCCGTTAGTTATAACACTAAAAACGAGGCTAATGCTATGAATGAATACAACCTTGCTCTACAACTATATTTAATGGACTCATCGATTGACCTCCTGCAACTAAATTATCGTCTGTCATTTATAACATCTTATTCAAAGATTTGTTTACACAGGTTTAACACAGGTAAACAAACAAGTACAGGTAAACTAAGTCCAAGTCTTTTGATCCGGTAAAATTAGGCGCCACGAAATTTGCACTTCGAGCGCAAACTGACACTTTTTTGAACTTTGACTTAACAAGAGTGGTGAAATACTAAACACTTTATTCTGTTTTCGTGACCTAACTAATTAGTTTTCGAATTGGCTAAAATTTCGACGTAACGGAAATTCGACAATAATCGTTAGCCCAATACGTTGAAAATAATCATATAAATAGGATCATGAAACGAGACGTAGGACACGAATTCCGACGTAACAAGGGAATTCGACTTAACCGACCTAACTTTTGAGTAAACCGAATGTAGACATTGTACTTCAAACTTATCCAATACTTCCTTTTCATCATCGCAATTTTTTCAATTCTATAGCCTGACCCATGTGGTTCCACCATGCCCAAGGGCCAAGGTCAAATGACTTTTGAAAACTTTGTGTTAAAAGTTTTTTACAATACCTTATATCTCCACAATAACACTTACTTCCTATTTAAACTTCAAATAATTCTTTATTATGATCATTATTTTCATTCTATAATCTCGCCTCAATATCTATCCACCAACCCAACCCTTAATTCAAACTTCAAAACATAAATACACTCTGAGAATACCATCCCATGTCTCGGCGGGCCTCGACCATGCGGGCCGCGGCCATCTTATTTATGATTAAATCAGTCAAATTTTTGCTTTATAATAAACATCATATCAAACTCATCATATGGTGGCTGTGACTGGAGAAATTGGTTTTGTTTTGGCCACCAGTGTAGATCACAGAATCAGCCTGTGCATCCTCACAGTCTGATCAGGAACTACACTGCTCCCTGCTCTCGCTTACTTCCATCAAGGAAACACCTGTGCATGCTTATAACAAACAATAGTAGAATCATTACAAGGGGCTACAGTAGTGGTGCCATTTGAATCAGGAGCTACACTGGTTACAATTTCCCAAATAAGGCCCCATTTCTCCAGTCCCGCAGCCACAGTTTGTTGGAACCGCTGTATGTACCCCTCTGGCATACAAAAATATGTTTTGAAGGGTACAGTGGCAACCTAGCTCCTCAAACGAACCGCCAATATCAACAATATTGTATCTTATTTTTTGATTGGGTTTTCTTTGTCATTTATCTCGGATGATAATGTATGTTTCATGATTAGCAAAATCATCCAAATAACGTATCATAAATGGAATAAAATGCCCTGATTTAACAGTGGAACATCTGTACAGGGCTCCAGATAAGGAAGTTACTAAAATTTGAGTAATTTGGTCAACTCCGTCAATTTTCTGAAAGCAATTGGGTTTTTCAAAATTTCAAAATTTTTAATTAGGGTAACCATAAAAATCACACTCCTGTTTTACTCATCAACAAGACTGCAATTATTTGAATAAGTTTTATTGCTTCAAAAATGAAAAACTTTGTCTTAGGCATTTTCATTAAAGAAATTGGTCCTCCAAGGAAGACAAATTCTAATGAAAAACCAACACATATTTTCATGGTAAAAAAGGAAAAATATGCTAAATTTATTTGGTAATGTGTCGGTCTGCACGCCAGTTCCGGGGGTATCTGTGAGCCCTCTGCTCACTTGCTTCATAGTTAATCCAACAAGACACACATTGATCTTGACAACAATTAATAAAAAATAAAATGTTATTTTCAGTTTGTTCCGTTACGAGACTTTCATTGGTCGCTCAGGATCCACAAGGGAGTCCAACATCAGCCAATCAAGCGCTTTGCCAAGGAAGTTGCTGGAATATATCCCAAGCAGTTCAATATCGTACATGAAGATGCACGGCATAATGGCCGCAGGCCACCCCCACCCAGTCCTCCACCCCGTCCACCACCCCACCCTAAGTCCTAGACGCGCGGGGGGGTAGTCATCGGAGTGATCACATATTCAGCTTGGTGATGGGGTGGTACAAAATATTGTTTTAGAAACCGTAGGTAACGAAAGAATTTATGTGTTCACATTTTTACTCATAATTTTTATTTACATAAAAAATATGGGTAAAAAAATATGGCTACAAAATTTTTATTTTGGTGATATCAGGGTACAACCTATAATGGATTTAGACGTATAGATAACAAAAAACAAATATGTAGTCATTAGTTTTAAGTCAGGTGGTGCGGATATACTGGTGGCCGACTGAGCAGGTTTGACTACTTTTATTTGTAACTTTAACTTAAAACATGAACTAAAATTAATTTTAAGAATGATAGGAATGGGTATAAATAATACTGTTTTAGACATTGTAGAATAACCCAAAAAAGAATATGTAAGTCCCGTAATTTATATTTTTAATGACTACATATTGTTTTTTGATTTTTGATTGACTATAACAGGTATATTGTATCGTTCTATTACCAAAATATTAGTAAAAATATGGATGGATAAACACATTGTTTTGTTTTCCTACATAACTAAAAATAGTCATATTGTGAAATCAAGAGCCGATACCAACCCATGGATTTGTATGGGGTCTCTTGTCAAATAAAACTGTATAAAGTCTCTAAACCAAACCAAACCCAGACAAAAGTCTTTACTGGAGTTGGATTTTGGATTTGCCCCCGCTGGTAAATTCAATCTTGAACAGCATATCTTTTGTGATGAATTCAATCCTGAAAGGGATTTCATATTTTTTATACTTTACACCCCCTAAGTAACTGGAATGGATTTTTATGATAATGTTAATTTTTTCCCGACCAATCCAATTATCACAAAAATGATTTTCAGAAACTAGTCCCATTTATTAAAAATTAAAAGGGGGTGTTTTTTGTTCTCAAAAGTAGGAAAATTACTTGAAAAACTGTAGATCCAGAATGAGAACATGCTCGTTACGTGAGCCGGCTCAATCTGGAAAAATCTACACTGTTTGCCAATACCACTGTACAGGTATGTGGTGCTGAAGGGTTAAAGATGAATCTTAACTGTAATTGACACTGGGAGCCGAGCGATCCAGTGTAGCAAGCCTGACACCACCGGATACTGGCATTCTGTTCTAATGTTTGGAAGATTGAGTTTGTAAAAATTATTTGTACTGAATGTTTTAGTTCTCCCCCCACATTCTCAATTAAATCTCGAATTAAAAATTTCAATTAATGTTCATAGATTGCAAAGCACCACCAACCAACCTATAATTGGAGTGTTTGCATGCCTGAATTACAGGGCGATCCCCTCCCCAAGGTGTCTGGTTTAGAGTGGTTCCTAACTCTTTGTATAATTGTGCAAACAGAAATATTCCGTATTCCAAATTTAGGCAGCTTCGTTTGAAATAATTGTTTGTGTCACATCTGAAAACATTATTATTGAGTCTGGAATATGGGCATGGAATAGTGATAGTGAGCACAGCTAATGAAACACCTTGCACTGTCTGAATTCAATAATTCTTTACATGGTTTACTGGTTGTGTTTTTAAATTTCCATTTTCTTTTTATTGATGACAGCACTTTATTGAAGAATGATTTCTGCTAACAAACCAATGTTTTTTACTAGAAAAAAAGCTCAAATTATGAATCCAACAGCAGATAACTATTTTCGGTTTAAGAATTGGTCGTCTAACCTGTTTTATGCCATCCAGCCGTTTGTCCGTCTGTTCATTCTTGTTCGTCCCGAAAACTTTGTACGGGTCTGTAACTTTGTCATGGATTGGAGGGTTTTCCAAACAGCATGGAACAAATGTTCACAATGTCCCGCGCAAGAGCCTGGGGGCCGTTTCATTAACCTCCATATGACTAAAATGTTTGTAGGTGCAAAAGTATCATAGTCTGTAAATTTCACATTCACAATATTTTCTTGCAAACAATTATTGGATTTACATTTATTGAGCATAGGCTGCATATGTTGCATATGCTCAATAAATGTAAATCCATTAAGTTGTATTTCCAGACGATCCTAAATTTGCACTTACAAACATTTTAGTCGTACGAAGTTTAGTGAAACGGCCCACAGGTCTGTAGCTGCGGGCTGTAACTGTCATGTTTTTTTTTATTTTTGATAAAAAGACAAAATACGAAACAACAGCAGACAACAATGTTTGTATCCCACATCCTAAGGGATAATATTTGCCCATATTCACTATGTCTTATTATGATTCCTCATCAAAATTTCTACTCGTTGCATTGGTCAATTTTATATCACGTGATAAAAATATTCTACTGTGTCACCCACTTCACAATGCAGCGGGCAATATTAGAGGGGAATATACCCGAAAATACCTGAAGCGTAATTACGGAAACTGCCAAACTCTGGTTGGACTGCCGCTGTGTTTATCCAAAATAGAAGCCGAAAGTGCGAAGGCATACAAATGAAATGACAACAAACGTATAACACATTATATCTGGAATATATTGTTTTCCTTCTTTCTCAATGAGCTTACATTGTGACTGATAATTTGAGCCATCTTGTCAGTTATCAGTTGCCAGTACATATAATTTTAGAACACACAAACAATATTCATGTTCAGCGTCGTGTTCCAAAACAGACAGTTTACATGTACTAGTATGAACTATCTTTTATCTCTGTTTTTAAAAGATATGTTTTAAGCTGTCTGTGGTAAAATGCGTCTACAGATGCTCATATATATTAATACCGTGATGTTGTTATAGGAATGAATGGCCTTTTGTGGAATTTATCGGGGTATAAACTTGGAAAAGTCGCGGGAATACTGGACGAAGGCCAGAAGGCCTCGTCCAGTATTCCCGCGACTTTTCCAAGTTTATATCCCCGATAAATTCCACAAAAAGGCCATTCATTCCTTATAATTCCAGCATTTTAAGAAATAAATTCATCAAGAAAATGTGTTTTTTTCCCGTTTTCTTAAGAATTATTTTAACTGCGGCTCACGGTTACGGAAAGTAGTTAGGCATGGGAGTTTACTGGGATATAAATTTTGGACAGAGACTTGCTACTGGCCAATCAAATGTTAGGGAATTGTGTAAATATTTTTGTGCTGGAATTATATATAAATGCATATGGGAGACGATTGTATATAAGCTATAACCTTGTTTTCAGATCCCTGTATGCCATCTCACTTGTAAATGTACATGACTTTAATGAATATATATTGTTTAAACTTAATTGATATGGCAAACCAGTTCTTGCTTTGGCTGTCAGCTATATTAACCAGAAAAATCCACTTTTCTCACACTATTACCTTAATACTCTCCTTTGTATTCAAATGTGTTAACGTAATTTAACGTATAATTGAAGGGGTCAGGGGAACGAGGGGGCTAACTCCATGATGGAGTTAGCCCCCTTCTTCCACTGACCCCTTCAAATGTATATGTTAATACTGTATAACGTTTGTAAATAACTGTATTGCATTTTAAATGTATCTGTCGAGTGGTGTAGTTTTATCAAAGTCAATTTTATATAAATATTCATTTTCTCGTATGTAAATATTCTTGTCAAGTGATGTTGCTTTTTAAACATTTGTGTGACATATTTACATACATGTTCATTTTAGCTAGCCAGTGCATCTGCACAGTCCAATCAGTGTCATCACTGTTCCTTGTTTGGTCAGTGATATATAGATTTGATTTATTGGTGTTTAATGGCCTATCGGCAGCTAAAGTCATTTAAAACTGAGTAGTGTTGCCTGGTTTGGCCCTCAGGTACGTTGTTATCTTTGGCTTTTGTGTTACCTTGGATTTTAATTGGGTTATTGCCCATTATAAAAGTAGTAAGATTATTTCTGGTCCTACTGCTTTTGGGAGGGGGCCCAAATGATTCTGGTGTGGCGAGGACCTGGCACCAGATCATGATTATTCTGATTTCAGGACTGAATATATTGTTTTTTTTTTATTGTAAATATTCAGTTCTGATTTTGGGATTTTCTCCCCATTTGTGCATGTACTTGAACATGTACATGTACTTGTACAGGTAATATATGGGATTTAGTACAAACCCATTGACCCGGCCTTAAATGACCTTAGCTGTTGATGTGGGTGGCAGGTGGGAGCACGCGATGGGTAATTTAACGATCGGGGTTCATCCTTACAGGAATCCCGACTGGAGACCTGGTTTGGCGCTTAATACGTCTTTGTCATTTTGTATGTGACAGTTGAATCTGGTTATACCCCTTATGTGAGTTACGATATTCGTAATCCTATTTTAGTGGAAGGGGCCAAGTGACTTGGTGTGGTATGGACCTGGCACCAGATCAGGTTGTTCTAATTTCAGGGCTGAATATATTTGTTCTCTATGTAAATATTCTGTTCTGATTTTGGGATTTTCCCCTCAATGCAGCAGGTTAAAATGGGATTAAACCCGTTTGCCCGGCCTTACATGACCTTAGCTGTTGATAGGCCGTTAAACACTAATAAACAAACAAACAAACTTAGCTGTTGATAGACCATTAAACCCCAACAAACAAACAAAGAAACAAAAATTGGGTAGTTTCAATGAAATAAATCCCTCCAGAATCACGGTACGTCACTGGGTAGCATGTAATATATAGAGAATACCAGGCTAGTGCCTTTTGATATCAATTTATCAGGCAAGGCTAGGAAACATGTACAAATTCCGAGGCTCACCGAGAAATTCATACCATTTCTGACTTGAGCCTGATAAACTTGATATCAACAGACGCTATGCTGGTATTTTATTTATCTGGTAACGTTTTATTCTAGCCATTAGTCAATTATAAAATAGTTGTCATTTAGAATGCAGGCTTGTTTCCATTACATTATTACACGGACTTCATTCGATAACGTCATGTGACGTCGTCCCCCCAATGCATCCGTTTTAAATGACCGTAGCTGTTGATAGGCTGTTAAACACCAACAACATATAAACAAACATGTCGTTCGTTTTCAATTTGTTGTAGATATTTATATTTGTATTGTGTCCATTATGCTATCAGTCAGTATTGGATTTACATTTATTGAGCATAGGCTGCATATGCAGCCTATGCTCAATAAATGTAAATCCATCTATCATATTCTGACAAATTCAATACAAAGCATGTTACCGGTACCTAATAAATCAATAAACACTGCAGGGTAAATTGTGTATATATATGGGTTGTAGAACTTTATCAGGTAATCTGCCCTGTATTGACTAAATACATACCGACTCATAACATATTGTTGTATGAGGCATTGACCTGATACAAACATCTGGGTTACAAAGTAGTGAAAACTGACGTTCCATTGGTCGGATGATATCACGTGACATTGCCGAATGACATCAGTGTAATGCTATTTCATGGCTGAATATATTTTTTCTCGATGTAACTATTCCGTTCAGCAGGTTAAAACGGGATCGAACCCGTTTGCCCGGCCTTACATGACCTTAGCTGTTGATAGGTCATTAAACACTAATAAACAAACAACAAAAATATCAGTGTAATGACACAAAGTAAACAAGTCCACATTCTGTCCATAGATAACAACGTCATCTGTGGTAATTTTCGAGCATAAAACTTTACCTTTAACGGTAGGAAGGTAAGCCTCGGAATTCCTACACGTTTCCTGCACATTGATATATCCAGACACTAGGTTGGTATTCTCTAAAACAGTATCAGGCTGACCAGAATTGTAGTGCGACAGTAACTGGAGGAGTGGGGCTCTGTTCCATCCTCAGTTATGTCCCTTTTTCCACTGTCCTATGTAGTCTACAGTTGTTGCTTTTGTTCCCATCTGATTGATACTTGGTACATATACTCGACAACCCATGGGCTGTATGACAAAGGTCTTTATCCGGCTACAGGAGAGTTCTAGCAGATGAAGAGCTAGACTAGACATGGATGTCATCAGCCCCATTTCTCCAGTCACAGTCGGATCATTGACCCTCACTACACTGGAGACAGAAATTGTCGTCTGCTGATTTTCATTTTTGTCTTAATTCTTAACAAAATAAAACGGTTTTGACAGCACATGAGAATCGTCTCCAGTGGAGACGATTCTCATGTGCTGTCAAAACAGGTTTTTGTCAAGAAATATTTAAAATAAAACATTTCCGGCAGACGACAAATTTAATTCAGTGTAGTTAGAGTTAATTACCAATATGTTAATTACTATTTTTCTTACAGTTACATGTTGTGAGTTGTGAATTGACCAATACTGTTTGATTATGTCTTGTGAGATTCAGTCGCATGTACAATTAACCCTTTCAACACTACATAACTAAACATATTGGTGGGTGGTAGGTAGCAGCATGTGATGGGTAATGTAACGATCAGGATTCATTCTTACCGGTATCCCATGGGTGGTGGTCGGGCGAATGAGACGGCGTAAATTAACGGTATGGGTTCCTCCTTATAGGAATCACGATTTGCCTTGTTTGGCCCTCAGGTACGTTTTTAAAACTTTGGCTCTTTGGTTACCTGGGAGTTGAATTGGGTTATTACCCATTATAAAAGTAGTAAGAGTATTACTGATCCTACTGCTTTTGGGAGGGGCCAAGTGATTCTGGTGTGGCGAGGACCTGTCATCAGATCAGGATTATTCTGATTTCAGGGCTGAATATATAGTTTTGTTATTGTAAATATTCAGTTCTGATTTTGGGATTTTCCTCCCATTTGTACATGTACTTGTACAGGTAATATATCGGATTTAGTACTAAACCCATTGACCCAGCGTTAAATGACCTTAGCTGTTGATAGGCTGTTGAACCCCAACAAACAAACAAACAAACATCTTACCGGTATCCCGAAGGAGACCTGTAGCCGATGTCATCAAAATTGAAAAGTATACTTATCCGTATCAAAGTATACTTTGAGGGAGTAATCATTTATTTTTCATGAAATGCATTATTTCATATAAAACTAACAACTGCATATATTTGACAATTAAAAGTTTGCAGAATTATTATACTGAATGTATTACATTATCACAACCATTTTGGCTGTGATAATGTAATAAATTCAGTACAATAAAAATTAATAAATTTATCATTAAATTGACAATTTTTCCCTCAAAGTATAGTTTGCTAGAAGAGTATACTTTGCAGTGTTAGTGAAATATGCTACTAGTTTGGCCCTCGGGTATGTCTTTGGAATTCTTGTATGTGAGGGCTAAATCTTGTTATACCCCTTGTATGAGTACTACGATTATTTGTAATCCTATTACTTTTAGGGGAAGGGGCCAAGCAACTTTGGTGTAGTATGGACCTGGCACCAGGTCAGGCTATTCTAATTTCGTGGTTGAATATATTTTTTCTCGATGTAATTATCCCATTCTGATTTTGGGATTTTCCACCGAATGCAGCATGTTAAATGCGGGATCGAACCCGTTGGCCCGGCCTTATATGACCTTAGCTGTTGATAGGCCGTTAAACACCAATAAACAATGAAACAAAGAGATCCTGTTTAGACGACTTATTTCAAGCTGGCTATTCTGGATCTACTCTGTTTGCAAACGCCGCTATATAGACGTCTGTAGTATTGAAAGGGGGGGGGGGGGCATGCTCCCGGACCCCCTACCATACTCCGTGGAGCTCCCCCCCCCCCCCAAAAAAAAAATGCTAGATCCACCCCTGAAATTTTAATGACCATACCAAAAATGGGTTTCTTGCGTTTATTATGACTAATGTATTGCAGTTCACCGTTTGATCAGGGTATAGATTGTAGATACAGTTTGATGCCACTTATAAAACATTACCTTTGCAAATATTCAATCCATAGCCTATAAGGGCACATGGATTTCTTATTATTAATTGGTTCCCTCAATTTATTAATCCGTTCCCACGAAATAACAATTTGTTCCCTTGAATTGTAATTAGTTTTTTAACTGTTATATCGTGGGAACTAATTGTTAAATTGAGGGAACTAATTGTTAATTTGTGGGAACAAATTGTTAATTCATGGGAACGAATTGTTAAATTGAGGGAACAAATTGTTATTTTGTGGGAACGAATTAATAAAAAAGAATTATATGTCTCCTGCGCGGCTTGGTAATCCTGAAGTGGGTATACATTTAAAAACATTGCATAGAACTGATTTCCTGTACAAATTGCACACTATGAAACAAATGTTATATTCAGACTTGTCTTATAGTCATAATGTGATATATTTAAAATAATTATACATTTTTGCCTTGATTCTATAACAGTTACTGTACATACATGTATATTATAAGCTCACCTGTGCAAATGCTCAGCTAAGCTGCTGTTCTCACTTTCATCTATCTGTCGTCAGCGAATGTCTTATTTCTGTAGAGTGTAGGATCATTTGGTTTCCGAACGGTGTGACATCAGGTTTTAAGATGTGTTTACAGCATAATTTCTTTAATATCTTTCTGAACGACAGATTTCTGCGAAACTTGTTGCCCTTTATATTATAGTTATAGTTCACATATTGAATTTTTTATAAATTAAGTTTGAGCGAGCGTATCGAAGAAATGTATTTATTAAAAATTCAATATATGAACTATAACTAATGTATTTGTTGCCCCGCCCCATCACGGGCACGTGTCTAATAAAATGGAGTGCTGCCCATAAACAGATTTTCAAATTACGATACTATTATGTGATTGGCAGTTTGACACCGAATCGATCGTACACATGGTGCGCATCACAGGAAATTGCATTAACAAATCGGGGCCTCTTTTTCTAAACATAACTTTTGAGTTATTGCAACATTTAATGATTAAATTAATAGATATTGCCGACAGCGTCGCAATATGCGATTTATTGAGACAAAATGCTTTACTTTCATTGGTTGAGAAACTAGGGCAACCAATAATGTCTCGTAATTATATCAATCTGACAAAGATTTGTAAAGAACTTTTAGAGCACCTATAAAAACACATACGTCCTCATCTTTAGTGCCCGTATATGTGGCTGTGACTGGAGACATGGGGCTCATGGGATTTGTGACCAGTGTAGCTCCTGATCGCAAAACCATAAGCCCTATTTCTCCAGTCAAAGCCACATATCATCAAAATCCGTCTGTTTGTAAGGAAGATTTCAAAGAAAATCTACTGTAAAAACCACGTCTCAGAATACGTGACAGAAAATGCCAGGTGGGAAAATGTGTCGTTTGGAAAAGGTAAGCAATCATGTGATCCCATGTTAGGTAAGAGTAAAGTTATTAAAATACAATCTGGCCACCATGTAAAAGAAGGCATCTACTTCTGCCTTTTCAGTCAACTGGTTTCACGCTAGTGCCTTCCAAAGGTAGAAAAGTTTGCATCTGAACATGTTCTTGTTCATGTCTTCGTCAGTTGTCAAGAAATTTCACAGTGTGACATGATTTTTAGCCAGGTTTTTTTGGGGAAAAAATCCAGGCTATTGGATTGGCGAAAGCCGGGCGGGTGGGCGGGCGGCGTCCACAATCAATGTTAAGTGTTCGTGTTTGAGTCCATTTCTTTGGTACTGTACCACCTAGGACCACCAAACTTTCACAGCTTCATAACCAAGGTGTGCCCACCACATACAATTATCCAACATGTGACCATTTTTTTTACCTTCACCTATTATGTCTACGTAATTGACTTAGCCATTTTCAACGTTAACTTTTTAACTTACGTCTGGTTAAAGTTTTTTGGTTAAACGTTTTTCGTTATACTATATCTCTGCAACTGCTCATCATCCTTTCATTCTACCCCCAGCCGTGCGGCCCCTGTGCCCAATGTCAAGGTCAAATTACTTTGAATTTTTTTGTTAAAGTTTGTTCGTGTACTATATCTCTGCAA